>CM055895.1:52213249-52783249 GCA_029582155.1 Panopea generosa
TGTCTACAGACGCCGCCGCCGCCGATGATGATGGGTCATGACAATAGCTCTCCTTGGACTTCGTAATAATTGTTATTTGGGTTAGATTCCCCACCAGGATCACATTGTTGTCATTGAACTTCTTCCTTTATCAGCAGTACTGATTCTACCCCAGAACATTTTAAATTGGGTTCAATCCCCGCCAGGATCACTTTGTTGTCATTGAACAACTTCCATTATCAGCAGTACTGATTCTACCCAGGCAGATTTCAAATTTGGTTCGATCCCCGCCAGTATCACATTGTTGTCATTGAACAACTTCAATTATCAGCAGTACTGATGCTACTCAGGCAGATTTTAGCTGTGATTTGTACCAGATGCAGGAGCTTATTTTGCCCTTTATGTTTATATAAAATAATTGGTATTAAAATATGAGGTCATAATCAATATTTACCTGCCACCATAGTACAGCATACTGCCCAATGATGTTCCTTCATTGAATGACTCAAGGGAACATCTTCTGGCTTGGGTCCCTGAATAAGAAGCATTAATTAGCATATTTACCTGCATAAAATGGAGACAATACTCTCAGTTAATTCTAGTTTAAAATCTCCCATCATGCATAGCAGCACTATTGCAATAGCATACACAGTCAAACCTGTGTGAGCGGCTGCTTCTATTGAGTAGACACCTCTCCTAAGCAGTCATAATATTTATTTGCTATTTCCTATTTCCATGCTTACAGAGTAAATTAATTTGTAATAAGCAATAGCCTTTCTTAAAAGGCCACATATGCTCCTTCCATTGACTGGCTGCTTAAGACAGGTTTGACAATTATATATATATTTCAGGATAAAGGGCGTGTTTCACCAACATTGTTAAGTTTATAAACTTCTTAGTGTAAGATTTTAAGTTACGATAAAAATTGGGAAATTCATTTAGTGTTTCGCTTTAATTATTTTACAAACTTTTTTTTAAGTCTTATACAAAGTATTCTTTATAAAATTTGCAAATATATATTTACTTTTTATGATTGAACCAATGTGTGTCTCCAGTCTTTAACCATCTGAATCTGTGTTGTTTTTTTCAGTAACATCTCTTCACTACTGTGTTGGCTCTCAAATCTGCCTATGTTGAATGATGTGTTTTTCAGCAATATCTCTGTACCTACTGTGTTGCCCTTCCAATCTATCCTCATTGATAGATGTGTTATTCCATCAATATGTAGGAAGCTGTTATGAAATGTAGCAACAGGCCTCTTCATCTCTCTCAAGCTGGTTGTTGTCATTTATTAAATGCTTGGTATGTAACGGATCTTGAATACTAAAATAGAAACTACATACAAATGGTTATACAGGTCTCACTTATTAAAAACACACTTGAATTGTATTCTTTATTCTATGTAAAATAAGGTCTAGGATTTCCACAATACAAAATAATCAACAAAGAATAATTTAGAAGTAATTTTTTCCACAGAAGGAATTAGTTTGAAATTATTTATTTCACTTTGATTGCGAAACAAGTTAATTTACAACTTACAACTCATGTTCTAAGTCTTCCTGGGTAGAACCAGTTATAAGCATATACAGAAAAAGTGTCTTACTTAGGGACACCATACATAGCAGTGGGAGAGGAGCGAACCCTCGACCCTCTGATCCTGGGTTTGGTGCTCTACCACTGGACCATGCGCTCCACAAGAATAGAAGAAAAATATCTACATATAAAACTGCACAACAAATGGTGGGTTGCTCAGCTTATGATTTTTTTAAAAAGGACAGTGCAACAACACCCCTATTTTTTTAAAAAAAGAAGTCCTCTAATGCTCATAAATACATCCATCTGTTATTTCCTATAAAAGTCACTTTTAAAACACCAGGGATGTCTTATTGCAGGATATGCTGTACCAGCTTTTGCTCGACTCATCTGCAGCAAAAAATCACAGTTCCTGCGAACCATTTTAAAAATATTGCAAACCAAATAACATATGACTATTTTTAAGTGCAAGAATCATTATTACCATGACAAAAGAAGGTCTCCACTTATTATTATAATGACTATGGTGGGGAAGTCCTTGTTATAATGGGAGCTGCTGTGTTCTGTACCTCACAGGCAGCAAGTGTAGTTCCTTAAGGACTGGGGTGATATGACTAGGCGGGGAAGTCCTTGTTATAATGGGAGCTGCTGTGTTCTGTACCTCACAGGTAGCCAGTGTAGTTCCTTAGGGACTGGGGTGATATGACTATGGCGGGGAAGTCCTTGTTATAATGCAAGCTGCTGTGTTCTGTACCTCACAGGTAGCCAGTGTAGTTCCTTAAGGACTGGGGTGATATGACTATGGCGGGAAGTCATTGTTATAATGCAAGCTGCTGTGTTCTGTACCTCACAGGTAGCCAGTGTAGTTCCTTAAGGACTGGGGTGATATGACTATGGCGGGGAAGTCCTTGTTATAATGGGAGCTGCTGTGTTCTGTACCTCACAGGCAGCAAGTGTAGTTCCTTAAGGACTGGGGTGACATGACTATGGCGGGAAGTCCTTGTTATAATTGGAGCTGCTGTGTTCTGTACCTCACAGGTAGCCAGTGTAGTTCCTTAAGGACTGGGGTGATATGACTATGGCGGGGAAGTCCTTGTTATAATGGGAGCTGCTGTGTTCTGTACCTCACAGGTAGCCAGTGTAGTTCCTTAAGGACTTCGGTGACATGACTATGGTGGGGAAGTCCTTGTTATTATGGGAGCTGCTGTGTTCTGTACCTCACAGGTAGCCAGTGTAGTTCCTTAAGGACTGGGACGACATGACTATGGCGGGGAAGTCCTTGTTATAATAGGAGCTGCTGTGTTCTGTACCTCACAGGTAGCCAGTGTAGTTCCTTAAGGACTGGGGTGACATGACTATGGCAGGAAGTCCTTGTTATTATGGGAGCTGCTGTGTTCTGTACCTCACAGGTAGCCAGTGTAGTTCCTTAAGGATTTCGGTGACATGACTATGGCGGGGAAGTTCTTGTTATAATGGGAGCTGCTGTGTTTTGTACCTCACAGGTAGCCAGTGTAATTCCTTAAGGACTGGGGTGACATGACTATGGCGGGGAAGTCCTTGTTATAATGGGAGCTGCTGTGTTCTGTACCTCACAGGTAGCCAGTGTAGTTCCTTAAGGACTGGGGTGACATGACTATGGCGGGAAGTCCTTGTTATAATTAGAGCTGCTGTGTTCTGTACCTCACAGGTAGCCAGTGTAGTTCCTTAAGGACTGGGGTGATATGATTATGGCAGGAGTCCTTGTTATAATGCAAGCTGCTGTGTTCTGTACCTCACAGGTAGCCAGTGTAGTTCCTTAAGGACTGGAGTGATATGACTATGGCGGGAAGTCCTCGATATAATGGGAGCTGCTGTGTTCTGTACCTCACAGGTAGCCAGTGTAGTTCCTTAAGGACTGGGGTGATATGACTATGGCGGGGAAGTCCTTGTTATAATGCGAGCTGCTGTGTTCTGTACCTCACAGGTAGCCAGTGTAGTTCCTTAAGGACTGGAGTGATATGACTATGGCGGGAAGTCCTCGTTATAATTAGAGCTGCTGTGTTCTGTACCTCACAGGTAGCCAGTGTAGTTCCTTAAGGACTGGGGTGACATGACTATGGCGGGAAGTCCTCGTTATAATTAGAGCTGCTGTGTTCTGTACCTCACAGGTAGCCAGTGTAGTTCCTTAAGGACTGGGGTGATATGACTATGGCAGGAGTCCTTGTTATAATGCAAGCTGCTGTGTTCTGTACCTCACAGGTAGCCAGTGTAGTTCCTTAAGGACTGGGGTGATATGACTATGGCGGGGAAGTCCTTGTTATAATGGGAGCTGCTGTGTTCTGTACCTCACAGGTAGCCAGTGTAGTTCCTTAAGGACTGGAGTGATATGACTATGGCGGGAAGTCCTTGTTATAATTAGAGCTGCTGTGTTCTGTACCTCACAGGTAGCCAGTGTAGTTCCTTAAGGAATGGGGTAATATGATTATGTCAGGAAGTCCTTGTTATAATGGGAATGCTATGTTCTGGACATGTCGCAGATTGTTCAGTAAGGTGATATCACTTGGAAATTCATCACAATAGTCTAGGTCAGTGAAGTAATCAGGTAGTTCACAGGGGATATCATGACATCACTGGTTAGGTTCTGTCAGATATGACTATGGCAGGAAGTCCTTTTTATAATGAGAGCTGCTGTGTTCTGGTGTTCTCGACATTTTGTAGATTGTTCAGTAAGGTGATACCACTTGGAAGTTCATCACAATATTTCAGGTGTGAAGTAACCAGGCAGTTCACAGGGGATATCGTAACATCACTGGTTAGGTATTGTCAGATATGACTATGGCAGGAAGTCCTTGTTATGACTGGAGCTGCTGTGTTCTGGACATGTTGCAGATTTGTTCAGTAAGGTGATGCCTCTTGGAAGTTCATCAAATTAGGCCAGGTGTGAAGTAATCAGGCAGTTCACAGGGGATATCATGACATCACTGGTTAGGTATTGTCAGATATGACTATGACAGGAAGTCCTTGTTATAATGAGAGCTGCTGTATTCTGGTATTCTGGACATTTTGCAGATTGTTCAGTAAGGTGATACCACTTGGGAGGTTCACCACAATAGTCCAGGTGTGAAGTAACCAGGCCGTTCACAGGGGATTGCATGGCATCACTGGTTATGTACTAGATTTTTTTTTCATTGGATTCATGACATCAACTTATACATAGAAGATGTATTGTAAATAATATTGGCAAGTCCAAATTTAGTACATATTGTATATACAGTATATAGTTATGTGGACAATAATTTACATAAATAGGACTTAAAGAAAAGCCTACTTCAATACTTTGTACATAAACTAGAGCTATCACTGAAGGTGATGAATACCCCCGAATGCCGCCATGACAGAAAATGGTTTACCATTGTATGAAGTTTTATTAAATTATATCCAATAGTTTTAAAGTCATGCTCCAGACAAGGGAAATATATCAAAGGGCAATAACTCTGTAATTAGCAAGAATAGAGTTATGTTTCCTGTACACTGCACTTCCTGTCATTATATTCTACCATTGTATGAAGTTTGATGAAATTCCATCCAGTACTTTAAAAGTAATGCTCCGGACAAGGGAAATATATCAAAGGGCAATAACTCTGTAATTAGCAAGAATAGAGTTATGTTTCTTGTACATTGCACTTCCTCTCATTATATTCTACCATTGTATGAAGCTTGATGAAATTCCATCCGGTACTTTTCAAGTTATGCTCCGGACAAGAAAAAATATCGAAGGGCAATAACTCTGTAATTAGCAAGAATAGAGTTATGTATCTTGTACACTGCACTTCCTCTCATTATATTCTACCATTGTATGACGTTTGATGAAATTCCATCCAGTACTTTTCAAATGATGCTCCGGACAAGAAAAAAACTTCGTTTGTCGGGGGTATAATAATATAATATGCGCTGCAATGGGGTATTTTACTTTGATGTAACAAGTTCCTTTGCATGAAAATGCACTACTAAACCACAAGATTTTAATTGGAGTTGTGCAAAAGTAATGGCCAATTTAGTAATGTTGGCTAATTGTTTCCATAGTAACAGAACAAACATTGAAAATTAAAACTCTCTCAAAGAAAGAGGCACTACATGTACTCGACTACTAGGCTGAAACGTATACAAAGTTTCATAAAATTATCTTCAACAGTTTTGAAGTTATGAGATTTTGTAATTTTGGCTATTTGTTTCCTTGGTAACAGAAAATATAGTGAAAATGAAAACTCCCTTATACCAAAAGGCACTACTAGACAATAAGATTGACATGTGTACGAAGTTTCATGAGGTTACCTTGAACATGCAGTTTTGGAATTATAATCAAGAAACATAAATTTTGTAATTTTGGCTACTTGTTTTCATGGCAACAGAAATAATATTAACAAGAGTTGTCAGAAGATCAGCAAAGCTCCCCTCTTGGTGTCTAAGTCCAAAAAGGGCCATAACTGTGCCAAAATGCAATCCAGAGTGTTGGTTCTTATCTCTGTGTCTTCCATTGATGATGGTAAACACACATGCAAAGTTTCATTCATATCCAATGAGTGGTTGCATAGATATCTGACACTTGTATGCAAAAATTTAACCTGGGTGTCTACAGACGATGACTACGCCAAGGACGACGACGCCAGGGTCATGACAATAGCTCTCCTTGGATTTCATCCCGTTGAGCTATAATATAATATAATATAATATAATATAATATAATATAATATAATATAATATAATATAATATAATATAATAAAACAATAAAATATTTGTTGGGTGTTCCTTTAATAAATTGTGATTAATAATGATATGATTAACCACCAGTATCCTCAGTACCAAATTATTGCAGAAGCAGTGTATTTGACATGTACATTTTGGGTTGGGATTTGTATGTTTCAATTTCCATTTCATTGGGCTGATTATCCCCACTGCTGCACACATCCTAATTTATGACTTGAAGTCTTATATAATTCTAATCTACGACTTGTAGTTATCTACAATTTGTGTGTTATATAATTCAAATCTATGACTTGTAGAGTTATATAATTCAAATCTGTGACTTGGAGTGTAAAATTATTCAAATCTATGACTTGTAGAGTTAAATAATTCAAATCTATGACTTGTAGAGTTATATAATTCAAATCTATGAGTTGTATTATTATATTAGGCCAAATCTACGACTTGTAGTGTAATATAATTCAAATCTATGACTTGTAAGGTTATATTAAGTAAAAACTAATCTATGACTTGTAGTGTAAAATAATTCAAATCTATGAGTTGTAGTATTATATTATGTCAAATCTAATCCATGACTTGTAGTGTAATATGATTCGAATCTTTGACTTGTAGGGTCATATTAAGTCAAATCTATGACTTGTAGTGTAGTATTATTCAAATCTATGACTTGTAGGTTATATTAAGTCAAATCTATGACTTGTAGTGTTGTATAATTCAAATCTATGACTTGTAGGTTATATCAAGTCAAATGTTTGACTTGTAGTGTTGTATAATTCAATTCCATGACTTGTAGGATTATAATACAATTATCTCGGTTGTGGTCTAGTGGTACGCTGTAAGACCTCTGGGACTGAAGGGTCATGGGTTTTATCTCCCAACCAGGACCATCTCTTGTGTCCTTATTTAAGTGACTTTATTTACATTTGCTTAGTACATTGTACTGGTTTCATCCATATAAACACAGAGAGTGGTGTGTGTAACTGGATGAACTTGAAGGTTTTACTATTGATGTAAATTTAAAAAAATGCACATTTAAATTTAAATTAATTTTAACTAAACTAGACTCTCTCTTTCTCTCTAATGTATGTATGTCTGTACCATCGAGAAAATATAGTGACGAGCAGCACGCTTCATTAAGAAGGACTACAAGTCACGGGACAAGGGCTGCGTAACCAGCATGCTGCAAGAGCTTGACCTACCAACTCTCCAACAGCACCGTGAGATCAACAGCTGACCTACCTGTTCAAGATCGGGGTTGGGGTGGGGTGGGGAGGGGGGTTATATTTGCTAAATTTTGAAACAAAAGACATTCTAGAAAACCAAATTAGCAATCATTCAAACGGATTCATTATACAAAGTGCTAATACCGAACAATTTAAAAACTCTTTTTTTGTGAGAACTGTAGTTAAGTGAAACCAACTAGAGGAAAGCACTACCAGCGCCAAGACAGTTGAGGCCTTTAAGACCAGTCTCCTGAACTGTTACTAAGCAAGCACAATATCGGTAGTTATATACCAGTATTGGGATCTTCTACGTATTATACAGACAGACGGACAGAAAGTATGTATGTGTGCATGTGAACATTTGTATGTGTGAATATGTGTGCACCATTACTGAGAATTTCCTTGGAGATCCGAGTGTATTTAATGGTCTTCAACATGAAACAAACACCAAAAAGATACCCAAGATACTTGAAATATTGTTCATCATTGGTGTGTAATATTGTAACAATGTATGTCCTATTTGGTTGATGTTTATTGTTACAAATGGGATATTAATTAAGAAAATGCTGATATTGTAACATGTACAAGACAGTTGTTAAAACAAATATGCAGCTGATTACGAATGAATGAAAATTATTTATTATTCTGTCACAAAATGGAACAGATACTGGTCCTCAATACTTCTGATCATGCTTACCAAGTATGGCCAGGATCACCTATAGTTGGTTATTTGTCTTACTAGGTACAAATTGTTTTGGGGGAAATACTTACTTAAGTTGGTGTGTCACAGATTTCTGTATCATAAACATGTATTGACATTAAATATAAACTTTTGCCTGTACATTGAATACAAAACATGCAGTTGCTTATTCAGTATAAGTCACTTTCAGTGATGTGGATGTTACAGTTAATGTGGTAATGATGTGGAAGAAAATGGAATTAAAAGGCTATCTGTCAAATTCTGTAACCAATTACACTAGCTATTACTGAATTTGTTTTATTGACGAATAGAACAAGAAAATCACAATAGCATCCTTAAAAGGTAAAAATCAAATATCCTTGATATGATAAAACCAGAAAACATATAACAGAGTGACCACCAAAGGGACCGAATTTTCCAAGTGTGTTATATAAAGAGTAGGTAGCTTTAAGCAAAACCAGAAACTAAGCTTGGCATCTTCATTACTTCCCTTTAGGCCTATGATCTATATATAACTAACACAGTTCACAGATTTCACACTCATTATTGTGACTTTTACATTGTTGAACTACACCATATTCATTTTATGTGCATTTAGAACCATAAATGTGGAAAAGAGAGAGAGAGAGAGAGAGAGAGAGAGAGAGAGAGAAAGAGAAAGAATGATTGGAGATATATAAATCTATTGAAAACCCTATGTTAGATATTTTTACTTGCATACAACACTTTGTGATTTTTAAAGATTTTTGTTCTGATCTGTTTTAATAGTAGCACAAGGATACTACAGTATTTATGACTGAATACATTATAAGCATGAGGAATTTATGAATGAAAAGTCGTCATAGTGCATTACTTAATAGCGCAAGGAGGAAAAGATCATAGCGCATGGAGGTGGTGTAGGATGAAAAATCCATACCAGGTCAAAATATATATGCAGAAATCCTTGTCCGGTATGCAAGAAATAGACTCTTCAATCCTTCCAACTTAGAATGGTTTATAGAGTAACTGACCAAGAGTTAGACATTATAGATCCCTGATCAGGCTTCTGTTTCACCAACATTTTACTTAATTACTTAAAAACTTAACTAAGTTTTGACTGGTTATTTATCTATTATATAATCAATATCATTGACAAAATATGCAGAATAACTGGAACCAGTCTAAAATCATGATCACCTGGCTGCTTTTCTTAGATTTAAGTTTTTAAGTTTTTAAGTATATGTTGGTGAAACAGGAGCCAGATGAGTTAGACATTTGTTGATATGTCAACTTCCAACTTCAATGATGATTCTTGACAGGCAGGCATCTAGGTCATGGGGAATGACCATCCAGGTCAATGTTGATAAATATCATCACACACAAAGCATTTGAAATGTTAAGTAAATTTAGTTTGCACGCTTTTATTTTAGCTTGATTGCAATGAAAGCTCAGAGCTTATATGAACTCGAGTCTGTTCTCTGGGCAGAAACAGTAATGAGTGTTGTTTTATGAGAGGCATAGGGTAAAGCAAAGGATCAAACATGCAACCTCTAGCATGAGTGGCCAACACTCTATCCATTACACTTTAAGTATATATATAGCAACAGCAGTTATTTTTATTCTTTGAAAAATAAAGGAAAATGAAGTTTACACAGATAATTCTGTCTCAATATTTACAGGAAGTGCTTATAAACTTGACTTATAGCATCTCACTGTGGCCGTCTAACAATTTATCAGATAATAATACTGGATGCCACATTCATCCTGCAATGAGTTGGAAATCCATTAAAAAAATGTATGGAAAAAGACCAATAAAGGATGCCACATGACTGATGATTGGTAGTAATTTGCCTGTTTCAAACCAAACCCCATTGAAATAAAGTTTATTTATTATAAACAGCTATCAGTAAGTTTATTGAGTTTATTTGTATTTAAATTTGATTGTTATCAGAGAGAGAGACAATAAAGATAATAATAATAATGACTTTTATTAATGACAGAATTGAATTGAATAATTTCAATCTTCCATGAGGCCCTCAACAGAGACCATATTAGTCATATAATACCAATGTAAATCCATTCATATGCAAAATGGCCCATAGCATGGAAATTTCAAATAAAAAAATTAACAAATTTGTAAATGTCAATTCTGTTATGGTCACTAAGTCTTCATCTTCACAAGTCGGCTCATATAGCTTTGACCCAGTTGTTGATTGATTGATTGAATATTTACCATCATTTTTATGCCACCAAAGGCTAATAGACCATTAGTTAACCTAACCACTTTTTCCTGGGATCCTGGAAGGTTAACCAGTACTTAAACACACCCATCTCCACAAGTAACTGATAACTTTGCCACTTGAATCAGCAGTGAGAGAGGAATGACAATGAAACACAATGTTGCATATCAAGCATCAAGACTGTGGCAGGGCAAGAATTCAAACCTACAACCTCTGGATTGAAATTTAGAGATAGGGAGGTAATGACTTGAACTCATGACCTCACAGATGAAAGGTTGGTAATGTTAAAACAGTGTGTTAGATAACTCTGCCACTGAAAACACTGTGGCACATGGCTATCTGAGCAATGAAAGAAAACACTGTGGCACATGGCTATCTGGAGTAATGAAAGAAAACACTGTGACACATGGCTATCTGGAGTAATGAAAGAAAACACTGTGGCAAATGGCTATCTGGAGCAATGAAAGAAAACAACGTGGCACATGGCTATCTGGAGTAATGAAAGAAAACAATGAGGAAAACAATTTATGCTGGTAAGTAACAAACCTATTGAAATTACCATGAAAGAAAACAATGAGGAAAACAATTTATGCTGGTAAGTAACAAACCTATTGAAATTACCATTCTTATGTGGGACACTCGTCCTCAAAATCACATGTTCTACACAACAAAACAAGGGGCATAATTGCTCTAAATGTCTGTCTGTCAAACCTAGTATGTTAGATGGACAGACATCTTAAACTACAATTAATAGTGCAACTTTGGACGGAAAACATTTGCAGATTTGTGAAAATGGGGTTTTACATTATTTTTAACAAACTACAGACAACTGGATTTATTTATCAAAGAAAACATTAAGTTGAAAAACAAATCTCTCTTTAAAACGTATGTGGTACATTTTCTCACATAAAATATTTGGACCAAGCTGGACTCAAACCCACAACTTGTATAATTATAAGGCCTCAGTAGCCAGAGATGTTTTTGTTTGAATATTTCACAGCATTTTTAAGTGATCAGTTAACTAAAGCTTTCTCTCCTGGAAGGTTAACTAATACTCCAACACACCCATCTCTGCAAGTGACTGCTTGAATCAGTGATAAAAGATGAATGGGAATGAGATGCAATGTTGAACATAAATTTTCATGAAGACTGTCGCTGGGTGAGGATTCCAACTCGCAATCCCTGGGCTGATAGGCAGACAATCTACTGACTGAGTCAACTGGGCCTGGCCTATGAGATACAAATGTCATTACAATGCATGTATGATTTTTAACACTGGATCTTCATCACAGCATACTGCTGGTATTTCTAATGGGTGGTTAGCATGCTTATTCCAAGACCCAGATTTTGTCTGGGTTTTTTTTAGGGGGGGGGGGGGGGGGGCAAGGTACTGTGACAGCATGCAATCCTTAGGAGGGGAAATAAAGCAGTTGGTCCCATGTACAGGGAGTCATGACCCGTGCATGTAAAAAATCTCACAGAAATTCTATGTAAATCAGTGATTCAAATTCCCAAAACCCTCTCTAAGAAATGAGGCTTTCTTATAAAAAAAATAATAAAAAGTAATTGGTTTCTGAAAGTAATGGATGAAACCATATAAAAAATATAAAAAAATTAAGAAAATTAAAATAGTACCATAATGGGTACATAAATAATTATTTTGTCAATAAAATACTGATTCCCATGTTAAAATATTTGTGATATTATCAAATATTACCAAATGATATACAATTCAGAAAGTTCATTTAGACAGGGGAAATACTTCTATAAAAGAAATACATATCGCAGTTTAGCAACCTGTATTCTGAATTCATAACCCTACTGCTTTTCAATTTACATATTGCAAGGGTTACCATTAGTCTAAACGGACAAGGGTTGATAGAAAAATGACAAAATGATAATAAAAATTATGGTGTGTGGCACTAAAGCTCAGAACATGCTAAAACTGTGCTTACCAAGTGAAAGACTGCATGGTTGCAGGTATTAACCGGAGAAAGTTATGGAGGGATTCAAATAATTCAAAGTCTGGGTAACTTTCAGAAAACAGCAAAATGTCAGAGAATTTTCAAACTCTTGGATTTAAGATTTACCATCGACTATCACAACAGCAATATCTTTGTACAAATTATAGGGTTTATGTGAATATGACAGCAACAAACATACCCACTGGGTAACAACTAAAATGTATACTGCATGAAAATACTTATTTGTTTTACTGAACTTTATTCAGATCAGAATTTGTCCAGAAGCCAGGATAAACTTTTCAACTAGTCGAAGAAATGTCAGGGAGTTTCGTAGCAGACTATCTGCTGGATCCTGGATGAATGTTATTATTGAAGACACAAATATGAACGAAAACCGAGACTGTTTTATGGCAAAACACACAATTGTAGTAAATTTTAATTTCATTTTTTTTATGATTCAATCAATTTAATAACACTATTCTAGAAATTCTAATAAAATTTAACTTCATTTTTTTATGTGAACACGATTATAATTAATGAAACAGTCATGAAACTTAAAATTCAGATATTCCCATTGCTGTTACGTAACCGTTGTAACATAAATCCCATATACATGTTAAATTGTCTTTACAATAATATGACTTTTGATATATAAAAAAGATGGTGTTACATATGCAATGCATAATGATCTAATCGCCATGGTGATAAAATGATTGTTTATTATCAATCTACTAACTTGATTTCTTAAACTGGAATGAAAATAACTGATTATGTGATGTTTTGCGGAATCATCATAGGAAATTAACTTAAAATCACTCTAATTACCGCATAATCAGGAACTTAACATATCAACAGAAAAGAAACTTCTCTAATTCCAGAGAATAACAGAAAAATACAAATTTATAGTCAATACAAAATAGAATATCCAGTATCCATAAACAAATTTACCAAAATATGACTTACAGAATGATTTAGCTTTGGGAATAACAATATAATTACATTGAAAGAGAAAGTATTTATTATTTCTAATGGTATTATCTTATCAAAAATTTCAAGGGTCGTCCCAGAAGTTTACAGAACTCTTTTATACAAATATACAATAACATAATAACATACAGATAAATAGTAACAAAAACATTGAGCTTCTTTTTTTTTCTTTTTTTTTTTAAAGCTTTATTTTTTTTTCTTTACGCTTTTTTCCATTTTTTATGCTGTTTTTTTTTTCTTTTCTTTGCGCTTTAGAGCTTTTTTTTTTCTTTACAGCTTTTTTCTTATTTTTTATGCTCTTTTATTTTTATATATATATATTTTTAAGCTTTTTTTTCTTTCCAAAAGAACAATTATCCTCTTTTTGTGTATGTGTTTGAGTATGTGTGTGTGTGTGTGTGTGTGTGTGTGTGTGTGTGTGTGTGTGTGTGTGTGTGTGTGTGTGTGTGTGTGTGTTTGCAAGCATGTATGTAAGTATATGCATGTTTTTGTGTATGTATGTGTATGTGTGTGTCCAAAGAGCTCTTGTGATGTCCAGATTGACAGCTGCTAAATAATTGATCAGTTTATTCTTTCACAGTTTTAATTTGTTAAAGTCTTATATATTGTTGTGCTCATATAATTTTGTTGTTGTTGTTTAATGTTGATCTCATAGAATGTTGGTTCCATACAATGTTGATGTTGTATAATGTAGATCTCATACAATGTTGATGTCATAAAATGCAGATGTCGTATAATGTAGATCTCATAGTATTACAATGTTGGTGTCATATGATTTAGATATTTTACAATGTTGTTGTTGTATAATGTTGGTCTCATACAGTGTTGATGTCATATTTGGTAGATCTCATACAATGTTGGTTCCATACAATGTTGATCTCATACAATTTTGGTCTCATACAATGTTGATGTCATATGTAGATCTCATACAATGTTGATATTGTATAATGTTGTTCTCATACAATGTTGGTCTCATACAATGTTTTTTCTCATACATATTTGTCTCCGTCATGTAATATATAGCTGATATTTCATACCAACTCCGCTACACTGATCCTTTTACAAATTATAAAGCCAGAGTGTCTTGAATAACCTGAAAAATAAAAAACAATTTATTAACTTGCTGATAATTAAAGATAGTATCAGAAAATATAACATAAAATGTAATAAAATTGTAAAATGGGGCATCTATAACACTAATTATGTATTGCCAGTTTGCTCTATAACACTAATTAAGTCTTGCCAGATTGCTCTATAACACAAATTAAGTCTTGCCAGATTGCTCTTTAACACTAATTAAGTCTTGCCAGATTGTTCTATAACACTACTTAAGTCTTGCCAGCTTGCTCTATAACACTAATTAAGTATTGTCAGTTTGCTCTATAACATTAATTAAGTCTTGCCAGATTATTCTATAACACTAATTAAGTATTGCCAGATTGTTCTATTACACTAATTAAGTCTTGCCAGATTGTTCTATAACACTAATTAAGTATTGCCAGATTGTTCTATAATATAATTAAGTCTTGCCAGATTGTTCTATAACACTAATAAGTCTTGCCAGATTGTTCTATAACACTAATTAAGTCTTGCCATATTGCTCTATAACACTAATTAAGTCTTTCCAGTATGCTCTATACACTAATTAAGTCTTGCCAGATAGCTCTTTTATTAAACATCAAGTTAGTCTTGCGAGTTTTATGTGTTTTGTTCTTCAAAAGTTATAGAATAATTATAATATTATATGATCACTTACGAAAGTATAATAATTGAACAACTATATTTAAATGAGTTCATTTAGGATACTAACATTTCCAAAATATTGTAAGACTTTTCATAATATAATTACCACAGTCACTTCTCTCGTGCACTTATACAATAACATAGTGATTGCAATTTTCTTACTTCTTGATTATAAACTGTTATAGTCATAATATATTCCTGGACTGTGACGAGAATTGTCAATCTGAAAAAAAAATACAAAAAAAAATGTTGTACTGAAAAGTTAAAAGTATGGTAGTGACATTTTCATCAAACTGTTCAATTTAATTTAACTTGTATAACAACCATGCAGCTTCAAGTTTAGAGAAAATATTATATATTTTATTTCATTACATTGGTTTGTATATTACAACTACCATACTGAGGTATGACAAATTATAATCTGTAAGAATTTTTGAAAGACTTATGGACCTGATTTATAGAAAAATTGGAAGCATTCGGTACTTCCTCATGTAAGTCAACAGTACCTAAGAACCTTTGTGACATAGTTATTAGGCTTTCAGTCTGTACTTCTTCATGTAAGTCAACAGTACCTAAGAACCTTTGTGACATAGTAATTAGGCTTTCAGTCTGTACTTCTTCATGTAAGTCGACAGTACGTAAGAACCTTTGTGACATAGTAATTAGGCTTTCAGTCTGTACTTCTTCATGTAAGTCAACAGTACATAAGAACCTTTGTGACATAGTAATTAGGCTTTCAGTCTGTATTTCTTGGTGTAAGGCAACACTGATCACACCAATAGATGCAACATGTGTGGAATTCAATGCCTACAGTCAATTCAGTTAAGAAGAAGTCCAATGGCGGATCTATTTCTTTAAAAATCTGGACTTGTCTCCCCCATCACCCCTGAACACCTATAAATTCACTTTATTTCTACTGAAACACATGTGTTCCCATTCAGATTTTGTGTTGCGCACCCTCTTAATTAAAATCTTGGATCTGCCCCTGATGTCAAAATACATACCTTTGTATCAACTCTGTGACTTCCATCATCAGTAAAGGATTCAAGTACTTCCTCCTGTTTCAGAGACTTTCAGAGACTTTCCTGTATGACGATCACTTTTCTGTATCGGGATCACTTTTTTGTATGTATCACTTTTAACATATTGACTTCTTTTCTACATCATTTCACAGTATCTTCCTCATATTGTCCTAGGCATACACAGTCTATCTCGCAGCTGCCAATCAGTCTTTGTGTGAACTTAATTTGGTCTTTATATTTTGTGTGTGTGTGTGTGTGTTATTTGTATTTGCAACAAAATAAAACATAAGGTTACATTTAAAAGATAATTATGTATATATTAAACAAAAAATAATATATATTTTTTTACAAATTTAAAAAGAAAACAGATGAGACCACAGGGCTAAAGAAATTACTTCCATATCATATAACACTGGCTGATTTTTGTTATAGCTTGTAGGGGAAATTGGTCCCATCTAAAAAGTACAGTCAAACCTGTCTTAAGCAGCCAGTCAGGGGAAGTAGCAAAAGTGACCATTTAAGACAGGTTGTTGCTTAATGCAGGTTAATTTGGTCTGAAAGCCTATAAATGGAAAATAACAAATGTGACTGCTTAAGACAAGTGGCTGCTTAATAGAGGTGACCACTTACACAGGTTTGACTGTATTAAAAATATATTTGCCTGATTTACATAGAAGGTATGGAGTTTGGGAGGGGTCTACAAGCAATATCGAAACATTACTGGAATAAAATCAAAATATACATACAACATTATGGAGTTTCTTGAGCCCTGGGGCAAATCAATACATCAACAAACATGGTACAGAAATATTACATAACAATACATCAACAAACATGGTATAGAAATAATACATCAACAAACATGGTACAGAAATAATACATCAACAATTATGGTACAGAAATAATACATCAACAATACATCAACAAACATGGTACAGAAATAATACATCAACAAACATGGTACAGAAATAATACATCAACAAACATGGTACAGAAATATTACACAACAATACATCAACAAACATGGTACAGAAATAATACATCAACAAACATGGTACAGAAATATTACACAACAATACATCAACAAACATGGTACAGAAATAATACATCAACAAACATGGTACAGAAATAATACATAACAATACATATCCCCTACCAGTTTCATACTAACTTACAAAAAAGAGATAAAAAACAAACTTATAAATGTAACTGTATTTATACAATCAGTTACACTAGGAGTTGCGGAGGGAAGAATGAGTTTATGTTGATGACAATTTCAACATACAGCAAGACAATGATACATATATATGTATACATATATATAAGGCATCCAGTTTTATTGGTGGAAGTAAATCTCAGAATGAATCTGAGTAGAACCACTTTTCAGTTTCTCACATAAACTATTAAGGAATGAGCTGGGCTCGAATCCTTTACCTCGGCAGTGAGAGATTAGTGACCTTGGAAATTATCTTAGACCACTTGACCATAGAGATTCCCTATTTCAGCATACTGATACAATGTCACTTACTGTATTTGATTTGTATCAAAGCACAATCATTTGTCAAAAACGAAAACTACAATGACTTCCAGTGAGTCATATTTCATCTTCTTTCTTTTTAGTGAAAAAAAGAGCATCAGTGCTCTAAGGAAACCACCCTATTCTTTGGAGCAACCTTTGTGCTATATCGTAATTGCTTCATGAATGAAAACAAAATGTCCTCCAGTCAGTCATATTTAATTAGATGAAAGAAAACATTGCCCAAGTGTTCATCACTCAATATTCCCAGTAGATAGATAGGCTGGAGTGATTGACATTGGACAACATTACCCAAGTGTTCATCACTCAATTTTCACAGTAGATAGGCAGGAGTGATCGACATTGGACAACATTGCCCAATTGTTCATCACTCAATATTCCCAGTAGATAGATAGGCTGGAGTGATTGACATTGGACAATATTGCCCAAGTGTTCATCACTCAATATTCACAGTAGATAGGCAGGAGTGATCGACATTGGACAACATTACCCAAGTGTTCATCACTCAATTTTCACAGTAGATAGATAGGCTGGAGTGATTGACATTGGACAACATTGCCCAAGTGTTCATCACTCAATATTCCCAGTAGATAGATAGGCTGGAGTGATTGACATTGGACAACATTACCCAAGTGTTCATCACTCAATTTTCACAGTAGATAGGCAGGAGTGATCGACATTGGACAACATTACCCAAGTGTTCATCACTCAATTTCACAGTAGATAGATAGGCTGGAGTGATTGACATTGGACAACATTGCCCAAGTGTTCATCACTCAATATTCCCAGTAGATAGATAGGCTGGAGTGATTGACATTGGACAACATTACCCAAGTGTTCATCACTCAATTTTCACAGTAGATAGGCAGGAGTGATTGACATTGGACAACATTACCCAAGTGTTCATCACTCAATTTTCACAGTAGATAGGCAGGAGTGATCGACATTGGACAACATTGCCCAAGTGTTCATCACTCAATATTCTCAGTAGATAGATAGGCTGGAGTGATTGACATTGGAGAACATTGCTCAAATGTTCATCACTCAATATTCACAGTAGATAGATAGGCTGGAGTGATTGACATTGGACAACATTGCCCAAGTGTTCATCACTCAATATTCACAGTAGATAGGCAGGAGTGATTGACATTGGACATCATTGACCAAGTGTTCATCACTCAATATTCCCAGTAGATGGGCAGGAGTGATTGACATTGGACAACATTGCCCAAGTATTCATCACTCAGTATATGGGCAGGAGTGATTGATTGATAACAAAATGTTAACTGGTAGAGGATTTACATTTTTTAATTTTTTTTTTTTCATAATTCACATTCATTTTCTTTTCTTTTTTAACAACATACATATCATAATTATGGTCTTAAAACTTCTGGGACGATTCAGTACCTTTATAGTTGTGTACCACTGTAGATTTTTTTAAATAAAAAAAATCATATTTATAAACTTATCAACATAATTATTAACAATTTTAAACAATTTTTTTTTTTAAAATAGTACACTGTCATACCTTACATAATATAATTAAAAATAAGTATTTTAATATTTTTATACATTACAGTATACATTATGATTCTCTGGAGTTAGTGTAGTAGATTGACTTTCAAACACAATTATTGCTGTTGTTTACCTAACCTATTTGAGAAAACAAAGTGACCTTGACCTTTGGCTCAGTGACCTGAAACTCTACATTAAAAACAAATGCACTGCTGTTATATGAGTAAACAACAGCCTAACTGAACTTTTACCCACTCACTTTATATCCGGCATAAACAAACAAGTCAGTTTTCGAAGTCTTAGATACTATTGTTTTTTTTATTTCTCAAAATTTCAATATTTCAAAAGTTTCTTATAATCATATTTGTATGTTTTTTTTATTTTGCATGATGTTTTATAAATCATTTTGAAATAAACAAACTTGAAAAACTATCAACAATGATATTTTGCCATAGAATTTGTCGATTTTCTTTAATACAAACATGAGATTCTAGTACAATTTCAGATTTTATTCAATATCAGAATGACCAGGAACATTTACATCTTTATTACCTTAATTTTTATGACTTTCAACTTTATGACCTTCAATTATGACCTTTATTTTTATGACCACACAGTTTTATACCAAAGAGGTGTTTAAGAACTACCAAGTCTTTGTCAAGAGCGCAAATGTCTTTTATAAAGGTGCAGTGACATGGATGGGCATTATGGGTATTTCAATTCTAAATCACAGATAGTAAATGGTAAATGAACAAGACGGCAAATTCTTAAAGAAAAATTCATGAGAATAGACATAATGGTTAGAAATAATAGTTAGAAGGGGTATAAATATATCAAATAGGAAATAGAATTAAATAAAAAAAAACCTGATATACCAGGTACAAAAAACCCACACCTCAGTCAAACCTGCCTCATGTTGAAGCGTCTGTTCCAGTAAAAGGTCAATGCACAAAATTTGCCTTTTAGGACAGATTGTTGCTAAATATTGGTTTATTTGATCTGAAGGCAAATAGTAAATGTGGCTGCTTAATACCAGTGGCTGAGTGACTGTTCAATAGATGTGACAGCTTACACATGTTTGACTGTATTTTGCTTCAAAGGCTGGGCCCGGTTAGATCAGTCAGTAGCACAACTCACTATCTATCCAGGAGTCATGAGTTGGAATCCCTGCCCCACCACATTCTCCATGACGATTGATATAAAATATTGTGTCTCATTGCCAGTCATCCCCCACACCAGCTGATTCAAGTGGGAAAATTATCAGTTACCTGCAGGGATGGCTATACTTGAGTACTGGTTACAGAATGTAACCTTCCAGGATCCCTAGACAAAGAGTGGTTAGGTAATTGATCATCTGTTAGCCCTGAATCATGCTTAATCAATTACACCTGTTTCACAGGAGCTATAATTTGTTCAAATAAGTGTAAAATATGGGTAAGGTTTTACATTGTTAAGAGATAATGCAAACAGTCTTCCCAGATTACTTAAGGTGAAGGACCATATTTACATGTTTCATACATATGGCAAATAATGACATCTTTTTTGGAAATTTATATAGTAGACCAAATCACAAATCAAACATTTGAATACTCTTGACTGATTCAATATGTTCATTCCATTTTCAACATAATCAAGGCTATGCATGACATACAGTTTTATTACTGAAGTGTGTCCTCCATTCCATACATATATGTTATAGACTGGCTTACAATTACACCACATAGGTGACACATGACACCAAGTTTTATTGGCCAAGGAAGATCTTATGTACTTGTGAATATTACATGTACATCCAGTTGTTATTGACAAAAAAAGAGCCAAGGTGCATACATGTGCATGAGTTAATAAGAACCTCTCTGTAAATTAAAGTAATAATAATAAAGTTGGAAGTTGGAACTCATTCGAACAATTATATCTTCTCAGTGGGTAACTTCTGAATATTAATCCATATGCCACGAGTTTGAATCCCCACCAGACCATAGTCTTGTGATGATTGACATGTATGACATAGTGTCTCATTTTCTTTTGTTTTTTTACCACTGATTCAAGTGGGAAGGTTATCAGTTACTTATGGAGATAGCCTGTACTCGAATACTGGTTAACCTTCCAGTACACCAGGAAAGAGTGGTTAGGTTAACGGCCCATCGCTGGTAGGAGCTACACACAAAATTGTATACATGGGGCTTATCACAAGCAGCTAACAAATTATTTGATACGGTAATACTAATTTCAAACATTAACCGAAACTACCAGTATAGCAAGTGGTTTGGTTACTGATTGTCTGTTAGCCCTTGATGGCATAAAAATGATGCTGGATATGCAATCAATCAATCAACTAGGTCAAAGCTAAACAAGTGGACTTGTGATGATGAATACTTAGTAACCATTACAGAATTGACATTTACAAATTTGTTCTTTTCTTTTATCTAAAATTTCCATGCTAAGATGCTAGGTACATTTTGCATATTAAAATCGGAATGCTATATGAATGGGCTTACACTGGTATTATATGGCTAATATTGTCATTGTCTGATGACTCTCGCAATATACTATATACAAATAAACTCAATAAACTGACTGACTAAAGCTGCTATAAATAAACTTAATTTCAATGAGGTTTGCTTTGAAATAGGCAAATTACTACCAAATCAGCAGTCATGTGACATCCTTTTATTGGCCATTTTTTATGCATTTTTTAATTGGGTGACCATCATTTTCAACACAATACAGAATGAATGTGGCATCCAGTATTATTTGAGAGGGATGAAAAACTTTCAATAAATCCATCCAACAGCTAATATCTTTAAACAATGCTGGTAAACTTTCTCTCTGGAAAGTTTTGGACAGAGTTGGACTCAAATTCAAGACCTTAAGGTTTGGAGATAAATGATCTTTAGACAGTGTGTTAGAGCACTCAGCCATAGAGAACCCTTCTCACTGTTGTACAAAGTGTTCAAATCACCATTATGGTATTTAACTTGTGATTTAAAAGAGAATTTTTCATACCACATAATTCTACATTAGGTTATACGCTGTTATTCTACTGACTTGGCAAGGTAAAATGAGACCATTATTATGAATATAAATACTTCGTATGTTTTAGTTATGATTTCATGAAAATGCGAGAACCTGATTGATGGACACAAGTAACAGGATAAAACCAGAAATAAAAACCAACAATACATAGCAGGTTAAAGCCAGGTATTCTTTGCATTGTAACCAGTCAAGGATTTCCACATATTTTTACCGGGTACGGATTTTTCATCCTACACCCCCTGCATGCACTTATCCTACCCTCCACTCACTATGATGTAATGCTTGTCATAAAATAATCAAGCGATGATGTAGTTTGTGTTGGTGTTCATGATGATGATGATAATGATGATAATGATGGGTGGAGATGATGATGAAGATGATGATTATGATCATAATAATGATGTTGGTGTTGATGATGACAATGATGAGAAGGAGGAGGATGGTGGTGGTGATGATGATGATGCTTATGATCATGATAATGATGTTTGTGGTGGTGATGATGATGATGAGGAGGAGGAAGATGAAGAGGAGAAGGATGGTGGTGGTGATGATGATGATGAGGAGGAGGATGGTGATGTTGGTGATGATGATGAGGAAGAGGAGGAGGAAGAAGAGGAGTAGGATGGTGGTGGTGGTGGTGATGAAGATGAGGAGGAGAAGGACTGTGGTGATGATGATGAGGCGGAGGGTGGTGGTGATGATGATGAGGAGGAGAAGGATAAGGAGGATGATTGTGGTTGTGATGATGAGGAGGAGGAAGATAAGGAGGAGGAGGAGGATGGTGGTGGTAATGATGAGGAGGAGGAAGAGGAGAAGGAGGAGAAGGAGGATGGTGATGGTGGTGATGATGATGAGGAGGAAGAGGAGGATGGTGGTGGTGATGGTGAGAAGGAGGATAATGAGGAGGATTGTGGTGGTGATTATGAGGAGGAGGAGGATAAGGAGGAGGAGGAAGGTGGTTGTGATGAAGATTAGGAGGAGAAGGATTGTGGTGATGATGCTGAGGAGGAGGAGAAGAAGGAGGATGGTGGTGGTGATGATGATGGTGAGGAGGAGGAGGATGAGGAGGAGGAGGAGGAGAAAGAGGAGGATGGTGGTGGTTGTGATGATGATGATAAGAAGAAGGAGGAGGATGGTGGTGGTGATGATGATGAGGAGGAGGATAAGGAGGAGGAGGAGGATGGTGGTGGTGATGAAGATTAGGAGGAGAAGGATTGTGGTGATGATGCTGAGGAGGAGGAGGAGGAGGATGGTGGTGGTGATGATGATGATGATGATGATGGTGAGGATGAGGAGGAAGAGGAGGAGGAGGAGGAGGAGGAGGATGGTGGTAGTGGTGAAGATGATGAGAAGGAGGAACATGAGGAGGAGAAGGATTGGGGTGATGGTGGTGATTTTAACAGTGATGCAGTGGTAATCAAGATATCCATTCATAAATAACCCTTTTCATAAAATAGGCTAATCTAGTTAAAGTGTTTATATATTATTATAAGTATTAAACAGAATAAGTGTTTTGTAACTTTCCATCCAAGTGTATGTGAGTGCATCTGTACTTACTGTTTTAAAGATGTGCATATTGTTTAAGAAACATCTTGTTTCTAATTAGATATTATATGGTACTTATTTTACATCAATTGTGAAATAGGTTCTTATAAATTATACACAACCACTCGCAATGTCTTCAAGGGAAAACCAAGTACCAATCAGATGCAGAATAATGTGAGTTGATGAAGGATGCAGCTCATGGTCTTGGTGGAAAATGGAACCCGGAACTAACCAACTCTGGGTCTGATATTTGGTCACTATACCACACACCCCTCAGTGTTGTAAAGCTCAAAAGAAGGTATAAGCCTGGTTAAAACATGTTAAAGTTGAATAAATGCCACCTTGCCGACAGACTGCTTAATGGCATTACTTTACATTTCGATTTCTCGGGCCCAAATAAAGACCACTTTTGCAAACTTATTTGAGCTAAGTGTTCATCTACGTTTTTTTATTTAAGTGTGATCCTTCTGCTCAGGTAAGCTTAAACATGCATACAATTAAAGTGCCATAGCGTTTCATCATATTCTGCATTGTGATTGAAATTCAATATAATATATACATTAATTTTGTACATTGTAGGTAAAATATAATATATATATATCGTAATGAAATTTAATTTGATATATGCATTGTAATGTAAAATATGATAATAAAATTGTAAATTATGTAATATATTGTAAGGGAAATATAATATACTTATACATTAATATGTATACAGTAATTGAAACAAGAACTGTCAGAAGACAACAAAGCTCGCCTATGGGATAATAATCACCACCCATGCAAAGACTGAGATTGGAGGCAAACACCAAAACTTAAAAGCAGCTAAGCACAGAAGTTAAACCTGGGTGTCTACAGACAACACCGCCGTTGTGGTCATGGCAATAGTTCTCCTGGACATTCGTCCCGGCGAGCTAAAAAACAGATACAATATGGTCATTGTATTTGAAATAACATTGATACAATATGTACACTGTAGCCTTATTGATACAAGAAAATATCAGTGGAACCGATGGCTGCACCCCAAATTGAGTGTCTGACTCTGTACCATATGGTAATGATATTGAACAGGGGAAGTAATTGTGAGAGTTCTAAAGAGAAGTTAATACATTATTTTTTAATTTCGCGATATAATACATTGTACAACATACTTTGAAATTATGATACATCCTAGCAAGTTTCATAAAATTCCAACATGGGGTTGAAGAGAAATAGCACGGACAAGAATTTGTTCACAGACAAAATCAAAGGGCCATAACTCCATAAAAAAATCATCGAACTGGAACACAAAGCAAATATGTCCATCTGCACTTGGTAATGATGCATCCTAGCAAGTTTCATAAAATTCTAACCTGAGGTTGTAGAGAAATAGCCCGAACAAGAATTTGGTCACAGACTCAATTAAAGGGCCATGACTACATGACAAATCATTGAACTGGAACACAAAGACAATATGCGCTACTTTACTTGAAAGTGATGCATCCTAGCAAGTTTCATAAAATTCCAACATGGGGTTGTAGAGAAATAGCGCGGACAAGAATTTGGTCACAGACAGAATCAAAGGGCCATTTCTCCGTGAAAAATCATTGAACAAGAACACAAAGACAATATGCGCATCTGCAGTTGGTAATGATGCATCTTAGCAAATATTATTAAATTCCAACCTGAGGTTGTAGAAAAATAGCATGGACAAAAATTTGGTCACAGATTCAATTAAAGGGCCATAACTCCATGAAATTTATTTTTCTTCATTTCACTCCATTATGCTTCCTGAACAATTCAGATGTAATGTGCCACTTTTTACTTAAAACTCTTTCCATCTCCTCCATTTTGTCAGGTGGTGTGCATGCACAAGTGTATAACTTTTGGTACCTTTCTGATATAATTACTTCCCTTTTTGGTAATTTTCTGGACATTGCTCGTCTATAACTTGAAAATCACAGAAGATAATTCCTTGAAACTATGTACACTTGTAAACTGAGGCAATATGCAGTGCATAAGGGCATAACTCTGGGTTGTATTTTGACATGACTTCCCTTTCTGTAATTGTCCAGAGCAAACCTTTAAAAGCACAGCATTCCATGAAACCTTGTACACTTTGTCAAGCAGAAAGGAGGCAGTGCACAAGAGCACATATTTACATTTTATATCATTTTTTTTTTTTTATTAAAGTTTCACCTGTTATCATGATACATATTATATTTACAATGGTAGCAAAAATGTTAATAATTGTTAAGAAATAACCAGTCTAATAAGACTTTTCAGTCTTTATGTTATCAAAATTGCCATTACTTCAACACCTTTCTTTACCCATTTCAACATTCCAATATTAGGAACATGTTTACATGAACTTTACATGGACTCATAAGAATAATATATATATTTACATCAACTTTACCAGGAATCACAATAACTATGCAGATTTTTACACAAACTTTACATGGATTCACAAGGACTATATATATGTTTACATGAACTTTATGTGGATTCACAAGATTATACATGTGTTTGTATGAACTTAAAATGGATTCACAAGACTACAGGTGTTTACATGAATTTTACATGATTCACAAGAATTATATAAGTTTATATGAACTTTATGATGGATTCACAAGGACTATATTTGTTTTGACATGAACTTTACATGGATTCACAAGGACTATATAGGTTTTACATGAACTTTACATTGATTCATAGACTATATATGTTTTACATGAATTTTACATCAATTCACAAGGGCTATATATGTGTTTACATGAACTTGACATAGATTTTATATGGGGTTTTAAATTAACTTTACATTAATTCCTAAGGGTTATATATATATTTATATGAACTTTACATGGATTCACAAGGACTTTAAAGGTTTAACATGAACTTAACATGGATTCACAAAGAACTGTGTTAACATGACTTTCACATTAAATAATAATAATATGAACTCAATTGAGATTTACTTTTTTTATTAATTTCGATGCTTTACATTAACTTTGTTCATATTAATCTAAAATATGTATTTACTGGAAGTTTAGATACAGAATGCTTGATTCAGGTATGTTTGTTTTTCATGCACTATTTACACAATTGTCATTTGGTTTACATAAATTAGTGTATATATGACTTTAATAAATTAATAATTTTGTTATTAATTTTCCACGTATTATAGATTAATTTTAACCACATGTTATTATGTTCTTTTTTCAATTCATCAAGAAAGAGTATTATTTCAATATAACACACAGCCCACATAAAATTATATATATTTATTAGGTTAATATTATGTTGTGTTTAATAAAATACCATTATTTCTAACTATTGATTACATGTTATATGTCAAGATGTGGATTCATTAACCAACAGCCCTTTTTATCTATTTAAATCGCCACATTTCACTTAGTTTTTGGTAAAATTTACTTACATAATGGATCTGAATGACACTTAAGCAAACTTTACAATGAATAATTATTATGAATCAAATAAAAAAATTTTTTTAATACTATTCTATTAAATTTCTAAGTCAGGGCTGTCTTCATAAACAGTGAACATTTGCTAATATTAACATGTTTATTTTCCTCGAAGCCAGATCAAATTCAATTATGCACACATTACGCAATACATTTAGGGGACTAGCAGGAACTGGTACTGTGGTATTAAATAAAGCCTTTGATTATCATTGTTGTTTTAACTGTACACAAATTTTAGCGGTTCTTCATGGTCAAGTGGTCTAAGGTGCTGTCTCAAGATCAATACACAGTGAAGGCTTGGTCAAAAAACTTTATGTGAGAAAGCTAGTCAGTTACTTGCAAAAGGACAGTGGTTTGAAAATTAATTATTCTCTTAAACTGTCTAACTTTTAAATACAATGATAACAAAAATGTAACAATACAAAAGGAAGGGCAAATCATAACAGGTCTACCAACCAAAGACTAGATTAGTTTATTGGATCATGTTTCAGAGTCTGTGTCAGACCGAGCATCTTTTCCCTGCCTTGTTCATCTCCTTGAACTACCAAAAACTCACACTACCCAGTAGCCCTGTCCATACTATCTATTGGAATGCTCCTTCCGCCCCTATGCTTCAATATATATATATATATGTATATTTGGGGAAAACAAATTGAAGAAATTCCTTCAACTTTATTTTCCCCCAATATTTATATCCGTATTGCTGTAAAACAATACATTCTGGATATTTATAAATCACACACACACATACACACACACACATGCCCACACGCACACTCACTACAATCACGCCACACAAACACAAACTTGCATACAAATAGGAACATGCACAAACACAGAAAGGCATACAGCACTCACATACAGGAGAAACGTGATAAACAGATATATCACTTACATGAGACAAAACCAAACTGACTGACACGCACATGAACAGACATACATACATATTTCAACCACATAAGACACACTAGTGACACACATAAACCAAATGCACAAGAAAGAAACACACATATACACACATATACAATAACATTGGATAAGGGGCTGTTACAACTGGATGGTTTCACACAGGTGGGAAGTTGTAATTTGATATGATATAATAGGTATGGTACAAAACAATACACAATATAATACAATATTTTATACAACACAATACAATATACAATACATTATACAATAAAATACAATACAATACAATGCATTATACAATACAATACATAATACAATACAATACAATAAACAATACAACACAATCTATTATACAATACAATACAATACATTATACAATACAATACCTTATGTAATACAATACAATATATAATACATTATCCGACACAATACAATATAACAAAATATATTATACAATACAATACAATACATTATACAATACAATACAATACAATACAATACATTACAACAAACAATACAAACACAATATATTATACAATACAATATATAATTCAAAACAATACAAAACAATACATTTTACAATAGAATGCAATAAATACATTATATAATACAATACAATAAATTATACAATACATTATATAAGTCAATAGAAATAACAAAACTATAGCAGGATTGAGTAGGATAGGGGACGGGGTCGGGGGTAAGAGAATAAGGATGGGAGTGGGAATGAAGTTAAAGTGAAAAAATGGCAAAATACATGCATTGTCTGATAAAAAGCATCTATAAGCATTGGACATCAGGCAAGACAAAGGGGCCCCAGGTGCCGGCTGGTGTCAAGTTGAAATGAACATTATGACAGGAGTGCTCAGGGACCCAAACACTGGAACACTTCCCATAAACCAGTCTGGTCTTCAACCAGTAGATCTGAAATGATTTGACCCTCTTATCATTTGATGCCATTAATGTTATCAATTGAATCAACAGTTGGACATTTCAAGGTTTCTAAATTTTCACAAATAATCATAAAAGCTCTGAAAAACAAGAAAATATCAGTGGAACTGATGGACGCTCCCCTAAAATCACCGAACTGGAACACAAACATAGCAAGTTTCATAAAATTCAAACTTGAGGTTGAGAGAAATAGCGCAGGCAATAATTTGGTCACAGATTCAATAAAAGGGCTATAACTCCGTGAAAAATCATCGAACCAGAACACAAAGACAATTTGCGCATCTCCACATAGTTGTGATGCATCTTAGCAAGTTTCATAAAATTCAAACCTGAGGTTGTACAGAAATAGCGTGGTCAAGAATTTGGTCACAGACGCAATGAAAGGGCCATAATTCCGTGAAAAATCATCGGACTGGAACACAAAACAATAAGCACATCTCCACATGGTAGTGATGCATCCTAGCAAGTTTCATAAAATTTCAACATGGGGTTGTAGAGAAATAGCGCGGACAAGAATTTGGTCAGACAGAATCAAAGGGCCATAACTCCATGAAAAATCATTGAACCGGAACACAAAGACAATATGCACATCTCCACTTGGAAGTGATGCATCCTAGCAAGTTTCATAAAATTCCAACATGGGGTTGTAGAAAAATTACGCAGACAAGAGTTTGGTCACAGACAGAATCAAAGGGCCATAACTCTCTGAAAAATCACTGAACCGGAACACAAAGACAATATGCGCATCTGCACTTGCTAATGATGCACCTTAGCAAGTTTAATAAAATTCCAACCAGAGGTTGTAGCGAAATAGCACGGACAAGAACTTGGGGATTGACTCACGCACACACAGATGAAGCGGCGACTATATGCTTCCCCCCATAAAAATTTAAGATGGGAGAAGTCATTGAAATGTCCAAAACTTTTAACACTTTTCCATTACCATCCTATTAATGTTAGTACAAAAATCGTTTCTAACCAAAACAATTATTCATGGTAAATTTTGCTCACTGCCAGTCTGTATTTTTTTGTCTAAAAAAATGGTGGTGAAAAAATTAATTCATATGTAAACCCTGGAATAAAATAGGATACATGCATTTTATATACCTTAATTTTAAAAAATGTCATATTATATCATACATCAGCCCATTACACTATCTTATCAAGGTATGCCAGAGAAAAACATGAATTAAATATATTGCAAGTGATTATGAAGTATTTTGACAGTTAGCAGTACCACAAAGTGTCCAGTTTTACCCAATTGTTTTGAAATATTTGTTCCAGTGAATCATTCAAGAATTTTCCTCTGATCATCTGTAATTGAAATGTCAAGCCAGGCTGCTTCTATTTGTCCTAATTTAAAACACTGTGTATGCCACTGGTACTAATGGGCAAAGTAAGCCGAGACCTTTTATTGGTTAGTCTCGAGTCTATTTTTCCTAAACAAATATTTGATATGACCTTAGCCCACATATTGGTATGACAATATTTTGTGACACTTTGTGAACTTTGCTAGAGTAACAAGTTACCAAATTTGGCCAGATTTTTTATTTTATTTATTTAGACATGTAATACAAAGAATGGTGATGGGGCATTAAGTGTCTGTCTGTCCGTCCGTTCATGAGGGAAATAATTTGTTTCAATTGATTACTTTTTGAAGGGTCTTATCATTTTTTTAAATTAATATTTAGTGTGCCCTTGTATAATCCTAAAGTATAACAAATGCAATAAATGTTGGTCAAATTTTACAGCATTTATGCCCCTTTTTTTAGATATTTTTTTAGAAAATAATGGTTTCTGGTCTATAACTGTGGAACAGGTTCATGTATTTAAATATTCTTTGGTGTGTAACTGTGTTATTATAAAAAAAAAGATCAAGTATATTATTTTGTTAAGCTCAGGATGGATAATTTACTAAACCTACTTTGTTATTCAGTAAATATATTGATTCTGTAATTTAATCACCATTAAAAAATACTTTACACGAGTGACCTTGACCTACCTAATGGACTTAAAAAATTAGCATCTACCCACTGCAGAAATTTTGTTAATTCTATAATATGAATAGTTAAATGTATACTATCTTCTTAATTATCAGGACCTCTCATAGTATTGAATAACACCACTTTGTGCATAGCATCAGGTTATTACTACCCAGTGTATAATAATACCACCCATCTTGTTTTCAATATGTATATTTCTGGTTGTATTATCTTTGGTCATAAATTGCATAATGTATATAAATAAAGTACATAAAAATTATATTAAAATTTCCTTTCACATAACACAAAGCCTTCATGCTAACTGTGTTGTTTTTATAGCTAATTTGAAAATAAATCAAGCGCTCTAAGGTGCAGTCCCAAGATCCAAACCTATCATAGCCAAGGTCAGCAGTTCAAACCCTGCTCGGTTAAAAAACTTAATGTGAGAAAGCTTGCCTGTGTTACTTGCGAAAGGATGTGGTTTGTTATTAATTATTCCCTTCAATTATCCAACTTTTAAGTACAATGATAACAAAAATGTGGCAATACAAAGGTAATGACAAACCATAAAATGTCTACCAACTGAAGACTAGAAAGGTTTCATGGGATAATGTTTCAGTGTCAGTGTCAGACACAGCATCTTTTCCCTGCCTTGTTCATCTCCTTGAACTACCAAAAACTCACATTACCCAGTAGCCCTGTCCATACATTCTCTTGGAATGTTCCTACCATCCCTATGTTTCAATGCTTTTATAATATATATATTGGAGAAAAAAGTAGGTGAAGGACTTCCTTCAACTTGTTTTTTCCCCAATATTTATATTTGTATTGCTGTAAAACAAAACATTCTGTGTATATGTGTGTGATATATATCACATGTGTAGGATATCACACACACACACACACACACACACACACACACACACACACACAGAAAGGCAACAGAACTCACACATGTGAAAGATGACAAACAGATATATACATGAGACAAACAGATATATACAAACAGATATATACATGAGACAAACAGATATATACATGAGACAAACAGATATATACATGAGACAAAACAAACACACTGACACACACATTAGCAGACATACCTACATATTTCACACACATAAGAGAGGTGCCACACAGAGCCCAAACACACATACACATATACATTAGTATTGGATAAGGGCTGCTACAAGTTGGTGGTTTCCATCAAGGTTGATGTAAAGGTAGATAACACAGGTGGGAAGTTGTAATATGATATAATATGATATGATGGGATATGATTTGATACAATGGAATTAAGATGCAATATGATGATTCAATAGGCATGATACTGTATGATAGGATACAATATAAAATTATATAATATGATATGATATGATATGAAACTATAGGATAGGATAGGATATGATAGTAAATGATACAATATAACACAAATTCAATACAATATAATAAATACAAGTATGGTATGGTACACAACTGTACGGTATGGTACAATACAAAAACAATACAATACAATGCAATACAATACAATACAATACAATACAATACAATACAATACAATACAATACAATACAATACAATACAATACAATACAATAATACAATACAATACAATATCATACAATATGGATAGAAAGAAATTTTAAAGAAGATTATTGGTGAATAGATATACATACTTGATCCATTCAGTATTGCAACTTGTTCTGATATCCATGTTGATAAAGATGCGATATTGCCCAGATATAACATCTTGACTTATAGCAACTGTAATCAGATGAAGTACAACACTAAGTTTATCATGTCTATATCTGTCCACCAATATAGGATGAAATCATACTCTATAATTATAAAATAATTGACATGAAGTATATAAGTTGATAGAAATAACAAAACAGGGTTGAGCAAGATAGAGGGTGGGGAGTGGAGAATGGTGATGGGAGTGGGAATGGAGTTCAGGTGAAAAAATGGCAAAATGCATGCACTGAATAGGCATCTCTATAAACATTGGACATCAGGCAAGACAAAGGGGCCCTGGGTGCCGGCTGGTGTCAAGTTAAGAAGAACATTATGACAGGAGTGCTGCGGACCCTGACACTGGAACTCTTCCCATAAATCAGTCTCATCTTCAACCAGTAGACTTGATATGATTTGTCCCTCTTGTCCTTTGATGCCATTAACGTTATCAATTGAATCAAAAGTTTTATAATGAGGTACAAAAAAGCTCTGGAATAGAATTGAAGATGGAGAGGTCCAACAGATAACTTTTACTTTATCTCCCCCATTCAGTTATATAAGTTCAGGACTAATTACTAACAGCTTCTGTTGGACACAGTGTTTTAATTATGGCAATTATATTATATTTCTTTAATTATGGCAATCATCAGAGTCATTCTCATTTTAACTGGATTTTTGTCACGAATATGCATGAAATCCTATACTATTTTTACCAAGAACTGTGAGATGGAAATTTCAAGTAAAGATTTTATGTATTGCAATTTAAGTTATTACCAAAGTCTTATTAAGGAGAAATGATTTGTTTTAACAAGCTATAAAAATTTGGCCATTCTTTTCTTTTCTTGTCATGCCATTTCAAACACAATCTTCTCAATGTGTATAGTGTCAAACTTAGGTACCAGTAAGTAAAATATGTGTACCTAAACATCAAGTATTTGAACATTATGACCTAGCCTACATTGAATTGCTTTCTACTACTAGAGAAATTTAATTAATTGAGCTTTGCTGAGTATTAATCTATTCAATTTGTTTGTTTAATTTATATATTTTTAACATGAAACATATTTAAATGACAAAAGTCATTATATGTCCAATTCAGGTACACAAGACACAATTAAGTCCTTTGGTGTTCATCAATTGGTTTCATTTAAACTACTGAGGATATTGTATTAACAGTTCTAAATTAAAAACTTGCTAACATCAATTAAAAACAATTATACTGAAACCTGTCTTAAGCAGCCAGTCAAGGGATGGAGCAAAAGTGGCCTTTTAAGACTGGTTGTTGCTTTAATATAGATTAATTTGCTCTGACAGCATAGAAATAAGAGCATATCAAATGTGGCTGCTGAAGACAAGTGGCTGCCCAATAGATGTGACTGCTTAAACAGGTTTTACTACATGTTGTTATGCCACTCTTAGTTTACTTGCAACTTTAGGTTTAACATTAAGTTTATCTTTGGCCTTTCCTTCCTAATTTTCTGTTTGTAAATAACCTATTATTATAATTAATTATTCTCCTTTGATTATGATTTTTAAAATGTATGTAGCCTATAAAATAATAAACAAAATCATTTTGACATTTAACTACATTAACACATCATTTCTGTTTAATTATAACTAATTAATTACTTAAATTATAGATTAATCAACACCTGTAGCTTTTCCTTAAGATAACAATTTAGATTCCATGACTGATTTTACACTTCAACTACTATGCAAAATTCGTGATAAGTAAACTTAAACTTGACAAATACATTTTTTTTATTAATTATTTACATAAACGAACCAAAAAAAAAGCCACATTTCCATAGCTGCATGTGTGTATGTATGTAAAATTTGTTGATAAAAAGGTTGCTAAATCCTCATTAAAGTCCACCGACTTAAAATACTTCTGGACCAGTTTCTGCACAACCTTGGAGAGATTAGTAATAATTGCTACAAGCAGATTCCTATTTTATAGGCAGCTGTCATTTACAAATATTCACAGTTAATTTACTAAAAATCTGAAAATATATCTATCATGGTCTGGTGTTAGAATTGTTGACCAAGTGGATAAAAGGTTCTGATCTGTCCACAAGGACCAATGAGTGTCCTTGCGTTAGCCACTTTATTTTCATTTGCTTAGAACTTTTTACCCAATAAAAACATGAAACCTGATTTGTGTGCATGTTAACAATTAACTGCTTTATAAGGTAATGTAAAATAAGACAAATGTTTAAATCATAACACAAAGCCTTCATACTAACTGTGTTGTTTTTATAACTAATTTGAAAATTAATCAAGCGCTCCAAGGTGCAGTCTCAAGATCCAAACCTATCACAGTCAAGGTCAGCAGTTCAAATCCTGCTCGGTCAAAAAACTTTATGTGAGAAAGGTTGCCTGAGTTACTTGTGAAAGGATGTGGTTTGTTATTAATTATTCTATTCAATTATCCACTTTTTAAATACAATGATAACAAAAATGTGGCAATACAAAGGTAAGGACAAACTATAACATGTCTACCAACTGAAGATTAGATTGGTTTATGGGATTATGTTTCAGTGTCAGTGTCGGACACAGCATCTTTTCCCTGCCTTGTTCATCTCCTTGAACTACCAAAAACTCACACTACCCAGTAGCCCTGTCCATACATTCTCTTGGAATGTTCCTTCCATCCCTATGTTTCAATGCTTTTATAATATATATATTGGAGAAAAAAGAAGTTGAAGGACTTGCTTCAACTGCTTTTTCCCCCAATATTTATTTTCGTATTGCTTTAAAACAATACATTCTGTGTATATGTGTGTGATATATATATATATATATATATATATATATATATATATATATATATATATATCACATGTGTGGGATAACACACACACACACATACACACACAAGCACGCATGCACGCACGCACACACGCACGCACACACTACCACAGAGAGGCATACAAACAGAAACACACACAAATACAGAAAGGCACACAGAAAGCATATACATGAGAAAGATGACAAACAGATATAACACATACATGAGACAAAATCAAACAAACTGACACACACATGAACAAACATACATACATATATATTTCACACACATAAGACAGGTGACACACAGAGCTCATGCAAACACATGGGACAGATACACACATACACATGCATATACACACATACTCACACATACAATAGTATTGGATAAGGGTTGTTACAAGTTGGTGGTTTCCATCAAGGTTGATGTAAAGGTAGATAACACAGGTGGGAAGTTGTAATATGATATAATGTAATATGATGCGATATGATTTGATACAATGGGATTAAGATGCAATATGATGATTCAATAGGCATCATACTGTATGATAGGATACAAAATTATATAATGTGATATTATATGATATGAAACTATAGAATAAGATAGGATAGTATAGGATACAATATAACACAAATACAATACAATACAATACAATACAATACAATACAATACAATACAATACAATACAATACAATAAAAGTATGTTATGGTATGGTATGGTATGGTATGGTATGGTATGGTATGGTATGGTACTGTACCGAACAGTATAATACAAAAACAATACAATACAAATACAATACAATATTGATAGAAAGACATATTAAAGAAGATTATTGGCGAATAGATATACATAATTGATCCATTCAGTATTGCAAATTGTTCTGATATCCATGTTGATAAAGATGTGATATTGCCCAGATATAACATCTTTACTTATAGCAACTTTAATCAGATGAAGTGCAACACTAAATTCATCATGTCTATATCTGTCCACCAATATAGGATGAAATCATACTCTATAATTATAAAATAATTGACATGAAGTATATAAGTCGATAGAAATAACAAAACAGGGTTGAGCAAGATAGATGGTGGGGAGTGGAGAATGGTGATGGGAGTGGGAATGGAGTTCAGGTGAAAAAATTGCAAAATGCATGCATTGAATAGGCATCTCTATAAACATTGGACATCAGGCAAGACAAAGGGGCCCTGGGTGCCGGCTGGTGTCAAGTTAAGAAGAACATTATGACAGGAGTGCTGCGGACCCTGACACTGGAACCCTTCCCATAAATCAGTCTCATCTTCAACCAGTAGACTTGGTATGATTTGTCCCTCTTGTCCTTTGATGCCATTAATGTTATCAATTGAATCAAAAGTTTTATAAATGAGGTACAAAAAAGCTCTGGAATAGAATTGAAGATGGAGAGGTCCAACAGATAACTTTAACTTTATCTCCCCCATTCAGTTACATAAGTTCAGGACTAATTACTAACAGCTTCTGTTGGACACAGTGTTTTAATTATGGCAATTATATTATATTTCTTTAATTATGACAATCATCAAAGTTATTCCAATTTTTACTGGAATTTTGTCATGAATATGCATTAACTCCTATACTATTTTTACTAAGAACTGTGAGATGAAAATTCCAAGTAAAGATTTTATGTATTGTAATTTAAGTTATTACCAAAGTCTTATAAAGGAGAAATGATTTGTTTTAACAAGCTATAAAAATCTGGACTTTCTTTTCTTGTCATGCCATTTCCAACACAATCATCTCAATGTGTATAGCAACAAAGTTAGGTACCGGTAAGTAACAAATGAGTACCTAAACATCAAGTATTTGAACATATGACGTATCCTACATTGAACTGCTTCCTACTACTAGAGAAATTTAATGAATTGAGCTTTGCTGAGTATTATCTATTCAATTTGTTTGTTTTATTTATATACTTTTACTATGAACCATATTTAAATGACAAAAGTCATTATATGTCCTATTCAGGTACACAAGACACAATTAAGTCCTTTGATATTCATCAATTGGTTTCATTTAAACAACTGAGGATATTGTATTAACAGTTTTAAATTAACGATTAACTAACATCAATTATAAATAATTATACAATCAAACATGTCTTAAGCAGCCAGTCAAGGGAAGGAGCAAAAGTGGCCTTTTAAGACTGGTTGTTGCTTTAATACAGACTAATTTGCTCTGAGAGCATAGAAAAAAGAGCATATCAAATGTGGCTGCTGAAGACAAGTCGCTGCCCAATAGATGCGACTGCTTAAACAGGTTTTACTACATGTTGTTATGCCACTCTTAGTTTACATGTAACTTTAGGTTTAACATTAAGTTTATCTTTGGCCTTTCCTTCCTAATTTTCTGTTTGTAAATTACCTATTATTATAATTAATTATTCTCCTTTGATTACGATTTTTAAAATACATGACATTGTAACCTATGAAATAATAAACAAAATTATTTTGACTTTTAACTACATTAACACATCATTTCTATTTAATTATAACTAATTAAATACTTAAATTATAGATTAATCAACACCTGTATCTTTTTCTTAAGATAACAATTTGGATTTCATGACTGCTTTAACACTTCAATTACTATGCAAAATTGGTGATTAGAAAACTTAAACTTGACAAATACATTTTTTTTATTAAATATTTACTTAAATGTGACCAAAAAAACGCCACACTTCTATAGATGCATGTGTGTATGTATGTAAAATTTGTTGATAAAATACTTCCTTGATCAGTTTCTGCACAGCCTTGGAGAGATTAGTAATAACTGCTACAAGCAGATTCCCATTTTATAGGCAGCTGTCATTTACAAATATTCACAGTTAATTTACTAAACATCTGAAAATGTATCTATCAATAAGGATTTCATGGTCTGGTGTTAGAATTGCTGACCAAGTGGATAAAAGGTTCTAACCTGTCCACCACGACCAACGGGTGTCCTTGTGTTCGCCACTTTATTTTCATTTGCTTAGAACTTTTTACCCAATAAAAACATGAAACCTGATTTGCGTACATGTTAATAATTAATGGCTTTTATAAGGTAATGTAAAATAAGACAAAAGTTTAAATCATAACACAAAGCCTTCATGCTGTGTTGTTTTTATAAATAATTTGAAAATTAATCAACCGCTCTAAGGTGCAGTCTTAAGATCCAAACCTATCACAGCCAAGGTCAGCAGTTCAAATCCTGCTTGGTCAAAAAACTTTATGTGAGAAAGCTTGCCTGGGTTATTTGTGAAAGGATGTGGTTTGTTATTAATTATTCCCTTCAATTATCCAACTTTTAAATACAATGATAACAAAAATGTGGCAATACAAAGGTAATGACAAACCATAAAATGTCTACCAACTGAAGACTAGATTGGTTTATGGGATCATGTTTCAGTGTCAGTGTCAGACACAGCATCTTTTCCCTGCCTTGTTCATCTCCTTGAACTACCAAAAACTCACATTACCCAGTAGCCCTGTCCATACATTCTCTTGGAATGTTCCTTCCATCCCTATGTTTCAATGCTTTTATAATATATATATTGGAGAAAAAAGAAGTTGAAGGACTTCCTTCAACTTCTTTTTCCCCAATATTTATATTTGTATTGCTGTAAAACAATACATTCTGGATATATGTGTGTGATATATATATCACATGTGTGGGATATCACACACATGCACGCACACATGTACACATGCATGCACACACACACACACACACACACAGGCATACAAACAGAAACACACACAAACACAGAAAGGCACACAGAACTCACACACATGAGAAAGATGACAAACAGATAACATATACATGAGACAAAAGCAAACAAACTGACACACACATGAACAGACATACCTACATATTTCACACACATAAGACAGGTGACACACAGAGCTCAAACACATGGGACAGATACACACATATACACACATATACACACATACTGACACATACAATAGTATTGGATAAGGGCTGTTACAAGTTGGTGGTTTCCATCAAGGTTGATGTAAAGGTAGATAACACAGGTGGGAAGTTGTAATTTGATATAATATGATATGATGGGATATGATTCGATACAATGGGATTAAGATGCAATATGATGATTCAATAGGCATGATACTGTATGATAGGATACGATACAAAATTATATAATATGATATGATATGATATGAAACTATAGGATAGGATAGGATATGATAGTATGGGATACAATATAACACAAATTCAATACAATATAATAAATACAATTATGGTATGGTACACAACGGTACGGTATAGTACAATACAAAATAAATACAATATACAATAATACATAAATACAATACAATACAATACAATACAATACAATACAATACAATATGGATAGAAAGAAATTTTAAAGAATATTATTGGTGAATAGATATACATACTTGATCCATTCAGTATTGCAACTTGTTCTGATATCCATGATATTGTCCAGATATAAAATCTTTACTTATAGCAACTTTAATCAGATGAAGTGCAACACTAAATTCATCATGTCTATTTCTGTCCACCAATATAGGATGAAATCATAACTAATAATTATAAAATATTTGTCATAAAGTATTTAAGTGGATAGAAATAACAAAACAGGGTTGAGCAAGATAGATGGTGGGGAGTGGAGAATGGTGATGGGAGTGGGAATGGAGTTCAGGTGAAAAAATGGCAAAATGCATGCACTGAATAGGCATCTCTATAAACATTGGACATCAGGCAAGACAAAGGGGCCCTGGGTGCCGGCTGGTGTCAAGTTGAGAAGAACATTATGACAGGAGTGCTGCAGCCCCTGACACTGGAACCCTTCCCATAAATCAGTCGTCTTCAACCAGTAGACTTGATATGATTTGTCCCTCTTGTCCTTTGATGCCATTAATGTTATCAATTGAATCAAAAGTTTTATAATTGAGGTACAAAAAAGCTCTGGAATAGAATTTAAGTTGGAGAAGTCTAACAGATAACTTTTACTTTATCTCCCCCATTCAGTTACATAAGTTCAGCACTAATTACTAACAGCTTCTGTTGGACACAGTGTATTATATTTTATTATTTTAATTATGGCAATCATCAAAATTATTGTCATTTTTACTGGATTTTGTCACGAATATGCATGAACTCCAATACTATTTTTACCAAGAAATGTGAGATGAAAATTCCAAGTAAAGATTTTATGTATTGCAATTTAAGTTATTACCAAAGTCTTATAAAGGAGAAATGATTTGTTTAAACAAGCTATAAAAATGTGGCCTTTCTTTTCTTTTCTTGCCATGCTATTTCAAACACAATCCTCTCAATCTGTATAGCGTCAAGCTTAGGTACCATTAAGTAATAAATGAGTACCTAAACATCAAGTATTTGAACATATGACCTAGCCCACATTGAATTGCTTTCTACTACTAGAGAAACTTAATGAAATGAGCTTTGCTGAGTATTAATCTAATCAATTTGCTTGTGTATACTGTTCAGACACTGAAAATTGCATTTCTTGTAGTATTGCATTTACATAAGAGCACTATTTTTTAGCATGAGAAATAAGAAAAAGTCACAGGGGCTTCAGTCAGGGGAATAAGGGGGTTCAACCTTAATAACCTTTTCTTGTCCTAAGAAAGATTGTGCACTTTTACTTTTGTGGGCAGAAGCATGGTCTTGAACCTGTATGCCTTCCAAACCTTTACTTTGGTGTTTATTTTGATAAAACTTTTTGACAGATTTTAAGTACTTTATCTTTGTAAAACTTGCCTGTAATTGTTCTACCCTCTTTCCAAGGAATTTGTACAATAGGACCACTAAAAGAAAATGGCATATAAAACCTTCTTGGCATTTCTTGTCCTCTTTGCTATGAACGGCCTAGCCTGATTTTTACCAAGTCATTGTTTGTTATTGATGTGCCGTTGGGGCTCAAATAATAATTTTCATCCCCAGTGAGCAAGTCAGAAATTTTCTTAGGATTACAATTTTTACATTTTTTTCAGAAGTTTTTTAACACAATTTAAATGCATGGCATTTCGGTCAGGTGTAAGTAAGTGCAGGATCCATCGAGCACAAAGCTTCTTAAATTTCTAAGACGATGTATGATGCCTTCTGAAATGTCGAGACTATAAGCTATCTGGGAACAGTATACCATCCATCTTCTTCTACCGTAGCTCAAACAGCACCAATGTTTTCCTTTGTTGCTGTAACAACAGGCCTACCTGGGCAGCTATCTTCTTGCTAACTATGCTGACCCCCCTTAAATTTCTTAACCCATTATGAAAAACTGTTCTTAATGTAACAGTAGAACTATCATGTATTATGTGACGACACATTTCAGAATAAATCTCTTTTGGCGATTACTGCAAAGAAACTAGGGCTTTAATGCAAGTCCAGTTACTTCTAATTTTTCTTCAGGTTCATTATGACTTTGAAATATAGCCACTGTACACGAGTGTGTATAATTCAACAATGAATATTTTCAAATTATAATCAGATTAAATTGAGAAGTGGCAGGTGTATTGAATAATCATCCTCAAACAATTGCACAAGTTTTTCATGTTCTTATGCAACATTGTTTAACAGAAGGCCATTAGTGACAGAATTTATTGAACACCCCTCATATTTTATTGAACTACCATGTGACCTTAAATTTCCTAACAGAGACGACATACAGGTTAAGGTCGAGGTCATTACAGTTTTTGGTTTTATGAAAAGGTTATTTGCACAGAAAAATATTCAGGGAAATTCAGATTAATTTAGGTTAGGATGAGCTTTTAGTACCAAGAAAAACATATTTGGACGTTTGATGTATATAATTATATTACACAAGTTCAATTTAATTCACTCAATATTGAGTGAATTAAATTGAACTTGTGTAATATGGTTACTTCCCTGAGGAAGATTTTTGAATGAAAATATATAATTATAGTTTAAGGAATATTGATTTAAAAATTCACGGATTTGCTACATCTAGCGATTGATCGGATTGATTGGATTTGTGCGTAACATTTAATCAGTATACAGGCGATACCCAAAAGGGACATTACATTTCAGGAAGCACTACTGAAAAGGACCGGAGAGCTCACAAAAATCAATACTGGGAAAGCCTGGAAAGTTGCACATGAAACGCACATACCAATGTTGCCAATTTTGAGAGTGCTGAGTTGGGGAATCCCTAAATGCCATGGAAAATAAGACTGCTTTCCATTTTCATGCTTTGTGGTTTAAACAAAAACTCAGTCTGGATCAAGCTGAGCTGTGCATGACCAGTCCAAAAAAGTATCTATTCTAAATTCATCTATATATTGATTATATTTGTGTCATTGTAGTGACTGTGTTCTTCAAATACTGAATCAACTGTTGGACAAATATATTTTGTTATAAGGCTCCCCGATGGTCTAACATAAATTTGTTGTTTTGTCCTTCCATTTGTTCAACTGTCTGTCCAAATTCCCATTCAAAATGTAGCTCCAAAAGTGCTGAAGGGAATTCATTTAATGACACTTAAAATTCAAACATGGATGGAGGCCATGTGTGGGAATGCGGAGTGAAAAAGAAACATCAATTACTGATAGAAACATCTACCCTTTTGTACTTTATTTTTTATTATTTTTGCTTGTCTGGAGTATACAGTCAAACCTGTCTTTAGCTGCCAGTCAAAGGTCAAGGATTTTGGCAACTTTAATATTTTTGTCATCATTTAAACAATTATGTTGTTGTTTTTTTTTAAAAAATGCAGAATGGACATAATTATTATTGGAAGCTACAGGAGTTGTCTTGGAGTGTGGCGTGTTTCTTCTTTGTTGCTTAAGAACTCAAAGTAGCCCTTCTTGACACTTAAGTATCTTAAATTTGTTGATTTTAATTCATCAATGTTTTCTTCAAGCAAGAGGAATGAATAAGGCATGTAAATCCATGTAAAGTTCTTAATGGTCCCAATGTTGAACCCTATCATGATCACACTGAATTATAAACACTGTACAATACCATATAAACAAGCCCTATAAAACATAATGTTTTGTCCATTAGTATTTACCTGCACTAATGGATATTCTGTGTATATATGTATATTTTTTTTCGGTGTTCGAAAGTTAATAGTGATACTACTGTTGATAAACTGATACCAATACATTAAACAATCAGCATCACATTCACGAATAGCTGTGGGACAGGCGTTTATACACCACGTTAGCGGAGATTAATGAGTGACCGGTATGTAAAAACGTACACACAATACACTGCATGACAATATTCATATATATATTGGGTCTTGGCCTAGGTAAACGGCATTTTGGTTATTTTTGGATAGAATTTCAAGCTTCTTTGAATCATGTATGTGCCGTATTATGAGAAACTCGGGACTGTTCAATACGCTGTACACATCTAGTTTACAGCTTTTACCACATTTCCATAATATTCTATATCATGTTTGTAGTGCACCAGTCTACCATTTATATAACAAATAGACCTTGTCATTCTGGTTTTGTTATACAGTCATGTAAAATAGTAAGACATGAACATTTTATCAAGTATAAAACCTTCAAAAACTCCAGAAAACAAAACCAAAAGCTGTAATATTGAAAAAACAGATGATTGTCTCACTGTGGTACTAGTATATATTTATTTAAATTTTACTAGTTTATACTAATTAATTTTAGCTTGATTGCAATGAAAGCTCAATGCTACAATATGAACTGCTCTTGAGTCCAATTCCTGGGTAATACCAGTACTGAGTGTTGTTTTATGAGAGGCATCGGGTTGAGCTGAAGATCAAACCCATAATTATGCTACCATCCCCGCTTAAATTTATTGAAATCTTGATATAATAATTTACAATACCAGCATTAAATTCTCTGATTTTTTCTTTACTATCACACATTAAAAGTTGACACTAGCAAATATCCAATCATCATTGTTCTGGTGATGTTAATTTTTTCCGAATTTGTACAGTGTATGTAAATGTTGCAGCTTCATATTTTTTACCTCAAATAAAAATATAGTAGTAGAGCAAAAAAAATACCTTACTTTTTAATGTTGCCATGGTTACAGATAGTTGGCTATCAGAATAAGACCATGGTACATGATGCACACTAATTATGTATATGGTCTATCATTAAAGGGACGTTATGCCAATTTTTTCAATATAAAATAAAGTGAAAAAAAAAACATACCAGGTATGTCTATAGGTTGCGGCCAACGACCCATTATTCTTAGCTATACCTGCCACAAGCTCGAAAAAATGATCTTCCAAAATATTTTTTTTCTTATTTCATCGACCCAGTGAAGTGATAGTTGTCAATATGAACCAAAATCGTTTGCCAATTTTGGTGGATCACGCTACACATTATCACAGCATAATAGGCTGGATAGTAACTTACTCATTTCACATTTTCCACTAACATAGTATTATCCTCTTTCATGAAGAAGATAGTCACTTTTTTTTACTAAAAATTCAATATGCAAATTAGATTATGCAAGCATTTACGGAACTGCCCAACTCGCAATAAAGTCTATTGAAACCGAAACTGAAATGATTTTATTATTTGTATTTCTCTACTTCTAATCGTTTTCTTCATGATTTTATGGGACAATAACAGTTTTAACTGCAAGATCAATCAGAGCGAAATTAGCTGTTATTTTGACATTCACCAGTAAACACATAGAAAGCTGTAAGATGGGCATAACGTTGCTTTTAGTGTACCAAAGAAATAAATTTTAAGCATTGTAGCATTGATTTAAACAAGATACACTGCGGTCCCGTTATAACGCGGTCCGATATAACGCGAATTCCGTTATAACGCGGTTTTTGCTTGGCTCCCATTTTTTTCAGGGGGGGGAAGTCGTGATTTAAAACTTGAAAATCTGCGCGAATGGTCAAATGACAACCAAACAATAGATCGTCGCCATGTTTTGATTTGATAATTGCTCATCTTCTACTCACCAATTAGCCTTGATTAGAACAAACTGTTATAACCATTACCTCATAGTGGTTTAAAGGATAGTTTAAGTGATTGATTCATGCCAGCATTGACTATTAACAGTTTTTAATAATCCAGAGTGCTTCAATAAATTCTGACACGCGCCAAACACGGACGCCAAATGCAAACTTTGTTATTATCGAGTGATCACGTGATCAAGCAATGAAGCGGTTGACAGTTATTAATATATTGCGGGTATCTTATCAGATCGTAAACACAAATTTATTTTCATTATTCTATTGTTGTTAATACTTCAGATATATATTTTTAATATTTTAACACTAACAGCATTGAGTTTAAATTCAAGCGCGATTTTTTATATAGACACCGTTTTTTTCGCTTCCAGGTTAAATGGAAATGGCAGCCAATTTTAGTATAATCAAAACACGAAAATGTTTTTCTTTCTTTTCTTTTTTTGTATTAATTTTATAAATATCAAAGTGTGTCTGCTGTAAACAAATATGCGTTTATCATATTACAATGCAAACAATACCATTCACTTAGAGTCGGACAGCACAATAAATGTGAATAATCGACATTGATTTTTTTTCGAGGTAATTATCGCTATAACGCAGTCCGCTTAAAACGCAGTTTCATTTTATGGATCCCAAGAACCGCGTTATAATGGGACCAGAGTGTTCATTTTAAGTATCATGCTGTAGTGGACTTGGTGTCAATTTATAAACACTGTTTTCAGGAATATTTAGCTTCTCACTACACAGATGCACTCCTCCTTTGCCACTGTAAAATGATTCTTGCACTTAAAAAAAGTCCTATGTAATTTGGTTTGAAATAGTTTCAAAATGGTTCATAGTGGATGTGATTTCTTGCTGCAGATGAGTAGAGCAAAAGCTGACATAGCATATACTGCAATGAGACATCACTGGTGTTAAAAAAGTGACTTCTATAGGGTTTTAACAGATGTATGTATTCACAAACATTTGAGGACTTCTTTTTTTTTAAAAAAACATAAGGGTGTCTCTGTCGCACTGTCTTTAAAAAAAAACACAAGCTGATCAACTGATCAGTTATTGTGCATTTTTTTGTGTGGATTCATTCCTGCTATGGCAAAAAATCTATATGTAATTTCTTTTTTACTGTGGAAATCCTAGAATATTATATATGCAAAGGGAGTATATCAAGACAAAATTGCGTTTAAATGTTTTAAAAAATAGAATTATTTTTAAAATGGTTAAAAGCATCTCATTATCATTAATAAATAAAACCTGAATGGTTTGGTATGTAATATCCATCAAGTCATGGAAAATTGTTATTTAAATTGGAATGGTAAAATTGATAGGAAATCACTATTCTAAAAATAGACAGTACTGAAATACTGCTTGATGACCTTCACATCATCATTAAGACTCTTTCTTAGATGAAACAATCTTTGATACGTGTAAATCTGTATAGCAGAACAAATTGAAATCAAAATAAAATCACTTGACTTATAATATGTCACGAAATATGTTACAATTTTAAGCAGGAAATTAATTTAATCTAATCAAAAATCCTGATATATTCCCTTTAAAATTCTCTGGACTCAATAATTCCAATTTCCTAGAATAGCAAAACAGACAGACAAAATTAATTGATGAATTGACATATATATATAAAAAATATTCCAGGCTCACCTTTTTCACTTATAGATTGAGAAAAAAACACCCAAATGATTAAATAGTACAAAATTGTAAAACTGTAAGAATGATAATATTGGATACAGACATTCAAATTATAAAAAAGATTTAAAAAAACAACAACAACAGAATGAGCCTAGAACATTCTTACCTTTCATATGATAGCTAATGTCATCATTAGCTTTTATAGTCTTCCAGTGGTTTATATCAAAGTGTTGTGATTCTCATCATAAATGGCTGAAAGCACCTGAAAGATCAACATAAAAAATTAACACATCATGACATGGCATCATTTTTATGCCATCGAAAGCTAACAGACCTAACCTTTTTTTGCTGGGGTCCCGGAAGATTAACCAGTACATGAGCACACTCATTTCCATAAATAACTGATAATTTTCCCACTTGAATCAGAGGTGAAAGATAAAATTAAATGACAGTAAGATGCAAGGTCATATATTATAATTATGTGGCCGGGTAGAAATTTATACACATGACCTATAGATTGATAGTCAGATGTACTACCGACTAAGCTAACCAGGCATGGCATATAAAATATCAAGAAAAAAATAATAAAAAAAACCCAAAAATACCCCACACCCCATTTTTTAAAAAAAATTTGAATGAGAATATAGCAATTTATTTATAATGACCTAGCCAGTTACTTGCAGAAGGGCGGTGGTTATATTCAGATTCACATATCTAAAGTCATCCTCAACCAATTAAACTGAATGCCACATGTTAAAATAATCTTCCACATCATTAACAATATCTCCTGTTTAATAAACAATTATTGCTTTTGGTGCAAAATTAAGAAAAAAAAACATACAACTTTTTTCTTGTCATACAAGACTGGGACAATTTGTCTCCCTTTATAAATACAGGGGTCTTCCATGGCCGAGTGGACTAAGATACCATCTCAAAATCAATTACCTCTCACTGCTGTGGTCATAGGTGCGAGTCCCACTTGCTCCAAAAACATTATGCGAAATAATTTGCCAATTACTTATGAAAGAATGGTGGTTCTACTCAAATTCATTCTCAACCAATAAAACTATATATATTTGACAATTATATAGCATAGAATATGCTGAAAATGGCATTCAACCCAATTCAAAATGAAAAAAGAAAAATACATGAACAGTAGGGTTTTTGCGGAATATTTTTTTTAAATTCTGTTTATTAATGGAATTTTATGACAGTTTAATAGCTGAAAGCAATAAAGAAATGGGAAGATGACCTTTAAACTGTTTTGAACATTCATACTTACACTTTTCAGAGTTTTGTTTTCCCTTACATTTTCATCACTACGGGCCGGGCCCAATTAACTCAGTCAGTTAGTGCATCTGACTATCAATCCAGGGGTCGTGAGTTTGAATTCCGGCTTGGCCAGTCTCCATGATGATTGATATACAACATTGTGTCTCATTATCATCTGTCTCACACCACTGATCCAAGTGGGAAAGTTATCAGTTACTTGCAGAGATGGGGTGCGCTCGAATACTGGTTAACCTTCCAGGATCCAAGGTTACATTGGTTAGGTTAACTGATCATCTGTTAGCCCTTGATGGCATAAAAATGACACTCAATATTCAATCAATCAATAAATCATCATTGCGACACAATTTTCCTCTATTGAAGGGACACACCCCCATTCCCCCAAAACCCCAAAACAAAAAACAAAAAAATGAAAACTTGCAACAGCTCACCTTATCATATACTGCCACTTTGGCTCCCTTGTCCAGGAGAAGTCGTATAGTGAGCTCATGTCCGTTACGTACAGCACACATCTGTGAGTGGGGTGTCGCCATCCTGTCATGTACAGATTTAAAAAGAAATAAAATTTGATAATCAAATATTCATGTTTTAATATTTTGTTGTTTCGTAGATCGTAAATTCAAGCAAAAGCTTATTTGAATTGGTTCAAAATTTTATGCTTTAGATAATTATTATAATAATCAAAACAATTTATTCACAGCAATACTGTACATAAGCATACCTTTGTCGTGATCTCCATGTCAGCATCACTGTCGAGGAGAAGCTTGACAATGTCAGCGTGATGTTTCTCAACGGCCCTGTATAATGCTGTCTTCCGTTCCTGAAGTAAATTTTTCAACAGCGTGAAAATATATGATTGAGTAACTTCAAACATGTAGTCATTGTTCGCTAAAACATTGTTTTAACAAGAAATGTCACTGTAAAGTGTCACATGTCTCTCAAATGGTCTGTGAAAATAACAGTATATTTAATAATAGGTAGTGATGTATCCATGAATATCAAGAGTAATGGATTGACGTTTCAGACTTGACATGCAATTTCATGTTTTTTTACACTGAAGTGTGACCTTAACCTTAGTTTAACCGTGACATCTGATGTAAAGGTCTGGGTATTTCTACAGCTAATGTGCAGATGTAACGCTTGACATGTTTTCATGTTATGTTGATCATTTGTAGCAAGTATTTATAAAATATATCTATACATGACAAAGTTTCAGGCCTGACATGAAATCTCTCACTGACTCAAAGTGTTGTCAAACAAACTCAAAGTGTGACCTTGACCTCTGTGGTATGTATCTTACGGGCGACACATCATCATGTTATGCTGATGAATTGAGCCAAGTGTTTTTTGTAATTTATCCATAGGTGACAAAGTTACAGACCTGACATGATATCTCATACAGACTCAAAGTGTTCAAGATTAAATTGTGACCTTGACCTTTAAGGTACAGGTGTTGATCTTAATCGTGACACATTGTCATGTTATGCTGATCATTTGTGGCAAGTATTAACAAAATCCATATATGCATGACAAAGAAGCCAGACATGAAATACAGGACGGATGGACAGACAGATGGACAGACACTGCGATTACTATATCCCACCACAAAAATGTTGGGGGTCATGAAAAGAGGCACATGGGCCTTAATGGTCACCTGATTATCTTTGATGACATTATAAAGCTATATGAATCTATATTCCAACTTTTGCCTTTGGGAAGCGGCATAAAACCAAACATGGATTTTGACTCCTATCTGCATCAACAAATCACATCATATTCTCTTTTATAGATTTAGTAAAGAAGAACCCACATTGCAAGACTATGGACAATAAGGTCCCTAGAGATGAAGTTTCAGTTGCCTCTACATGTATTTAGCAAACAAGAGGCCCAATTGGGCCTTAACGGACACCTGATTATCCTTGATGACATTATAAAGCTATATGAATCAATTTTCCAACTTTTGTCCTTCAGGAAGTGGCAAAAATCCAAACATGGATATCTGCATCAACAAATCACATCATTTTCTCTTATACAGATTTAGCAAATTAGGCCCCAACCCCAGGACCAAACCGTAAGACCAAGGGACATGAAACTCATAATTTTTATAAAGGACCAACAGATGTCAATAATCATGCTCACTAATTGTTTCTAAGTGCTTTTTATAGTAAGATTATTAAAATCTATCTTAAATTGACTGTTTTGGCCCTGCCCCTGACACCTCATGGGGGTTAGAACCATGAAATTCACTTAGGTATTAACCGTCATGTCAACAGCAATAAATCACACCAAAAAAACATTCACATAAGTCTGTAAAATTTTAGTCATAAGAAATAATGTTTTTTGTAATTTTCTCTTTTATAGATTTAGTAAAGCAGATCCCGCCCGTAGGGTCAGACTGTGAGACCCAGGGGCATGAAATTCACAAATTTTATAATTTGGACCCATAGGCATCAATAATCGTGCTTATTTCTGAATGCTTCCAGTAATAAGAAGATTTTTAAAGTTTACCTTTAATTTTTTTAGGCCCCACCCCAAGGGCCAAATTGTTTGGACATGCAATTCACAGTTTTTATAAAGGCCCCATATGTGTCAATAATCATGGTCACCATCTGTTTCCGAGTGTTTCCGATAGTAGGAAGATTTTTAAAGTTTACCTGGAATTTCACTGTTTTGACCCTGCCCCCAAGGCCCCAGAGGGGTGGGGACCATGCAATTCATAATTTTGATTCACCCTTAAGTACAAAAGCTGCATACAACATTTAATTACTATTGAGCTTACGGTTTTTGAGAAGTGTTGGAAATGAGAATTGTTAACGGATGCACTAATTTTTTATAGGCGCATCCCAAGGGCCAAATTGTGAGACCAAGGGACATGCAATCCATAACTTTTATAAAGGACCCATTTGAGTCAATAATCATGGTCACCCTGTTGACCCAACACACACATCCCAAATTGCTGACAACAATTCTTTTTATGGAGATTACAAATTAATGAAAAAAGTTTAACCATAAATTAAAATAAAAATGTATGGAACAAATATATACCAAGAAATGTAGACCACCATAAATCCAATCATAGAATTTGGAAGTACAACACCTTTATGACTAACCTTAGATAATACCAGAAGGTTCAATCACCTGTTTTCACACCAACATGTTTTATAGTGAATACTTGTCACAGGTGAGGTCAATAAAGTAAATTATCAATAAGATGTTATTGTAAATTAATCTTTTCCCTTTAGGTACCTCACTGACTTGTGTAACTGTATATGACCTGTGTAGGTGATTATCCTTTTTTGTCAATCTAATTATATGGAATGAATGAATAGGGTTTTACGGCGTACCAACACATTATAGGTTATTCGACGCCAACAGGAAGGAAGATTCCAGGTTCACTCTACATGTACAACAACAACAAAATAACATACATATTAAAAAAATACATCAATAAATGAATATGCATAATGAACCAAGAACCTTGATACCTGCAGAACTGCAGAGTATCAGCAAATTCTATCGTATTACTCAATTTGTCGCTTCTTAGTACGACATGCATAAGCCACAGTGATCCTATTCTTGCCATCACTCATGGCTCCCTGGAACCACACAGGGGTTGATAATTCAACCACAATAGTGAACATGACAAAAATGATAAAAAGAACATGACACCCATTTGGAGGATTCCTACCCCTCTGCAGAGATCGACAGTGATTCTATTCTTAGCCGGAACCACAAGGGCTCTAATTATATAGACGTCAAATACATTGTAGATATAAATATTACATAACAAAATAGTTTTGGGCATGTGCTTGGACAGATCCAGAATGTCAACAAGAAGAGATCACATTCCTTAATAAAATACAGTCAAACCTGTATAAGCGGTCACTTCTATTAAGCAGCCACATGTCTTAAGCAGCCACATTTGTTATATCTATGTATATGCTTTCAGAGCAAATTAACCTGCATTAAACAACCTGTCTAAACTCTTTACTCCATAGATACATATTTTCCTGCACCAATCACAGAAGGCCTTTGAAAACAGTGCAGGAAGAGTTCAGATTGCTTGTAACGAGCAATCTGAACACTTCCTGCACTGTTTTCCACTCTGTCAGTTAATATGAACATAATTCACCCATTGCTGATACATGGTGAGTTAATTCTTTCATTATTAAAGATGTCCGAATGCGTCTATATGGAGTAAAGGGTTAAAAGGCCAATTTTGCTCCTTCCCTTGACTGGCTGCTTAAGACAGGTTTAACTGTATATAAAGAACACACTATCCTGCAGCAGCATTTCTGCATAGCGATATACATACACACATTTTTGGTTTCCCTCAACACATAATGTTAAAGGCAGAGTGTCAGGCTTTAAAAGTCTATACATAGTTATATATAATATTGATTAAATGAATACACAATTAGTATCCAAATATTATCATACATAAATTAATATGAATTTGAATTCCAAATCTGCCAAAATATGACAAAAACAAAAGCTAAATCAGAGAGGTTTAATTGAAAAGAAATCCCCATTTTTAAAAACAAATTGGCTGTTTTTAAAAAGCTTCCAATGGTTAGGTCTTAAAAAAAAAACCGGTGGCAATTAGATTTTGTACGAAACATGCTTGTTTATGGATATTAAGATGCAAAATTTTAGTGAAACATCATATTTAAGTTACGATTGATTGATTGATTGAATATTTAGCGTCATTTTTATACCATTTATACCAAGTAACTGATAACTTTCCCACTTGAATCAGTGGTGAGAGATGAATGATAATGAGACACAATGTCGTATATCAATCATCACTAAGACTGTTGCGGGGCGGGGGATTCTTTAAGTTAAGAAAGATAAAAACAACCACGCACAGGGTATTTAAAATACACGGGTTATACCAAATCCCGACCAGGTTTTGGCTGACACGCCCAAATTATGGCTGCAGGGAAAAGGCAAATGTGGTGTGCTTAAAAGAAACTTTGGTGTTTAAATGTAATTATCTCAGTTATATGCATTTCGATTTGCATTTTGAAAAAAAAATGTCTTGAAACTTACCTTATATATTTTCTAACGTACTTACTGTAATGTTCTATAAAATTTAGTACTGTGATCATATAAATTTTGAAATAAATATTTTTTAGATTAATTTGTGGATATATTATTTTAAAAATACAATTGAAAATTTACTGTTGTTTTTTTTATCAAAACTTGTGAATGTTCGGCGACATGTCTGATTCTTGCAACATGCTGAAAATATGCCACATCAGTATTTAAAGGTGTAAGCCCACCACTGATTTTGTTCTTTATTCTATAGTAAATAATAAAAGTTTGAAGGCTTGTCATTCATAGAGATACCCAAATGAAACAAGTGAAACTTACATTTTACTGTTTGTCAACCTTTGCACTACCAAAATATGATAAGAAAAGAAGGGGTCAAGTGTCATATAAGAGATTTTTTTCTGCTCAGTGTGTACACTGTTGACAAAGTGAAAGTATACTTCCGAAATCATGTATTCACATACCCCAATTTCCAGGCATTAATGTTTTTTTTCTAAATTCACAATTCAAACATGACATTATGCTTTCAAAACATTCAAAATATATCTGTAATGCCATTCAATTAAAAAAATGAGCATTAAAATAAGGAAAAAAATGCATTTGTAAAGAAGAAAAAACAAGGATTATTTATAACTGCCATTATTATAAGCGACTTAACTCTAAGGAAGTGCATCCTGTTTCCAATGATGGTGCTATGCCTATAAGAAATCTAAAACAATTTGTTTTTCTAATTACATGTACCTCTTTTTTGCTAAGTACTATCAATTTGCAGTAATACTGCCAAGTTTCAGGCATTAAATACTGAAACTTTTGTCAGAATATCACTTTCTACATAGTCATTATATACAGGCACGAGATGTCGACCGACATGTAATTTTGATGTGCTTGACTAATTTTACCCAAAAAATTGTTTTTAACCTAATTTAATTACAACATTTTACACTAAAATAGTTTCATGACATATTAAAGACATCATCTTACCAAAATACATTATTCAATACTAATATATATATGCAAATGCTAAAAAATTGCACATTTCAATCATTCAAAATAAAAAATCTTCAAAATTTTGAGATTTTTCATAAAATTTCAATGTAAATATGCACATATATGTTTTATTTGAGGCATAAACATGACAAAATGTGGGGGTTTTTTTATGACGGAAATGTCTCCAATTTATCATTTAAGACCATAAGAGTGTATGTTGTTGTATGGTGTTTAGCGTCGCTTTCAACAATTTTTCAGTCATATCACAACGGTGTCTACTTGAGAGTATTCTGGGCGCTGTCACACTGGAGTATCATGCCACAGACACATGGTATGATACCCCACCCAGTCACATTATACTGACACCGGGCCGACCAGACCTAGAACTCTCCTCTAAATGCTGAGCGTCAAGCGAGGAAGCTTCTAGTACCGTTTTTAAAGTCTTTGGTATGACCTGCCCGGGGATCGAACCCATGACCTTCCGCATGCAAGGCGGACGCTCTACCACTAGACCACGCCGCAGTCTTCATAAGAGTGTAAAAAAGAGGATATTTTACCTACAATTAACATTTTGGAAAATCACCCCCATGTCACTAAAGTCTCTCTATTAGAATTTTTTTTACTTTTCTAAGTACTATCAATTTGCAGTAATACTGCCAAGTTTCAGGCATTAAATATTTAAACTTTTGTCAGAATACCACTTTCTACATGGTCATTATATACAGGTGCGAGATGTCAACCGACATGCAATTAAGACGTGCTTGATTAATTTTACCAAAAAAATTTTTTTAACTTGATTAAATTAAACATTTACACAAAAAATAGTCTCGACATTTTCTTACCAAAATACATTATTCAATACTATGCAAATGCTAAAAAATTGCACCTTTCAAACATTCAAAATAAAAAAATCTTCGAAATTTTGTTCTTTATTCTATAGTAAATAATACCCCATGGAAACGCATTCTGTTTCCAAATATGGTGGTTCTATGCCCAAAGAAAATATGTTTCTGTTGTATCTAGTAAAATAAACCACTGTAGCTGCTTGATTTTGTTATTATTTCCATTGTTATGGATTCAGAATATCATAATAATTGAATAAATACATGGTTATTTGAAAATGATTTACATCAACTCTGCAAGAATCTGTCATAAATGGTGATAAATCTTCAAAAAAGATAAGTTTCAAGACCTCAATTAAGGCATTTTTATTTTTCAATATTTTTTATTAAATATGCAAAGGGCAATGCATAATGTTAATTTAAATGCCACCATTAATTGTTACACACACACACACCGCATTTACATTTTCCTTGTTGCCGAAAAGTGGTCGGCTCAGTCAGTAAATATGGCCGGGGCTTAGTATCAATTGCGGTTTGTACACTTCCATAATGCCCTGTTTTGAAAAGCGATGGCGACCTCCTTGTATCGAAAGCCATGATCATGACGTTCCAATATGGCCGCCCCCAGAGTAAATTTCTGAAGTGACCCTTATATAGGGTTCAGTCGCTCATGCGACCTTACCAATAAATATCACAAACACTACTTCTCAAACTTTTGCTTATGATTCATTCGGCATAATACAACTATCTATGAAGAGTAAAATCTGTTTTAGGCTAACCTTAGCACACAGGCAAATGTAGGAGATCCCATTTCAATATATATCTGCATGTTTAAATAGATTATAATTATTATGGCAATAACAGCAATTTGTATACTGGTAAGCATATTGGGAAAAAGTATGTTTTTTGCCAATACTAAAATTTTGAAAAATCCTGATATACCCGTATTCCCTTTTAACCGTTTACTCCATAGATACGCATTTTCCCGCACTAATCACAGAAGGTTTTTGAAAACAGTGCAGGAAGAGCTCAGATTGCTCGTAACGAGCAATCTGAACACTTCCTGAACTGTTTTCCACTCTGTCAGTTAATATAAACATAATTTACCAAATAATTCAAAAGCCTTCTATCATAATTAGGTGTCCAAAGGCGTCTATATTAGAGGTGTCCAAGGGCGTCTATATGAAGTAAAGGGTTAAAGGATACAAGGCAGTTTTGATAAATTTTATTTTCTTTATTTGAGTCTCTGATAGGAATTATGTGTATTTGCATGGGCCCATCACACAGATTTGATGGTAATCTGTCACTCAGCATTGAGAGTGCGAAAAGTACAGATGGATTTAAAAAGCCTGAATATTGAAGATGTAGGAATTATAAAATGCTCCTATTCCATAAACACATAATTATGATATGTTTATTAGTAAAATAATTTCTAAAGGACGATATTGATATTGTATGGATATCTGCATCATCATATTGCATGATAAATATATGCATGTACATATATGATATTAGCTGGTTGCACTTTTGAGTGCTAGTAACAATTAAACAGATTTAATTGCAATCATGTTGATTTTGTTATGTTTTTGGAGATGGTGGAAATAGAAGGACAATTTTCTCTCAACATCATTCCCTAACATTATTTATGTATGTATCTATATATGCAAGAAAGAAATTAGTTTGTTTGAATATTTAGAATCATTTTACGCCATCAAGGGCTAACAGACAATCAGTTAACCTAACCACTCTTTCCTGATATCATGAAATGTTAACCAGTACTCAAGCACACCCAATTCTGCAAGTAACTGATAACTATACAACTTGAATCAGTAGTGACAGATAAATGACAATGAGATGTGATGTTGTATATCAATCATTACAGAGACTGTGTCCTGGGGGGGACTCACAATCACTAAATTGATAGTCAGATTTGCTGTCGAATGAGCTAACCGGGCCCTGCATAAATAAAATTAAGATGCAGACCAGTCCTTTCATTGTTTCTATTTTTAAAAGGAGCATTGTAACCTCTGGTTAACAGTATGCATGCATCCTCTAAGTTATATATATGTAAGTTAACACACCTGTGGTTATCATTCTTATAATGGCAAAAATTGTAAACCACAGTGAACTGATCTAGTCTGGTGAAAGTTATCAAATATGTGGCAAGAAATCGATGCATGAGGTATGGCGTGTTCATGGACACCACTATAACCTACATTAAAAATCGGTTGCCAAGAAATATTTTACTTTTTGACTGAGTTCACCACAAGCAAAATTTTTAACGGGACAAGATAATACCAAAAACATTCATATTTAAGATATCTGTTAATTGTTTTGACCATCATTATTGGTTTATTTTAAAATACCAATGACATGCGTATAAAATAATAACATTTATTATTCATTGAGGTCATTGGGTCAAAGGTCAACAACTGAAATATTGAAGAAGGTATACATCAAGCTTGACAGACAAAAGGCTAAAGGTCATCGAATAGTAGTATACACAAAATGTTATGCTGGAAATGATATATATATAAAATTACAATATTCATGTTTGTTATATATTTTACCAACAGAATCAAATCATTTTAAATATATAAATTTGCTTAAAATATTATGTATCATTCATTAAGGTCACTGGGTCAAAGGTCAACAAGTAAGCTATTGAGGAGGGAATTGTTCAAAATAATTCATATTCTTTTATTCTTTTTAGCCTTGTTATAGAGTATTAATCAAAATAATGTGAATTACAATGTCATCATACACACAAAGATTTACTGTATATTTTGTTATTTATGGGTATATTAATATACGCAGAGAATTTAAAAATGCAATACTCCAATAAGGCAAGTCTGTGATGAGTAGATGCATTAACGCTCGGCTATTATAACGTTTTGTTTTACTGCTATATCTTCTTTAATCTTTTGCCAACCAAAACACAGATAAAGCAGTATCATATTACTTTAAAGGTACATCAGGGGAAACACTATAAATGTCATAAGTGGATAAAAAGCATCTCATTATTATAAATAAATTAAATATGAATGGTCTGATATATCAAATCAACCAAAACATGACAAAATTTATATTTAAATGGAGTGGTAAACTTGAAACGAAAACCCCATTCTAAAAACAGACAGCACTATGACATACTGCTTTACAACCTTCACATTGTCATTCTCTGACTCTTTTAAGATGAAACTCATTTTACAATGTGTAAACCTGCATGGCCAATCAAATTGAAATCAAAATGAAATCACGCAACATATTTTATATGTCACAAAATGAGTTGCAACTTTAAGCGGGAATTTTATTTTAGTTTAACATAGGTGCATAGTCCAAGTTAGGAAATCCCTTTTCTACATATCATTTTGGCACAATAGATATCCTTTTGGCAATATGGGGCCAGTGAGAATATATAGGCATGATATATAAGGGAGTGTTTGGGATCATTTTTAGCCAATTTTATTAGTTTGAAAAATCTTGAATTACTCCCTTAAAATGTCTGTATACAGTATTTAATTTCACAATATATTTATAGTTAATGTGTAATAATAATTAAATGGAAACAAACTCTATTTAAAAATTAAAAAAAAACATTGAATCACATTGGAAATGACATTAAAAACATCAATATACTCATGTCATTTATTGGTAATCAATTTCTAGTGTACATTTTAACGGGAAAAAACTCTCAGGTCAACACTCGTTTTGTATAAGTTTCATTGCCAGATAATTCAAATATATTTGTTTATGTTGGCATGGAAAACATTCACATATTATTATGATTATTTTTGTTTAAACTCTTCAGAGCAACTATTTTGTTAAAAATCCATAGTATCTCAAGTTAAAATCCAGTTTTCGAAAGTACTTCTGATACTTTGATTATTTTGTTTTGTGGTTCAGAAATTCCTACATAAAGATTACTTTGCAAGATCATAGTATTTATAATAAGCAAATATATGTATTCCATTGAAATAAATACTCCAATGCAGTCTCTAGTGTTTGAGTATATCAGAAACATAGACATTCAAAGTGTTAACTTTTTTGCACCTAGTGACCTTTGACCCCAATTTTTGCGTTTATAATAAAAAAAATTCTTGGCAACCGACGAAATACGGTCAAGTATAGTCTTAAGTCCCTTTTTATTACAACAGACTTCCATAAACATTCTGTACCTCATGCGATGATTTTTTTATTTTTTTATGAGACTAATCCTATTCTTGACATCTGTAGAACAAATAATCAAATTCTATACAATTTTTAAAAAAAACAACAGATTCTTCGACAGGCCATGAGCTAAAGATGCGATTCGTACCATTTTTTGGGTAATTTCCTTCTATGCTTTTTTTAAAAGCAGCTTAATGTCCAAACTATTATAAAGCTTTTAATCAAATGGCAAAGGTATAGTTATTGTGATAGAAAGAGGAATAAAAGAATTACTTTCTCTATATATATCACTAAGTGAGTGAGTGATGTGTGAGTGAACAAGTGATTGAGTGAATGAATGAATGAATGAATGAATGAATGAATGAATGAATGAATGAATGAATGAATGAATGAACACTTTGTGATGTCAAATGAGTCTGTGTGATTTAACTTCCTTCACAAAATTCCTGAGGTAACCTTCAACATGGCACTATAGATTGTGGACCAACTAGTCTTATAGTGGAAATTCACTTTCACATGATTTTGCTTATATCAGTGACATAATTATGTCACTGCTTATATGTGTAAAGGACAAGAAAAATATACAGCAAGTCACGAACTCAGACCCGGGATCCTTCCCTTACAAGGCGAATGTTCTACCAGCTGAGCTAACCGGTCTGCTTACATACATTTCTCTAGTAGGTTACGTACACACTGCGACATATGTACTTCAAAATCTACAACTTGTCATAATCTTACATATATTTTTCAAATGAACATATAATCATATAAATACATAAATATATATTTTTGGTGGGTTGGGTAAGTGTCCCAGGTACGATACTTTTTACTGCGCAAATTATTATTTTTTTTTGCATATCTAAAACGTAAAACACTCGTATTGCATGGTTGCAATAAGATATCTAGATCATTTATGTAGAGATATTAATATAAATAACCTCACCATATTGGTCTTTGAGTCTTTAAAACTTGATCTTTGGTGGGTGTCCATCGCTTCTTTGTTAATCAAAATGTCTGCCACTCACTGATAGCCTGTCGTAATCGTGATAACCTGAAACTTGATGAAGGACCAAATGAAAGTAGGAAACCAGTCCATGTCACGACAAATTCTCGTGCACTCGATTGTCATGTAGCTGAGGTGTGATTTTTTTGCATTGAAACGTTGAAGATGTGAAAACTGACGACTTGTTGAATTCTTCCTATCCTTGAGTTAAAATTTGGGGCCTCCACAGGGGTCAATATCTTACATAGGTTTATTTAAGGAAAATGTTGTAGACGCAATAGCACCCTCATCGTCGGATAACCCGGATGACAATTCCGATACTCTCCATTCATTATGTAAAGTACGATAATGGATTACCCGTGGGTATTCGACGATGTAGCACCCTCATTTTCCGCCGAATCTTAATAAAAATTGCACAGCAGTAATTTAACCATAATGGCTCGGACAAATTGTTGAACCGGTTCGATCTGACGACAAAATGAATGTCCCAACCGCAGGCTGTTGGGAACATTTTAAGCCAAACTGATATTTTGATATCAAGAATTTAAATATTGGACATGTCTTGAGTATGCTGTATCAATTAGTTTGTTAAAGTTGTCTATCTACCCCAACTAAGAAATATGTTTTAACATGACACCTCTAGCTTTATAAAATTGTTAATGATTTTTAAAGTTTCAGATAGCAAGTCTTGGGGATTGATATCTCGATATTGTTATATTGACTGGTATACTCATGGCATAAATATTGATTTGAGTCGTCAATATGAGTAAACTAAGTTCAACCGTGGCATTAAACTCGGGTTGGCACAAGTTTAACCACCCGAGCTACTTGTTCAACGAGTCTTGAAGTATAGCAGAGACATGTAATTAAGTCACTGAGTATGGAATTTTTTTCCGGTACAACGTTTTGTCGAGAAAACGCCATTCACCTGTATATGTGTGTGTGTGCGTGTGCGTGTGCATGTTATTCAGAGTAACCGAATATAGATAAAGGGCAGTAACTAAAGTAATAGTGGTTTTAAAATAGTAGGAGTTGTTTATCCTTTAATACATAGAGTAGTCATCTTATAGTCAAGTATTTTCTGATAGAATAATGTTTCGTCTCCACCAACCTGTATATATCTTTATCAAGAACATATAGAAATAAAATGTGGAATTTCTCCTGAATTCCAATAATGGCGGCGCTTTAATGCTAATTTCGTTATTTAAAATTAAGATATTAATATTTCTTTTGCAACAGGAGAGTAAAATATCACCATCGAGTCAATATTTTCCAGACAGAATCAATTACACAAAATATAGATAAAGGACTTTTTAAAATTTATTTTTGTCAAATATTTTATAAATGTTACACCGCGGCTAGAGATAGAAACTTCATTCCTTTATTTCTCTAAATAGATAGATATAAAGAACTCTTTTTATTGAGAAAACGGAGTAAGCAGAATATACAGAAGACATTTTAAATATGAGTTTTACATAGCGAATTGATTGAAAGAATAAAAAAATTCTATACCGAGTCTTTCGCTTCTTGTTTATCACCTGTACTGATTTCCGATTTGAAATTGTTATCTCATTTAGAACACTCGACAACACGTCAAATAACGGATTTTGAGCGAGAAATCATAGCGCTGAATCATTCATTATTCATGCGTTTTTCATCACCGGAATTACTTTTTTTGTTACATTTTACGGTGACGTTTTTTTACTTTTTGACGTTTCGTGACGTTTTTTTTTGTTTATTATAAAAACATATTGTTTAAATCTTTTTTTTTTTATTTTGTATTTAAAGAATAAAAATAATTGAATGTGATGGTATATATTTAAAATCTCTATTATTTTTTTTTTCGATCCCTACAGACCCATATACTAGCCGATACTGGTAGGTGCTTTAGATTTTTGCGCACTATTAAACAAATGAATAACAGTTAACTTTTCACTTGGTAGAACTGATCGGAAGATTGGGTTCAGACACTTATGCTACTGGATTCGAGTACGAACCCGGGTAAGCATCTACCATATCTTTTTAGTAAAATATGTGTAGTACATGTTAGTATTTTCTTGATAAAATGTAGTTATACTAACCAATAGATTAACAAATAAGGACATATATCACAACCCTCCTGAATGTTCCATATACACTAAAGAACAAAGCTTGTAAAATAAAATGAATCGTTTATTTTAATCCCAAATTGCTATTAGAAAAAAATATAATTAACAGTCAATTAATTGAATAGCATATAACAATCATATTACAATCATTACATTTTGGATAAAATTACACAATGTCATTAAAATGCTTAAAACCATATATTATACATGCAAAGTTTGCAATGAAGAATGTTAGTATTTTTCAAAAAAGTATATTAGTTAGTTCTTTAAGAATTATTATATGGAAATTATAAATTGTACACCTTTATGTCTAAAACAAGATTTTTTCCTAAAAGGCTGACAATTTTACCATTTTCTACATAAATTAATGTTAACGTTAATATATCATTGTACCTTTATTACTTGTGAAGTCCTCCATTTATCTGAATAACGCGATATTTAATGTAGATGATGTCATACAAGTGACTTCAAAATGTACCGCTCTACTAGAAGTAGGTTATTGTACTAGCATAGAGAATAATTAGAATCAGCACTTTAGAATTATGAAAAATATGTCAGAGGAAACATTACAATTCTGTGTAAAAGACGAGTTCACTTGCGGACGAATCTTTTAACAGAATTGTAATTACTTACATTTGTGTTTGAGTGACATATTGTTTTTATATTTTACATCTGCCATTAATTATTCTATTTAATTAATATACCTCAACGATTAATGGAAATTGAAATGAAAATCCTTCGACAGTCTCCCAAACAGGACTATTTTAACATTCTAAAGGATTTGGAATACTCGGTAGTTACTGTTTATCCGCCATTAGTATGATCGCTAAAATAGTAAGGTATAAAAGTGATATTTCACTAATGACAGATGATTTCATCTGTCAATTATGACATAACTGTTTTTATCACATAATTTACGGTACACGAGTGTAATAAGCCCTTGACTGTTTTTACTGTTTTTGATATTAACCTAGAGTAATATCGCTTCCGATTCGTCGCTCGGTGTTTTCCGCATTACTCGGCTCTTGTACGTAAATTGGACTTGCCCGAATATATAAATGACGTCGATTTGTCATGGTTAAATGACGTTATTATTGAGACGTTACATCATACGATGACTCAAGGAAACAATATATTAAATATATGTACATATTTGTGTGGTCCGTCATACTTTTGGCAGTTTATTCATTTTTTACATGACCTTGTGGTCCGCCAAATAGTCTTTGTTGAAGATAAAGATCAGTAACTCTGCATTGCATAATTGATTAAATCATATTTGTTATCCCCCTTTAAAGATTTGTTTTTGTTTCGATAACTTCTCGTTGTTGTTGTTGTATGGTGCTACGCGTCGCTAGTCATATCGCGACTGTGTCTCCTTGAAACAGTATTCTGAGCGCTGCCACACTGTCCAAGTAGCCTATCATACCACAGATACATTGAATGATACCACACCCAGTCACAGTATAGGCTGACTCCGGGTCGATCAGGCATGGAACTGTCAGAGCGCCAAGCGAGCGAGGAAGCTTCTGGTACAATTTTCAAGTCTTTGGTATGCCCCGACCGAGGATTGAACCCAAAACCTTACGAATGATAATCCAGTGTTTGTTTTGTTATGTTTATTTTTTTAATTTTAATTCTTTATTTATGATATATTTCAATACGGAGAGCAACTAAGAGTGGAACTATCAAATGAATATGATCAATGGCATTAAAAGTTGTTTCACGATAGAAGGCGACTAGAAATATACCGAGTCGTTTTAACACGGAACCAGAGACACACAACCCAAGATAAGCGACTGCAGGTGCTTTTGTCTCAATATCGGGTGGCACATTTGGCGTTTTCCACAACTCCTTCTGAACCAGCTAACAATTTTTTTTTGTGATTTTGATATCAAAAGAAAGAGCTTGGTTGTAAATTTGAGTGGTAAACATTTCTTTTTTTAAATTTAAAGAAATGAAGAAGTTTACGCGCACAGATATATTTTGTGATTATTTTTTCATTTTAGCCCATTTTTTAAGTAAGAAATAAAAATTTTTTTGTTTATATAGATATGAAAGTTTCGCGGTCCATGGATAACTTTCGTCTTCATCTTTCTAGGCATAGTACCACCATTGCAAAAAGGAAGTGCTTCTGTGGGGTAGTCGCATAATGGCCGTTTTAAATAATCCTCATTTCTTATTCTTAAAAAATGCATTTTCCTTATTTTAATGCTCATTTTTTTTATTTGAATGGCACTATTGATGTATTTTGAACATTTTGATAGCATTGTCATGTTTGAATTGTGAATTTAGAAAAAAAAAATTGATGCTTGGAAATTGGGGTATGAATACATGATTTCGGAAGTCTACTTTCACTTTGTCACCAGTGTACACACTGAGCAGAAAAAAAATCTCTTATATGACACATGACCCCTACTTCATATTTTGATAGTGCAGAGGTTGACAAACAGTAAAATGTAGGTTTCACTTCTTTCATTTGGGTTTCTCTATGAATGACAAGCCTTCAAACTTTTATTATTTACTGAAGAAAAATGAACAAAAATCAATGGTGGGATGACACCTCTACAAAAAATATATTTTTAAAATGGTTTTGTTAAAACGAGTACAGTACCTTTTTATTAAAAATATTTCGTAAATATTCTCACATTTGTCGTTTCACCCGTAGTGATTTAAGTTCAGAAGAAAAACATATTAAACTATTTATAATAACATTTTAATCAGTTTTGCTTTGGTACCAAAGTTTTTAAATTCAGTTAATGGTTCAGAGAGTTATTAAACAGAAATACTAAAGGTTCCATTAAAATTTCAGGCGCGTGTGTTAAATTTAAATTAGCCTGTCAGTCTCTGTAATTTATACATTTATATACGTAAATCACTGATGGGACTAAATAAGAAACTGTCGAGTTTAATTCCTTGCAAAGTCGTTAACAAAACAATGATGATCTTGAAGGGTGTTCAATGTTTGTGCTGAGGTGTTCGAAGAGCAAACTATTATTACGTGAAAATATTTTTGATGAGGTTTCAATTTTTTTTTAATTTTAGAGTGGGTTCCGCCCTCCACAGCTCTATAAACACATTTTTTTTCATTTACTTATTTACGGGAAGCTAATCTAATTGGGAATATGCAGCCCGCAAATGTATAAACATATACAGACACGCTTGCCTCATGGAGACGGACACACTTACCAGTGAATGTACACTAAAAATAGTAAATCTATTTATAAACCTTTCGCACGTTTTGATTGGATAAAATGTAGACGGCATTTCGTTTACCGTCTCAGGTGAACTGACCTCAGGTAATCCCAGGTGTGCAAATCATGAATGACACACTTACGGCTTACAACTTGTTGTGTGTGTGATCAACGTACGCAGAGCGGAACTTGCTAACCAACAAAATTCGATCTCGTCATAAGATGTTAGATGGAAAATATATATGAAAATAATATTTAAGGATTTATTAATTTTGTCCGTGAATTATTGAATACTGTGTCCAGCTAATGTTCTTCACTTTTATCAGTTTGGATTTATGAAAAAGACATGTTGTGTAATACGGTAGATACACGTACGACAGCCTGTGTTATTTAGGCTGTTAAAATATTTAGTAATTTGTTCAGAAGTTTTAAGTGATTTTTTTTTCTAATAATTGGATAGCTCGTGCAACATGTAGCGATGGGGTCATGCCTCAGTTTAGATCAGGAGGAACTAAAAGCTCGTGCAAGGAGCGAAGAAATCGAAAAAAAGATTCATAATTGGGCAAAGGAAGAAGAAAATGTTGTTAAAATACTTTTACTGGGTAAGTTTCCTTTTTAACACCAGATATTTGATTTCTTATAATTTTAAATGACATGTGACTTATCTGGCTTTGATCACAAGGACAAGTAACAAAAAGAGATTATGATAATTACTGTATTCTAAAAAGGACACGTTTTCCAGGGTAAATATCACTTTAAGTTTGTTGTTCGATTTCCTGTCTGGCTGTTATCTGATTATTGATTATTGACTTAATGCCAATGTTACAGCAGTGACTTAATCTCATGTTTGTATGTCCTTGGTAATATGGATGTGTAACAATTGTTCTGATGACAGCAGCTAGTGACAATATATATTCTATATCATTATTTCTTTATTATAGAGAGAGAGAGAGATTCAATTCATTATTCAGTTATTTAAACATATAAAGTTTCTCATTATATAAAGGAATTAGATATGATATTTCTGTCTTATTCCTTGGTTACATACAAACTCAAATAATGACACACAGATAATAGATCAATTATTATTATGTTAGATTCTATAGATTAGAAATACTACTTATTTAAATACCTACCTACATGTTTTACTAGTGTTTGTAGTATTATACTATATACTTGTAGAGGGATATACAACATATATTGACACCCGCCCCTTTGGTTTTGAAAATCTTGGAAAATTAATACCACTTGAATATTTTCTTTTCTATTTAAGATTTATGATAGCCATACAGTATATATATTGTGATGAAAAATGTACAATCAATGTATTTGTTTGACTTTTGATTTTTTATAAAGTGTGTTTTAAATCTCACCGGCAGAGTTAGGGGTGGGAGGGTAAAAATATATATATTTCTCCAACCTAACTGCATCATAAAGTGTGACATATTAAATGGCTTTAAGTTGTCTTTTAAAGATTTTTTTAATTCGTGTCTCCTGAGTTAAGGACAGCAGATCAGATTTCCAAATAATGAAGAAGCTGTCCATTCACGCGTTATTCAATCAGGCTAGAATGTAGGGATCTCCTCTGAAATTGGCACCCGCCCTGGCCAACCCACGCTCTTTTATTGAAAATCCTGGATTCACCCAAGGGCTTAGTTATATCTACCTATATAATACCTTGATTCACATATCCCTGTTTGTGTTCATAATAATTTCATAACCATACTGTGAGTTACTGGCTTACTAATGATATTCCTAAATCACCAAACCAGTGACAGCAAAACACATGTCACCATGTGATCGATGTCTATCAATACATAGCAATAATCTTGAGGTTTGAGTTGGGTATTTTCTCAATGTGGAATCTGGACATTCTCTGTTTGAGAGCCTGTGTGTATGGATTGATTTGCTCTCTCTCTCTCTCTCTCTCTCTCTCTCTCTCTCTCTCTCTCTCTCTCTCTCTCCTCTTCTGTTCTCCTCTTTCTTTCACTTAGTTCTTCTCTCTCTCTCTTTCTTTTCCTCTCCTACTCTCAATTATTTATTCTTTTTTCTCTATCTGTTATCTGTCTCTCCATCCATTTATCCCCTCTCTCTTTCTCTCTCTCTAATTAGTTAATTGGTTCAGGAATGAATGGTCTATTATAAAGACAGTTTCTCAGCCAAAACATGTATCTGAAGTGTAATGCATGGTCCACTAATAGTAGCCATGGTTATGTCATGCTGCTTAATCATCATCCATTTCACATCCTACTCTACTAATTGATCAATAAAATGCCCCTCTGGTTTTAAAATAACAAATTATTTTATCGGTATTAACAACTTCGATAATGTAGGCCAAGTCCTGTGATAATTCATTAATAATAAGATAGAAACCACAAGTCTGTGAAAAGCCCAATAATGACCAATATAAAAATGGCTATAATAACCACTATATAGATGTACAAGAAGGCGTAGTAGTTACAGTTGATTGGTCCGAGTATATAATGGCTGTAGGCGTTACATTAATAAAGGCAGGAATGTAGAAGATATGTACGAGTGCTCATTTAGGATTGCCCAAATTAAGTCTCACCTGATGTTATATATTAATAATACAAAGTATTTCATTCTTTTGTTAAGCAAAGATATATTATTTTACTTTGGCGGATCCACGATTTTCAGTCAACCTGAGTGCAATTTACAATTTGTTAAAAATTCTGCGCTATTCAAAACCAAATGTAGTAAGTTAATAATACTGCAATTTATCACATACAAGGAATACTTATATAAACAAATAGAACATGAAAAAGAAATAGCTATTGATCATAATAATTAGAAAGTCATGAAATCAAATGGCAATATTTTCTAATTCTAAGGAAAAAACATGTAAATATCAATAAAAGAAAACAAAAACAGTTATGTTCACTTAGTACATTTAAAAATGTACACATTGGTAAAACTAATGTGAGAGTTAAATTTAAAAAATTGTAAAACAGAAACTCATTTTCAAGTTTCATTAAAGCCATTTCAGGTTTTGGTACAAAAAATCGTTCTCGATTTGGTTAAAAAGTAACAAGATTTTTTTTAAGAATTTGAAGTTCTTAGATTCTCATCTATGAATGTTGTAGTTATAATAATTTTTTTATTAACAGATAATAAAATATATTTTATTTTTGTAATTTAGGCAGATTAATCCATATCTTAATCCACGAAACCTCCGAACTTCTTTTATTTTCTTTTATTTTCTTTATAATCTGTTTTCTTTCCCGCTTATCTCAAACTGTCAGCTCTATAAAAAGAAGTTGTCATTAAATGTTTTTGTGAAAAAGATTACAACAAATATTTGAAAAATGTCAATACGTATGTGCTATTTATATAATCTTTTGTCATTTTAAAATAAAAATTACAACTTGTTAAAATATTTTCACTACATAGTTTCAGAACTGTTTCACACATTGTCATTATGTTTCATTATTTCCATTAATGCTTATTATTACCATTATTGTATAATTGTGTTACTATCATAAGTTTATTCATTAATGACATTCTTATTATAATTAAAATGCCTGTGTCACATTTTAGGCCTAATGCTAATTTAGTGTTGCCAGAGATCAAACGGAGACATTTTGTGTACACAATGTGTGGAGCATGAAGTCATGTTTTAGAGTACCGTACACTGCAGATTGTGGTAATGGGTTTGATCCTCCACCACAGCTATGTGAAGTGTCCTGAACACTGCATATATGCTTATTTTTGTTCTACCCAGGAAGATTTTGAGTGTGATTTGTCACAATCTATGTAAAACAATTAAGTTTAAATAAAATTATATAAAGTGGTCTGTTTGTGCCTGCCTGTCCGGCTTCCCGTCTTCCGTCTGTGTCTGTATGTCTCCCTGCCTCTCTCTCTCTCTCTATGTTCCATACTCTCTCTTAATTAATACTCTGACCCATTTGTTAGCTGATTATGCCATTTATCAAATTGGTAAATTAAATTTGTTATGAGCTTAATCTCTCTCACTCTCTCAACCTGTCAGAACATTTTAGTTTGTAATGTTTCAGCTTGCATGTTAATTACCACACAATTCCCACCCTTCTAAGTGTCTCTGTTTAGTGGATAATCTGGATTATGACAGGATTCAGGAAGGATTAATACATGATCATTAGATTAATAAGGCAATAGGTGCGGCTAAACTGGCCGCCACTGTCGTGTTCATATCAGACACAATGTACACAGCCAAACTGACATATTAAACCTTAAATTTCTATTTTTATTTCAAACATTAAAGTTTAAAATTCAAGCAATTACCGCAATTAATACATTATATTATGTATAAATTTTATTATGTAATTTTTTTAGTCATTTGCTTTTTGTATTAAAAACAGTGGCGTAGCTGCCAGGTTTACAGTATTATCCAGAAAATGATAAAAATGAATTGTTAGATGAACATTTTTATCTAGTTCAACCTCAGTTTGTCAGGGGCTTCAAGAGAAACACAAATACAAAATTAGAAAACTAAAATTATATATGCCATATTCACCCCACCCCCATTGTGATTCATTTTTCAAAAGTATGATTGGGATTTGAGAGAAGCTGAATCATGTATTATAAATAGAGCCTTTGTTTCTGGACCATTCCATTATCATTAATTTTTTGAAGAGGGTGTAAAAAAGAATGTTCTGAATGAGAGCAAAACAATGTAGGCCCTGATCAGACTGGCTTTACATAAGTGTAGACAGATACTAGGTGTGCATTGTTTATAAACAGTATATTTGACATGTACTGAGTAAGCTACTAAAGGTTCAGTATTATCATAATCAAAATTTATGATTATAAATATACTTTCATTCTTAACATTGAACTTCAGAAAGATTTATAATCTTTGGGTTTACGAGGTTTTGACCAGAAACAGCTATTACCGATTGCAGTATATAACTTTATTGACCACTCAAAGTTTCTGTCCTTGTGAGTCATTGTTGGTTGGTCTTTATAGCATGTATAGTTACTGTGAAGATTTTAAGATTTTTCCTTATTCACGCTTTGACTAATTGATTATGGTGAGGAGATCAGTGATTTACAGGAAATGTGCCCAGAGATGGGTAATTACCTCTTAAGTAATGTCATGTAAGGTTGTCTGACCAGGTGTGAAACATGCATGGATATGTCAGCGTAGATCTGATATCTGGAGTAGAGCTGTCCCCGTCTACCTGGGGGCAGATTGATGTGCCAGGATGTACATCCATGTATGTCACTAGTGTCATTATAGCATGATACTATATATAGATAATCATCAAAAGTCATCATTGGTTTTACTTGTTAATGATTTCATTACATTTCATTAGATTTATTTATACCACCAGTCAAAAACTAAAAATAGAAATCGGATAGTAACTGTTGTATTTGACTGTGCATCACAAATAGTCAATATTTAATTCCACATTTTTTAATATATCGATATATTATTATTACACAGTATACGTCATTGTGTTTCAAATTTGTGATTTTTTTAAAAACAATTTGAATAGGGGTTTCATGCTAATTTCAACACATTACAAATTATATTTTATAGTAACCCATTTTCTTGGTGGATAAGGAACCCAGATGCATATATACATGATACATGAGTCTGTCAGTAGCACCATGCCTTACAGGAAGTAACTGACAATTTCTCAATGGTGAGGTGAAATATATTTTCTCAGCATTTTAAGGATGTCTTGGAATCTAATTGGCGATATGGGTAGATAACCATCTACGTGTATCATTGTCCAGCATCTTTCCTCTGTCTGGATGATTCTTTACTTTAGCTATAGACATCATCATTGCGAATCCCCACACGTAATCCATTCCGGAACTCTCCATTTATCACCCGTGGGATATTACATATAGCTTTGCGTCATTTCTACCTATTCAGGATGCAACCATATTCTTGGTTCCTTCACAATTTCATGAAGGGAATGTTATCCAATCGTAACGCTAGTTTCACACATTGTTAACATTAGCTGTACTTTGATTTGTTTTATTAAAATAAAAAGACGCAGAGCTAGCGTAATTTCCCATGGGTGATGGATTGAGAGTACTGGAATTGACACCCATTGGTATCAGACGATTTAAAGTTTTAAAAGAGTAATTCGGGTCCACTGCATCTAAGGTGCTGTTTCAAGATTACTTGCCTCTTTTTGCCAGGGTTGGCGCCAGGATTCAAGTCCAGTTTTGCCCAAAAACTTCATTTGAAAAAGTTTGCCTAAGTTACTTGTTGAAGGTTGGTTCTACTATGAAGTTAGTTCAAAGTTTTTCTCCACTAATCAAATTGGATTACAACCTGTAATGAGTCGAGAAAGATGTTAAACAACATTGAATCACCCCCCCCCCCCCCCCCCCCCCTCTTCCACAGAAAGAAGCTTAATTCAATAAAATTTATTCATTATAACTATGAAATCATCATCTGGGGGCTCTCAAAGAAGAAAGTTCCCAATATCCTACCATGGCAAATATGGACCATTTGGGGTTATTTTAGTCATAAAATTAAAGATGATGAAACCTTTCTTCTGGGCATCTCTGAAATGATGAATATCTTGCATTACTTCTCCATAAAGTTGAGCAAAAGAATTTTATCTCGCTTGAGTTCAAAGACACTGTTTTACGCTTCATCAGAACTTTTCCGCCTAGATAGTTACAAACTCAAATAACCATTTAATGTTCGGAAATTGAATTTTAAAAGGCCACTTCAGGTAAAGTCCATATTGTTGTTCACTTTGCAGTAGTCTTCTATTGCAAGTATAACAGTTATGGCAGACATGAAAGATATGGAGGGATATTTGAGATGTGCATCAATAAAACTGTTCAATAGCCGTGTGAAGTGATTAGGATTTGATTGGTCCGACTAAGAGATTATGAAGTGTTTGTGATCAATATAGCTTCACAGATACATGATATGGTAATTTAGCCGGTCAAAGATGAAAGTGACCACACTGGTCAAGTATATTGTTACTGTCAGGTCTCACACTGTTGTGTCAGTTTGACCATAAAGAAGTCATGTTTCAGTATGTCACCTGTCCCTGGTAGAATGACTTGCAAATTAGTTATTAGAATTGTTCAATGTATGGGAATATGACCTTTTACGAGCATGATAAACGGACAGTAAAATCTAATTGTCATATATTAATAAATACGGTTGAAGTCAACTCTGATAAGATTCGGCAGCGTTAAGTGTGGTCTAGTGGCAGAACATCGGAAAAGGTTTGCAGGATTGTGGGTTCAATGTCGCACCACAGGTCGTGACCCAGAATCACAGCTGTTAATGTGATTTGTATCAGTTTTTAAACAAACAGTGTTTCACAATTAATGTAAATTTTAATAAGAGAGCTGATTCCTTTACAGTAATAATTCAAGTTTTAATTACATTAATATTTTAATTACTTTTTTAATCTATAAATTAAACATGTTGTTGTCTACTCACTACCAAGATTGTGGATTCAAGCCCAACTTGGTTCAAAAACTTAATGTGAGAAATTTTGTCAGTTTTATGGAAGAACAGTTGTCACAACAGTTATACTCAATCAGATTCATTCTGAGGTCTTCCTCCACCAATTATAGCGGATATGCCGTATATAACATGTCAGTATTAAAAATGAAGAACTAAACCCCATTCCAAAAAAAAAAAAATTAACATTAAATTTTTTGTCAAATTTGTTTCTGTAACAATTTCAATAGCTTAAAACATACATGAAATGTGATGTGTTGTCCTTTAAAACGTAAAACTTAAAATTGACAAATTCAATTCCCTGACTGATGTCCCTAATTCACAATTAATCAGCCTGTCATTTTACAACTTGTATAAGTAAGATCATAGTACACAAAGATTACTCTGAGCTGATAAGTCAATACACCTTAATGAGTATAAACATGTCAAAGTAAATAGAATTAGCGAGATAAGGAGAAATTAGGCCTGACCCATAAATACCCTGTTTACTTGCCAATAAACATTATTGTATTCAATGTTTTAGAAATAACAATTGTATTAGTCAGTTTGGATAAAAAACGGATTAAAAATCAAAACAAGTGCAAGATTTAACTTGATCCTATAATTTGTGTTAATTGTACAGTTTAACCTGCGTAAACGGTCACCTCTATTGAGCAGCCACTTGTCTTAAGCAACCACATTTGTTCTTTCCAATTCCTATGTTTTGTAGAGCAAACTTACCTGTATTGAGAAACAACCTGTCTTAAAACAATATTTATGCCCCTTCCCTTGATAGGCAGCTTATGACAGTTTTGACTGTACTACGCAATATTACTATATTTTAAAATCCATGAAACGGTCTTTAAATGTATTGCTTAATTGCGTTTGCATGCATGCTAAAATGCACATGTCAGATTTTATTTTGATGCTTTATATCATTTAAACATTAAAATATTTAAAATACAAGCTATGAGAGCTAGGTGAATGACAAAAACTGCCATAAATATTAAGGTTTTATTATCCATTTTTCAAGTTATATGAACAAAATGGCTCATAAATTTTGTAACACAGGTATAAAAATGTAAATATTATGAAGGTTGCGATCTAATTAGCGGAACAACTGAAAACAAACCACCGGTAGTTGATATTAGTAATTTATGATTTTGTACCCTTTTCAAAGGCCTTCTGTGATTGGTGCTGGAAAAATCTATGGAGTAAAGGGTTAAATTAAGAGGTTGCAGATTACACTTGATGCTTCTGATTATCTTGGTTAAATTATGTCATAAATGTTTTTTATTCAGGGATGACCTCATCTTTAAAGATCACAATAACACTGGTACATTTCTATTTGTTTATTTATTTATTTGGGGTTTTGCACAGTTTTTCTACAGTATTTCAGTTACCGGTATATATCAATGGTCAGTGAAACTAGTACTCATTCCTGGGTAACTAGTTCATGACACCTTGTCACTACATATCACTACTTCCCCACATATTCAGAGGTGGGAGATGATGATGTCCATAGAATAAAGTGCATGGCCATTCAGCACACTGTGGCCAGGTGGGAATTCAAATTCATGGCCCTTTGTTTGACAGTAACTATTGCTTTACTGGTCATCAGGGCCTGACTCAATCCATTCTGTTACAGTTTTCTAAGCAACAGTAGATAAAAATATAAAATTTTCATCAATTGAATTGCAAAATTTGATATAAATATTTTAGGAACAAATTAAATTTAAATGTATTAAGTTAAATGATTAGCATATCAAAATTGAATTCATGTTCATTCATATTTTGATATAGTGATTATCAACAGTATTTGAAGAGATACATTATGGCCGTAACCACAACGCTTGGTTTGTATTGAAGTACTAAGTATATATGCACTCATCAATAATTGGTAATACAAACTGATTATCAAAGGAAACTGATACCTGCGGATCTTCACACTTAAACAGATTAACCCTAAATAAACGGTCATGGAAATAATTCACAATTGATACCTTATCTTTTTATTTTAAAGGGACACACAACAATTTTGATACATTATTTCTGAAAGTTTCATACTTATCTATGGTAAATATGATGCAAATATGGAATTAGAAAATACCCCAATAGTCTAACCGATATACATATATACATACCCTTAATTTTGTTTCTGTTTTATTTTTTTTTGCAAATGCAAATTATAACTCTTGTAAATCATTAAAGATTAGATACGTTTGTGATCATCTATCAGAAAAAATGTATAATATATATATTTTTTAATTTCATCAGATTTTATTGGTATTCCAGGGACATATTAATTTGAATTTATATTTTTCACTCATATTTTTGAGCGAGTGTAACATTGTAAATAATTTCTCGAACATGAAGTTACGTAATGTGAGGATACACGAACATGATGTGTCAAATCAAGTCCAACATTGCCGTGACTGCAGCAGTGGGCTAGGGGTAGAGTTTTTGTCTTGCATGTGGAAGGTTGTGGGTTCGATCCCCAGCTAGGTCATATCCAAGACTTGAAAAATGGTACTGGAAGCTTCCTCGCTTGATGCTCAGCATTTAGAGAATAGTTTGTCTGGTCAACGAGGTGTCGGTATAATGTGACTGGATGGGGTATCATGCCATGATTGTGTCTGTGGCATGATACTCCACTGTGGCAGTGCTCAAAATACTGTTTCAAGTAGACACTGTCACAATATAACTGAAAAATTGTTGGAAGCGATACTATAAACACCATACAACAACAACAACAACAACAACAACATAAAAAATTACAACAACAACATCAACATAAATATCAACATCAACAACAATAAAACAACAACAACATTGCCGTGATAATGCCTTTGAGGAAACCCAATAATAAAATTTTATAGCATTCCATAAGTTGTTAATTTGTATATATAGAATATATTGTGAGAGATATTGTTTTCTTCTTGTTTTATCTCAGACGTGTCAGTCATAAATTTGACAGCTCTGTCCATTGTTTTTTAATTGTCTTTCTTTGTTATTTGTCTGGTGGCCGGCAAGATATCAATTAGTATTTCAATAAAACTATTACCCCCAGGTCGATATGGATTTGTAAAGATGGCCCCTGATATAAAAAATACAATTATGGTGTCATAAAGTATATATCTCTGGTTTATTGTGTTAACACCATAAAGTAAGATCATAAAGACATTATCTTTACAGACATAGTGCTGGGCTAGGTTAGCTCAGTTGGTATTGCGTCTGACTATCAATCCATGGGTCGCAAGTCTGAGGTCCCCACCCAGCCACAATCTCCATGATGATTGATATACACCATTATGTCTCATTGTCATTTGTTTCTCACAGCTGATTCAAGTGGGAAAGTTTTCAGTTACTTGTGGAGATGGGTGTGCTCAAGTACTGGTTAACCTTTCAGGATCCCAGGAAAGAGTGGTTGGGTTAAGTGAACAACTGTTAGCCCTCAATGGCTTAAAATTAGGCTAAATTTTCAAACAAACAAAACTGACTTTGTTGTCATATGAATTGCCTGTTTTGTCAATATGAATATGTTATATATGCATGTAATATGAAAGTAAGGTATATTTTTATCATATACTATTATACTGTGGCTATATAAGGTTGGGGGGATTCAAACTCATGACCATTGGATTGATAGTCAGATGCTTTACCAACTGTGCTAAGCAGGCCCGGCCACAAAAGTTCTGTAGATATTAAGGTTGTTGGTTCATTCTGCATATTCATTTGTTGATGTTGTTTTTTTCAATCTGATGTTTTTGTGTTTTTTTCAAGCTGTATGTTTAGTAGTTTTTTTGTACATGGAAAATAGTTTAGAATCTTCTTTCCTATTGTCATCATTATAACCAGTATGTGTTAATATGTCATAAAACCTCAGTTCATTCATTCACTTTGTGATGTCCTTGAGCAAGACACTTGATCTACATATATACCTGCTTCTACCCAGGAATACTTTGAGCAATTTTATTGACTTGTCTAATGTTGCCAGAACGTGTCACAATCTATATAAAATTAATAGGTTTAAATCAATTTTACCAACAAAACTGTTCCAGTATACAACAACATAAGTTATTGATACTTTAGTTTAAATTATTGTGATTTAATCCTTTATAAAGAAATCTTCCATTTATGGTATAAAACTTAAAAAATTAGAAAACTATCAAATTTATTAATTGATTCCTTTGTAGTCAATTTAACTGTCGTTCGTTTCAGTCTATCAACACTAATCTTAACTTCAATGTTTTCATTTCCTGTTGTATGACACAAGTCAATATTATTTTCTTTACTTTCGGGCCGCCCTGTACTAATAGCGTCCTCGTGGCTTATGTACACAAGTTTCTCGATAATGTAGTGTGATCAAACACGTCTATTTACACGGTGCATAGCGTATTTAGTAGATAACTGTATGTGTTTTACAACTATAAAAGGTTGAATTGAGACAAATCTTTAACTGTACATTTTATATAATAAAATATATATATATGTCTTTGAATCGAATTTTCAAATGAAAACATCATTAATCTTTCACTGTATGAACTTTTATATTAAAAGACAGCAGTATTAAATTCAAGAAATTAAAAAACAAACAGATGATAGAATAGATAAATCTTTGTTATAAAGGAATCACCTGCATTAATTAAGTAGTCAGATATTTTATAGTTTTTACGCCATTCATGACAGCCATTTGGCCTATAAGCTGCTTGCTCCGAGTAGTGCCATTTTTAAGGGGTTCAAAACAGTACATGCATCTGTAATGTGGCAACCAGTTTTATTAGTGAAAGAAGACCTCAGATGAGTGTGCAAGCTTCTAAGTAGAATCACCGACTTTCTGTTAGTAACTTCCGATTAAACTTTCGTATAGAAAGTGTTTGGACAAAGCTGGGCTCGAACCCACAACCTCAGTGTTTGGAGATATGTGATTACCGGCTGAGCAAACCATTTCAGGCAAATAGTCATTTAACATGTGTAATATGGGTGAAATTTATACTATCAGTTTCTCCTTTAACTTCTCGCAATAAGTCACATTAACAACCAGGCCCTATTAGCTCAGTTGGTAGCATGACTAATGAGTTTAAATCTCTGTCTCTGTGATGATTGATACATGACATTGTGTCTCATTATCGTTCATCCCTCACCGCTGATTCAAGTGGGAAATTTATCAGTTTCTTGTAGATATGGATGTACTTGACTACTGTTTAACCTTTCAGGATCCCAGAAAATAGTGTTAAGGTAATAGTCTGGTACTCATTGATGGCAAGATGTAATGCTAAATATTCATACAAATTAGGGTTGTCTGGCTATACATAAAAATTATACATTAAATGTGGCAAATAAGAATTTTGGCCATGTCTAAGGACTGGTGCAGTCTCAAGATCACTTATGTGATACATGTTTATTTTAGTTTGGTAAATCATCTTTTTATGGTATTTTAAATGCCATTTTAAACACATAAGAAGTAACCTATGTACGTCATATCCAGTTTCAGTAGTGAAGGAAGACCTGAGACTGAATCTGAGTACAACTACCACCCTTCTATAATAAACTAGCAAACTTCTCACATGAAGTTTTTGGACTGAGTGAGGCTCGAATGCATGACCTCAGCAATGAGAAGACTGAGGCTGTTAGATGACAGGTTTGATTTTCGACCGGATCATACCGAAAGATTCCTTGCTTGGTGCTTAACATTTATAGGATAGTTCTAGGTCTGGTCAGGGTTGGGTATAATACCATTTGTCTGTGGCATGATACTCCAATGTGGCAGAAGGTGGGGCGGTGGTCTAATGGATAGAGTGTTGGCCGCTCACGCCGGAGGTTGCGGGTTAGATCCCGAGCTCAACCGATGCTTCTCATAAAAACAACACTCAGTACTGGTTCTACCCAGGAAGCGGACTCGAGAGCGATTCATATAAGCTCTGGGCTTTCATCACAATCAAGCTAAAAGAAATTAGTATAAACTAACGGGGCAGAGTTCAGAATACTGTCTTAAGTAGACATTATGATAAAATTGAAAAATGGTTGAAAGTCACACTTAACACTATACAACATCTGTTTAATACAAGTATTATGCAGTCTGTGGTCCAATGTTCTAAAGGTGCTGTACATATCATTACTTGTCACCACTGAGGTCATGGGGTTCAGACTAACTTGGTTGAAAATCTTGATGCGAAAAATGTTTTTTCAGTTGCTTGCCGAAAGATGCTGATTTAACTGGAGAAATGTACATTCATCCACCTGTGTAACTGTATGATTGTCTGTAAACCTGTTATGTGTAAAAAATGGCCTTAAACACCTTAAAAAAAAAATTTCTTACAAATTTACAATATATATAATTCTCCTGCAGCAAAACATGAGTAGATATAATCTGGTATATGAGACAATTTTCCCTGCTTCACTTCACATTGGATGAATAAAATTAGATTTGTCTCATTTAACTGACTGCTTCATTTAATTTGTTGTCCATATATTATAGCCTTGTGTCTACCCAGCCAGATGGGGTCCAGCTGTCTGGGCGAGTGATCTGAGGTGCTGTCATCTAATGACCACTTTCCTCTCACCGCTGAGGTTGTGGGTTCAAGCCCAGCTCTGTCCAAAAACTTTTATATGATAAAGTTTGCTAAATAACTTGTTGAAGGTGGTTCTATCAATGGTCTCCCCCACTCCACCCACCAATAAAACTAGATATGCCACGTATAACCTTTTGTGTGTTGAAAATGGTGTTAAATCCCATCAAAGTGTAAGATAAGTGAAAAAGTATTGTTAGAATTTTTTTTCTATTTGTAAATATTATTTGCCCATTTTCTTTTTACCCAAGGACCTTACATAGAAGTTCTCTACACTGCTATGCATCCAATACATTTTAAATTTTTAAATTACTAGTAACTAAAAAAATTACAATTCCCGTAATAAATCTCGGAACACTGAATCCATGTCCAATTATTTTGAATTTTATGCATGGTAGTAAAATTTTGATAATATCTTTCCCATTGAAGACTGTAAGTTTGTGCTGCATGGATTGTCCCAAATTATACTTATCATATACAATCATGGCTTATTATTTGTGTGCAACACAATAATAACCATATTTTATATCAAAAGAATTAGAATTTTATGAAGCACGGACAATAGATCATGATTTGAAATTGCTCATATTCAAGGAGAGTTTAACAAAATAGGACAAAGCATATCAAAAGACATGAAGAGGCACATCGGTGCATTAAATAAGGACATTTGTGTAGATAACAGGTAGCCATTATAATATATATACCCTGAGTAAACATAAACTTTATATATATATAGTGATTTGAAAGGTATATAAAGAAGAAAAGATGTGTTCGCTTTTTTAAGTTTTTAAAAAATAGGTAACTTATAACTTTAGTCTAAATGGTGTTTACATACCCCACAACCCCATAGAAATTTGCACATTTTGAACAAATAAAAGATAAATTGAAAAAAATGGACGAAACATAATTACCTCTTTATAGAATTTTCTTCTTCTTTTTTCAACCTCTAATACATGAACAATCAAACCTGTGTTAGCGATCACCTCTATTGCATGAGCAGTCACTTGTCTTAAACAGCAACATTTCTCATTTCCCATTTTTATGCTTTTAGAGCAAATTAACCTGTATTAAGCTACAACCCTCCCTAAAACGCCAATTTTACTCTTTCCCTTGACCGGCTGCTGAAGACAGGTTTGATTCTACAACAATTATTGGACAAAATCTATAAACTAATAAATAAAAAAGTCTGGCCCTGGGTTACTTAATTACGAACTATCTACATAGATGAGTGTACATGTCACCTTACTTTTACACAATTATGTTCAGGTAAAACTGACACCCTGGGGTAAATTTTTCTGTAAGATTAAAATTTCTTTCCACAAAAGTAATGTTTTGACAATCCCTTTTACTTATCCTATAATATCTTGGTGTAGTGATGCATAGAAGCCTTTTATGGGTGGGGATTATCTCAGTATAGGTACATGACAGTAATTGGATCTGAAATAAAAATAAACATGAACAAATAATTTCATATTTTTTTAGTATCATAATTTTTAAGACGTTAAGATAACAAGGTTCTCTCGACCTATGACCATGTTATGACCTAGTCAAAAACAAATTGTCTTCATGTTTGTGTATATGCTTTGGGTCTGGTTAACTGGTCAGTCTGTAGCATGTCTGACTATCAATCTAGAGGTTGTGAGATTGAATCCATGTCTGGCAACAGTTTTGATGATGATTGATATCGAATAGTGCATGTCGTTATCATTCGTTTCTCATTGCTGATTAAAGTTGGAAAATTACTTGTGGAGATGGTTGTTATCAAGTACTGGTTAAGCTTCCATAAGCCCAGGAAAGAGCGGTTTGGTTAACTCATCTTGATGGCATAAAAAATGATGTTATTAATATTAAAAAAAAAAATTCGATAGGCAGCTGAAGTTAATATATTATGAGGCATCTATGAGTTGTGTACACCACAAGCATCTAAAAGTTGTGTACACCACAGGCATCTATGAGTTGTGTACACCACAGGCATCTATGAGTTGTGTACACAACAGACATCAATGAGTTGTGTACACCACAAGCATCTATGAGTTTGAGTTGCATACACATTTATTGGTTTACCACTCAGCTCAGGTTGTGGGTTTGAGCCCAGTTCAGGCACAAAAACTATATGTGAGAAAGTTTACCAAATTAAATTGTTGTATAGATTATCTGCAGGTGATTATGTAAACATGTTCAGATACATTTTTATAGTGTTTTTACAGCACTATTGCATTTATTTGAAGGTAGCTATTGCGCCTAATTTCTTCCTGTGATCTGCTGGGTGGTTACCTAGTACCTAAGACACCTTATCTCTGCAAGTCACTGACATCTTCCCCACATATTCAGAGGTGGGAGATTTATGGCTGTAAAACAAAGTTGATGGCCAGTCATCCCAGAATCTGTTACTGGGTTGAGATTCGAACTCACAATCACTGATTGACAGCCAGGTGCTTTACTGACTGATCCAGCTAGGCCCACAAATTTAGAATTTACCCTTTGATTTACTGAATTAATTCATAAAATCCATTCTTGATTTTGAACCATTCCATTATCATTTACAATGGTTGTTTAATATGGTTTATTGACAGAGAGCCAAACAATGTAGAGTATTCATATAACCAATTTGTTATTTTAACTACTTAATGTATACATTAAAATTTTCATCTGAGCATGTTAAAGAACTATATTAATTTTAATTTCATTCATGAATTTTTTCTGGATTGTTAGGGGCATTTGTTTCAATAAAAATTATGAATAAATTTGTTTCTCTGATGAGATGTTAATTATGAATATGTTTACTTGCAGGTGCCGCGGAAAGCGGGAAAAGTACCCTTGTCAAACAGATGAAAATCATACATAATGAGGGATTCTCATTTGATGAACTTCTGTCATTTAAGGTGTGTATAAACTTCTACCGATAAATTTATTAAATCCAGTATTTTTTACCCAATACATTGTATATCATTCTTAGGCCGGACCCTTTTAACTATATTGAACTATCAATTCAGGGGTGGTTGGATTTTGAATCACCATAATAATTATGACATTTTCATTTTAATTTGTCTCTCACCACTGATTCAAGTGTGAAAGTTATCAGTAACTTACAGGAGATGAATGTACTCAAGTACTGGTTAACCTCCCTGGATGCCGGGAAAGAGGTGATAGGTAACTGATCGTCTGTTAGCCTACGTAGGCATAAAAATGTTGTTAAAGATTGAAACAAATCAAGTTACTGTTGAATGTAGCTATAAATCCTGTTAAAATCATCCCAAACAATTAAATGTACCCGATCACCACATATAAACTATGATACAATGCTGATTGTTATTATGTATTGTATTGATTTTGATTTTTTGCAATAACGGAGATTAATCTCTAATTAAAATCTGTCAGACAAAATAGTTCTACCTCATTGGATTCTTATTAATCACTGACCACACACAATCCCCTTTATTTTAGAATCTTTGTACAATACTTATGCTATAGTATACATTATGGTATAGATACATACTTGTTAATCAATTGAGTACTAATCAGTATTCATCTTAATTGGAAGTAACGAACATAATTGTCTTGTCATGGCATTGTTTGACAGGTGTGTATCTTGTCATGTGGAACGTCATTCTGTGTTTTATTGTCATCTATATGTTTTCTTTTATGGGGACATTTTTCCTGTTTATTTTATATCATTTTCATGTTTATTGTACTCCTGTAGACTATAGCTGCAGGTGTTCAAATGGTTGCCTGAATAAATTAATCTTTGTTGTGCAGTATATTTAAGGACTGAAGTTTATTTGTTGAACTGAAGTCTTGAGATTTATATAAAGTTACACAAGTATAAACCAAAAACCCAGAAACTTTGTTGCAAGTAGTTCATATCTCATGAGTACCGCAGTGTAGTCTAGCGGTAGAGCATCTGCCTCAAATGCAGAAGGTTGTGGGTCCGATCCCTGACCAAGCCTACCAAAAGCTTGGTTCTAGAAGCTTCTTACTTTGTGTTCAGCATTTAGAGGAACGTTCTATGTCTGGTCTTCCCGGTGTCAGTATAATGTGACTGGGTGGGATACCATGTGTCAGAGTGCGGCAGTGCTGAGAATACTGTCTCAAATAGACACGTCACATTATGACTGAAAACTGTTAAAAGTGATGTTAAACATCATACAACACACAACATCAGATCGCATGAATGTTCAAATAAACTTGGTATTCATTACATGCACGATGTGCGTCCATTTGTTTAAAAACAAACAAACACAGTGCTAATTTATTAACTGTGTTAGTTTATTTTTAAACAAATGTGAACTTTATTATTAATGCACTTAATGTCTCAGTATTCAGCACCTTATTATGAGCAAGTCCAAATTTACATACGGATGTTTAAGTTTTTTAATGGAACAATGAAAGTCATGACTACTTTTGCTCCTCAAATTAATTTCTTAATTAATATCATGGAAACGGGGACCATATTCTATTTGGATTGATTTGATTCCATGTTTATTTGTGATATTTCTGATGTAATATTTATAACAATATCTCTGTGTTGCTGTTTTTATCATAAAATATGTCCGTAATCATACATTCATTGGATATAACAACACAATAAATTGTTGTGTAAAGGTTCAATGAAGGATCTTGAGTTACATCAAGAATGCAAACCTTATCTACTGGGTAATGCATGATACATGATGCATGTACATGCATTCTTTATCCCCCCCCCAAAAATTACAAAATTTCAAAAATGTCAAAGGCACACTATAAAAGAGCAAACTGAATTACATGTTTTTCATATAGTAATGTGTATTAGCTGAATTCTTCATACCGGTATTAAAGTCAGTTTATCTGTCCACACATCCATATACATTAGCTTACCCAAAGTGCAAAAGTAATTCCTTGTTTGGAAGGTCGTTTTAGTGCAATCGTACACAATGCACTTTTATTGCATTTGTTGATTGCACTTATCAGTGTGCAGCAGTTATAATGTCCTACTTTGGTGTATTTGTCTGTAATTATTTTTTTTATAATAAAAGATAGCACGTTTTCAAGGATTCACAATTATATTTCTTTCTTTTCTTGTTTGAACATGTAATTGAAGCAACTGAAGGAAGTTCCATTTTGCAAACTTATATAGTATTATAGAATTTAATGCAAAATTGATAACCAAAAGGCAGGCCACTTGATGGTATTTGTTTAAATAAGAAACACATTGCTGGTAAAGTTAAGAAAGTGGGCATGTGTATTTTTTACATAAAGTTTTCTAAATAAAAAGCTTTTTTAATTACCTGTATTTATATTGCATTTCAACGCAAATTTAAATTATAATATATCTCAGAGGGGTACCTCAAATACCATGAGCATATTATTTTTTTACAAATTTCACTGAAATAATTAAATTATGTGCTATTTCAAATATTTAAGAAATCTCATAGGGGTTCACACTTCCCTGTTCATCCATCTAAATCTGCTAATGTAATGACTGTTAACTTTTTAAAAAATAAAATTCAACTACCGGTACTTCATTAAAAACTGTAACAGAAGCACATTAACTAAGCCACCAATAATAATAACTCCAGGTACAGCATTTCCCTAAGTTACCTGTTACCCTGTTACCATTTCTGTCTTGATTTCTTTCAATCAAAACCACTACCCACATCAATATGGACCAACAGTGACTCTCTCTCCAACTATGTCCTACTGCCATATAACAATATGAATAAAAACTGGAGCACTCCGTTTTTGAAATTTAAGGACGAATGTTACTATCATGATTGTTGTAGGTCAGTAATAAAGAAAACACAACCATCCAAGCTTGTCTTTCACATCATTTGGGTGGCCCCAATCTCCCTTACAGTATATAAATATCTGATGATCAGTTTGATTTTATGCTTTAATAACTCATCTGATTTGAGATAAATCTTCATTTTATTTGAGATAAATCTTCATGTATCTTATTAAATCACTTTTATTTGGTATTTTGCTCGATGGGTGTCAATATAAACTACAATTTTATGTTTCTTCGCATGATTTTAAATCGGTCGTAAATAACGACAATTTTGAAAATCTCTCTCTCATCAGAAGTTTGTGTGATATAGAAGTAAGTCACACTTGATCTTGTTTGTTGTACGGTGAAGTGGTTTGATTTGGTGACAAAAGTCAACATTTGTGTGGTCAGTATAGCCAGTAATGAGGTGTCCGGTAATATATTGGTGTCTTACCTGTGTGGTTATACAGTGTACAGTAAGAAAGTTGTTATAAAGTCAGGTGACTTTAATCACAGGTTGTTTAATTCACATGATCTAGCTTTGTGTCAAAGTACTAATTTTTTTATTATATATTTTGTAATTGGTGTGTGATGTGGGGATCATGGGTTTGATCCTTCACCACGGCTAAGTGTGGTGTCCTTGGGCAAGACAGTTTATCTGCATATACTTAATACTGGTCCTACCCAGGAAGATTTCAAATGTGGTTTATCTAAGTTGTTAGAACTTGTTTTACAATATATGTAAATTAATAAGTTTAAAACTGCAATAAAAAGTCAGTTTTGGTCACACTGATTTGGTTGTTATATATATTATACTATACAGTTGTATTTTATTGGATACGGATACACTTAAAATTTGAATATATAATTAAGAAATATTTACTCATAGCCGATGGAATTCAATTAAAACATTGTCATTTTAAAATGAGAATTTAATATGTATTATTGAAGTTTCTGTGATACCAGAATCCCTTATAAATTCTATTTGTAGTTGTGCATGTTGTGCAAGATTCCCCATATAACTGCCTGACTGCTGTTTCTTTTAAATGACTTTATTTACAGTTATATATTTTCTAACAAGCTATAAGAACATTAGCAAGAGTGTCACATTGCTCTATGAAGCCTTTTAAAGATTTTTATTTTGCGTCTCCTGAGCCAGCAGATCAGATATCAAAATAATAAAAAAGCTGTCCATTCACGCCTTATTTAATCAGGCTACATTGACCTTGTACCTGTGATATAATAGACTGCACATGCAATTTTCAATAATTCAAAGACCATAATTCTGACAAAAATTATGTAATCTGGCAAGCTCAAGAACATGTCATACATACTATGGTTACCGGGTATATAACTCCATTGTACTGTGTGGGATTGGTGAAGATCAAACGAAAAATTGTGCATACAAAGGGAAATGATAAAATGTTTAATGATTCAAGGGCCTTAACTCAAACAAATATGATCCTATTTAGCCAGTTCAGACATTTGTCCAAGATATTAGGGTTACTAGTACAGTCAAACCTGTCTTAAGCAGCCAGTCAAGGGAATGAGCAAAAGTGACCTTTTAAAACAGGTTGTTGCTTAATACAGGTTAATTTGCTCTTAAAGCAAATAAACGGGAAATAGTAAATGTGGCTGCTTAAGACAAGTGGCTGCTTAATAGAGGTGACCGCTTATACAGGTTTGACTGTATATAGTTTGGTGAAGATCAAGTAAAACATGGGATGCACAGGGGTGCACATAAGGTTAAAATAATGCAATTTTTGACAGTTGAAAGGCAGTAACTTGCACATAAATTATTTGACATGGTTATTTCAAGAACTTGTCCTGCACTAAATAATAAAATTAAGTAATTTTTATGAGGTAAATTGGTGAAGATCCAATTACTAAATGTGGGTGTTATTGTGTATTACAATAGAAAACATATATCAGATGGATAACAGACACAAGGTTATCAGAATAGCTAAGCAGTGTGGTAGCGTAGTTGATAAATTGTTGATCACTCATGCCAGAGGTTGTTGGTTTGATCCCCAGCTCGACCGGATGCCTCTCAAACAAACACTCAGTACTGGATCTACTCAGGAAGCGGACTCAAGAGCCGTTTATATCAGCTCTGAGCTTCCTTCATGATCAAGCTAAAATATATTTGTATAATTTATCAGAATCTTGAGCAAAAAAACCTAACTTTTAACACTGATCACCCTAACCGTAAATCTTGTCTGAAAATTTGTATAAATTCATCATATTTCAGGTGTAATCAGTAACAATCTCACAGTCTCTGCCCTGTAATAGTTACCTGTTGAGTTGATATCCATATTAAGGGTATAGTTACCCCGTAGCGTAATGAGGGTTACCTTCATTATATTCATACAACAAGATGCTGTCACCTGATGCATAAAAAAGTTGTAAGGTAATATTTTATGGATTAAATAGATATCAATGCTAAAGTCACAGATTGGTTTTTAAAAAGAAGGTAGACTGAATTCTAATTATGGGGAAAATATGTCTTTAGCATTTTATTTTCTACATAATTACAATATGGTATCTTAGATTTGTTATTGTTGATGCATAAATGGGTCATCAAAACAAGTAAATGTAGCCATCCTAAAGAATCAACAATCTGTAATGGCTATTTTAAGTTTTAAGTTATTTAAGTTGCAAATAAAACTATACGTAACCATGCAGTTGTGGATTAACGCTTAAAGGTTTGATCTAAGGAACTAGGTCATAATAATCAATGCTTATAAAAATACTCTGAAATTCAATGACACTGGAAGTTTCGTGATAGTTAAGGACTGCCTTCAAGGCCAGTGAACATTACCTAATATTATCAAGTTTATAGACTAAACCGCAAATTAACGTAAATTTAGGGTACCTGAAGTAGCAAATTTATTTATTTGCTGTTTGCTGGTCAAAGTCTCTGTCACAATGAGGTTGTGGGTTCAAGCCCAGATCTCAGTCCAAAGACTTCATGTGTGAAACTTTGCAAGCTACATGATTGATTGATTGATTGAATATTTAGCGTCATGTTTATGCCATCGAGGACTAACAGATGATCAGTTAACCTAACCACTATTTCCTGGGATCCTTAAAGGTTAACCAGTACTCGAGCACACCCCATCTCGACAAGTAACTGATAACTTTCCCACTTGAATCAGTGGTGAGAGACAAATGATAATGAGGCACAATGTCGTATATCAATCATGTAGACTGTTGCTGAACTGGGATTCAAACTCATGACCCCTGGATTGATAGTCAGACATGCAACTGATTAAGCTAATTGGGCCCAGCTTCAAACTACATGAACTTGTGAAAAGGATAGTGGTTCTACTGAGATAAATTCTTAGCGTTTTCCCCTAGTAATAAACTGCAGCTATATACCAGTTTATGTATAATCATAACACCTGTAATGTGTTGAAAAATGAAATATCAAACCCAATTACCTCCCTTAGTTACACAAGAAATAACATAGAAAGATATTACCATTTCTTCACACCCACAGCTGCCTTTATTTCACACCCACAGCTGCCTTTATTTAAATAAGATGTATTCAGTAAGTTCACATTTAAGGCAACTTCTCTTGTACCATTCATTGTACCAGATACTGCATGTACCCGAGAATTTGATTATATATTAAAAAAAAATCCCAAATGACTCATGATGTCATTTGATTGCTACAAAAAAACAGAATAGCATTTAAAGATTAGATGATTGTGAAGAGTTGTTACAGTAATGGTAGTCAAGTGAGATATTATTACATGTTGCCTGTAACATGATCTGGCAGGCATTTTGTCCATGCATTCAACACACGCTTTGATCTTCACAGGGCGGTGCACACCATTTGTTAATGAAATGCTTAAAAATCCTTAAACAAGTTTTAAAGCTTCACCCTGGTACAAAAGGGGTTTTATTTTGATGTAACGAAATCAACACCTAAACTATTTGAAGACAACCCTCAGTTGCTTGTTGCATTATAGGAATGTCGTAAAATAGCAAAATGTTAGTTCTATGTGTTGTTTTATTGTTGCTTTTCTATAATACAGTTAGTTGTAATAATGTATTTAATTACATGTAACTGCATGATTTAATCTAAGGCCACTCCCACAGGATGAATAAAGATACAATTTAATTGAATTTAACATCATTTTCATACCATTGAGGGCATACAGACAATCAGTTAACCTAAACACTCTTTCCTGGGATCCCGGAAGGTAACAATCAATACTCAAGCACATCCATCAGATGATCTCTGTAAAAAACTGACTTCTTCAAATGAATTAGCGGTGAGAGATGAATGACAATTAGACGCAATGTCATATAATATGTCATATGTCAATCATCACAGAGACTGTCGCTGGGTGGCAATTGAAACTCACAACCTCTGGATTGATAGTCAGATGGACTATGGACTGAGCGACCTGGCCCGGCCAAATTAAGATACAAGTACACAACATCAAAGGTGTGTCCATTGTGGCTAAGTGTTCTGTCTCAAGGTGCTGTCTCAAGATCACTTATCTCTCATCACTTAGGATATGGGTGTGGGCCAAACTGCAGCTTGATCTCAAGACCAGCATGTTAATTGATAGTTAGTTCACAGAAGGATGACAGTTCTACTCATATTTTAAGTTTACCTCCATGATTTTCATATAGAACTGGATGTCATATTTTCATAACCATCAGTGTGTATTTTTATGTCGTCGTGGGATAACAGATAATCAGTTAACCTTACCACTCTTTCCTGGATCCTGGAAGGTTAACCAGTACTTGAGCACACCCATCTTGGTAACTTTCCCACTTGAGTCAGCGGTAAGAGGCGAATGACAGCAGTGAGAGGTGAATGATGAAATGTTGTATATCAATCATCATTGAGACTGTGGCCGAGCGGGGATTCAAACTTGCAACACCTTGATTGATAGTCAGAAACACTACTGACTGAGCTTATCATAGGTTGAAAAAAATTACCCAAAACTAGTGGATTCAATCATTGGCTTTTTTTGCGACCACCTATGTTCAAAAGTTCAACATAAATTACATTAATAGAGATACGATTATCCAGATGATAATTTTCATACCAGAAATAAGTTAAAACCTTTATCTCATCATATCTGATCGAAGACAAATAAATGCAGACCTTTCATTATCATTCTGACTCGAAGATCCGTTATCTGACATTTCAATGGCTCAGCTCGTAAGGTCCATGATTTCAAGGTGATGTCAACAGTTTCCTTTGACTGTGTAACTTTGAATATAGCGTCTCATCAATTATAAAAATGGGGCACAAAATGGAAATGGGCTGTACCATGTGTTTACACCTTTACAAATGAAGGTCTCATGTATTTCCGTTAAATAGCCCGTGTTTGGCAGTAAAAACGTACTTTTGATACCTTTCCATAATACGGCTACTGTGTATCGGAGCTTGTAAATGTGTGGATGGTTTTATCGGTGCCAGATCTACCATTGACAGGGTGGGTAACTGATTGTGATCTGACCTCCATTGATTCTTGCACTCACCAGGGTTGATTTGGTCCCATTACAAGGCATCTAAAGTTAGTATTATAATAAAATAATCAATTATAAAGGATAAAGAGGCGTCTTTCTAATATTGGAGAGTAATAGGCACACAGACTTTATAGTCTATGTGGAGCTAGGCTGGTTTTGTTCTAGCCCTTGATTAGCTATTTTAAGTATAATAGTTTTTGTTCAAGTACATGATTGTAAATTGTACAAGTCAAATTTATTAAAGCAACTTGACACATCAATTTATCTAAATGTGAATCAGTTTTTAAAACATATTCAATGCTGGAAGCTTTACCACAAGGCTACTGCTGTGGTTTTGTTTTAATAACTTTAGAAATTAGACATGATCATTGAGACAAAAATTAAACCATATTTTAAAAACCATTTCATATAAAAAAGGTCAAATTAAATAAGCATGACTGAGTTTTTTTTGGTATCGCGTGACTGATTGGCTCAATCTGTATAGAGCATCTGACTGTCAATCCAGCGGTCGTGAGTTTGAATCTCCATCTGGTCTCTGTGATGATTGATAGATGTAGAGATAGATGTGCTTGAGTACTCAGTCAGGTTAACCTTCCAGGATTCCAAGAAAGTGCAGTTACTTGATTGTTAATGGTATATACATTACGCTCAATATTCAAACAAACATCTTTTGGTATTTACAATAAAACAGCAATGGAAAACATCCCACATTTTACCAGTAGAGAATGCACTCATGCACCTTTGAGTCAATATCACTACACAAAATAGTGTGACATATTGCACTTCTCCAAAATGAATTGTTTCTTATTGTTTGTTTGCTGTTGCTATTATAGAAGCTGAATAACTCCCCCAGGCCCCTTGCAATTGCTCATTGCTGGTATTTTTTCCCCAAAGTTTTTTTTAAAGAAAAAAAATCTGTTTTCAATTATTAATCAGCTGATCAGCTGATTTACTGTATGAGGTGCGTGTATGTGTAATGTTTGATAAATGAATTGAAAAATGAAGCATGAAATTGACCTCTTTGATATTGGAAGTTGTCCCCATTGACTTCAATTTAGAGTCTGATAGGAAGAGAGAGAATATTATTTTAATCATGCATTTTAATATTATAAATTCCAAACTCTGATAGCTTTTTGATGATGATGATGATGATGATGATGATGATGATGATAATGATGATAATGATGATGATGATGATGATGTTGATTTAGCTTTTAAATGTAAGAAAAATTCTTAAACAATTTTTTTTTTCATGATTTTTCCTGGACACAATTACTTTGCGACTTGAAATTCGACTTTTACGACTTGACACTTAACTTTCAGTGAATCAACACTCTGCTTTTATCAATATGACTTTTACCATTTAATGACTTGACATTAACCTTAGGTGAATCAGCGCTCAGCACTCAATTGAAGAAACTCCTCTGGTTAGAGAAATTGTAAAATGAAATTAAAAAATATATGAAACATTTAATGATTGTCATTGATTTAACTACACATGTACAGTCTAACCTGTCTTGAGCAGCCAGTCAAGGGAAGTAGCAAAAATGCCCTTTTATGACAGGTTGTTATTTACTACAGGCTAATTTGCTCTGAAAGCATAGAAAATAGCAAATGTGTCTGCATATGACAAGTGGCCCTTCAATAGAGGTGGCCACTTACACAGGTTTGACAGACTACTTAAGTATTTGGAAATATGAACAGCTTTTCAAGTTCAAATTTATAAATAATATTATGTTATTGGTAAGCTCTATACACATATAATAGCATGAAATTGTGTCTGAATTACATGACAAGATCTTAAAGAAAAACAAAAACTAAAAAAAATATTTTCAATTCTTAAATATGAATAAAACATAAATTGAATTTTGCATTTACATGACATATGATGTATGTTTACTTTAATCATGAGATATGTTTACTTTGTAAGAGCCCACTTGTTTACATGCTTACATTGTTTACTTAGTGTACAAGCTGTGTTGGATAGACATGCATTACATACTTTAGTGTTCTGAAACTGGGTAGAAAATTGGGGGTATATTACATACGGCATGAAGTATTTTCCTTTCATCATTCTACATACCTTACATACCACAGATATAAATAGTGGTATGTACGTGTCTGTAGTACTAACTTGTACTATGTTGACTATTGAGGTGTTAATCTGTGTGACGAAGGAACTCAGTAGGTGGGTGGAACAATTTGATTGGTCCATGTAGTATATTTTATACAATGTAGTGTTTTGGACCGCATTGTCATCTCTTGTACCAGTAGTATCTGGATTGTGTTTTTCTTCATTTTCAACACATTGCAGCCAGCTTCCTGGGTACAGGTGTTATTTTTTGAGAGGCATCAGCTGAGCTGGAGATCAAACCCACAACCTCTGGCACAAGCAGCCAACACTCTATCCACTACACTACTGCCCATGCAGCTTAAACTAATTTTAACAGGATAATTAAGTAAAAACAATTAAACTAAACTTTGTGATGAAGATAAGTATATACCTGTCACCTAGATAATTATGTATCATGAGAAACAATGTAGTCATTCAAGGGTTTCAGATGAAAGAAAAATATGGTGTATCACCAGGGAAATATTAAGGAAGTTTTAAAGTAAATCTTTACAATAAAATGGGAATTTCATACACATATTTTGCAATATAGTTTACAAAATGGTGAAACTATTTTTTCTGATGTAACAGATGACAGTGATATGTCATCACCGACATATCACTAGCTCCTTTAACATGAACCATCGGGTGAAAATGACTTACTGGTATGCTAATATGGCAAAACTTAGTGTTTTTTTTCATATTCGAGTTTCATTTTCTTAATTTATACAAAATACCAACATTTTTTTAAATGTTAAAAAGCCTTTTTCATGGTTCTGATATTTCATCCTGTCGTTTAACGGGATCATTTTAAATATAACATATGTACAGTCACACGACAGAAGTGAATTTGAGATGATGTTAGTATTGTTGTGGTACAAAGTATTCCACAAAGATCTGGGGCATAAACAGATATACAGGTGAAAATTATAAACATATTTCTGGTGTGTTACTGATATTGAATTCTACACCCAGGAATTTAAGAATTGGGTAAAGATACAGATATTCATCTTATTCCCTATTGTTGTTTTTTTAAACTGAGATCTGTTAAGGAACCTTTCAAAACAGTGTGATTTGGAGGGATAGAATCTAATTATCTAAATCATGAACCTTGATTGGTTCTTTTTCTTGCATAAACCTGAGATTTTTACATTTTTCTAGACTGATAGTGCATTCACCTGACATGCAGAAAGTCATGGGTTTGATTCTGATTGGGTCATACCAAAAACTTGAAAAATGGTACAAGAAGCTCACTTGGTGCTCAGCATTTAAAGGATAGTTCTAGGGCTGGTCGGCCCGTAGTCAGTATAATGTGACTGGGTGGGGTATGATACATACTATGTATCTGTGGCATGATACTGCAGTGTGGCAGTGCTCAGAATACTCACAGTCTCATGTGGACATCATTGCGATATAACTGAACAATTGTTGTTAGCGACATTAAATACTATACAACAACATTTTTCTAATCATTAATAGATTGTCTTCTGTTAAAAACATGTCAATGTCACATTAATATATTCTGAGCAGAACAGCTGCTAACCTTCCACCTTACATTTTATGTACTTGATATTTCGTTAATTTTCTCAATAAGTATCAAAGCGATTTCCTGAAATTTTGACTTAACCCTTTACCTTATATAGATGCCTTTGGACACCTCTAATATAGAAAGCATTAATTCACCTCATATCAGTCGTGGGTGAATTATGTTTATATTAACTGACAGAGTGGAAAACAGTGCAGGAAGTGTTCAGATTGCTCGTCACGAGCAATCTGAACTCTTCCTGCACTGTTTTCAAAGGCCTTCTGTGATTGGTGCGGGAAAATGCGTATCTATGAAGTAAAGGGTTAAATAAGAAAGAACATTTAAGCTATGTAAGATAAAAACATCTTGTCCGTTAATGTCATATACAAAGTTTAATAGTGCTACTTCAAATTTTGACGAAGGAAAGTGGCGGGTTAGCTAATAACGATTTCATGAACATATGAATTTGATCTCAACATAATGGTAGAAGATAGAAATATTGATCTCACATTGGCTAAAAACGCAAGCCCTTAGTTTCACTAGAATTGATTGATTGAATATTTAGTGTCATTTTTATGCCATCGATGGCTAACAGATGATCAGTTAACCTAACCACTGTTTCCTGGGATTAACCAGTACTCGAGCTCACCCAATCCCCGCAAGTAATTGATAACATGGAGACTATTGTCTGGCGGGGATTCGAACTCACAGCCCCTGGATTGATAGTCAGACGTGTAACCGACTGAGCTAATCTGGCCTGGCTAGTTTCACTAGAAATCTCAAATTTGATAGTCAATTTTTTTAAATGCCATAATTTCATTTTCATGAAAAATTGTATATTGATCACTTCTTATTTTATCCTTTACCAATGACTAAACATTTATTCCTTTTTCAACTAAGTGGCCATTTAATGTGTAATGAGCTAAAAGTAGTCATTTGAAGAGATTGAGATTTTTCAGTTGATAAAAATCTCAACTTGAGATGTTTAGTGACACTGGCTTCTGATAATCTTTATCCTTCTGCCCCTGCATAAGTAATACCAGACTACATCCGTTACAACCAGACCTGCAACTTGTAAAAACTGCCTACTAGAATATTTGTTTGTTTGGATATTTTTAAGCTTCATGTTTGTTATCCGGGGCTGATCAGTAACTCAGTTAATCCTATCACTCTTTCCTGGGATCCTGAAAGGTTAACTGATTCTCAAGCACACCCATCTCTACAAATAACTGATAACTTGAGATGCAATGTCATATATCAATCATCAAGGAGACCATGGCCAGGTGGGGATTTGAACTAGCAACCCCTGGATTGACAGTCTGACATGATTACTCACTAAGCTGTCCAGGCGCAGCTGCATGCAAGATAAACTTATATATGTACAGTTGCCAGCATACAGACGTGCGAATTTCTGATTGATGATTAATTATCCTTCGTGAGAATATTCACATAAAATCATAATGGCCGATAAATCGAGCGATGGACTTCCTTCGTTATATACATTTGTCTCTTTAGATGACAGTTTTTACAGACAATGTGAATAAAAAGCTAAGCTATAAGAGATATAAATCCTTCACCAGTGTTATATTGTTTACAGGTTTTATAACCACACATGATTGCAATACATCATTTTCCCGAAGATTTATTTAACAATATTACTTATAAAACCTATTGTAAAGGAAAAAGTTATTTGCAGTTACATTTTTGTATCATGTTGCTAAACTGGATGCTTTAATGTTTGTTTAAATACTTTGTCCTACAATCAGTTAACCTAACCATCTGGAAGGTTAACCAGTACTCAAGTATTTCAGTCTCTGCAAATAACTGATAACTTTTCCACTTGAATCAGCAGTGAGAGATGAATGACAATGAGACGCAATGTCGTACATCAATCATCACAGAGACTGTGGCCGAGTGGGATATTCAAACTCACAACTGTTAATATAGTCAGACTTGTTACTGACTGCTGTTTAATGTATTATAAACAGTATTCCCTATTTTTGACTATGATATCCATTTCCAATAATTTTATGAGATCATGTATATGATATTATCATGCATGTATGGGCTTGTGTGTGAATTTATGCATGCGTGAGTGTAAATGTGGGTGTACAAAACATGCAAACTTACTTACGGTGAAGCTCAACCAATATACATATGAAAAGATAGATGGCAACTGTGGATTTACAGGTTAGGGGATGAGGGGGAGAGGCATGGGGTCAAGATTCCTCACTGAGATTTTCTGAACTCAAGGGGACACCTCTGAGATTTCTACAATCTAAAAGGTTTGCAATAAATGGCCAGCTGTATAATTGGCAATTTGATCAATCCCCAGTGATCCAAATGATTGAGAATCAAACATCAAGGTTACAGAAACTCTAAGAAAATAAATGCTGTGTTATAGATCTATCTCTTTTTGAAACATTGAGCTACAGTAATCTTGGCATGTGACAAAGTGTCATTATTTTATTCTCTCCTTCCCCACTTCTCCTCAACAACAAAATCTTATTTAATCTGATGTATCCTGACAGCAATTTGTCTTGCATAATGCCAGGATTAAAATGACTGTATGGATGTAGCGATATAAAACTGAAGGATTGACGGGGGTAATGTTTTTTTTTTATCTTTTTATCCATTTTGTTTTTATTTTATTTAAACGTACACTACATTTTTTGTCTCCTTGTTTTTTTTTGTTTTCATCACAATACTTTGATTACAATTACAACAACTTATTATATACATGTTTATAGTTTGTTTGTGTGCCTTTTTTTCAATAGTAGTAAAATTGTCATCACTAAGGTAGTTAGTTAACCAGGCCAAGACACTCCTTATCTCTACAAAGCATTCACTACTTCCCCACAAATGCAGAGTTTGGATAGTTATTGCCATAGAGCAAAGTTTACAGCCAACCATTATAGAGAGAGAGAGAGACAGAGACAGAGACAGAGACAGAGACAGAGAGAGCACACTGTCAGTTTAACTCTTTGTTAGACATACAATGTACATTTAATATTATTAAATTATCATTAATTATTTTTAAATTTAATCATTATTGAATCAGTATTATTGAATTATTTTAGCTAGATAACTAAAGTTAATACAGAATTCTTCAGCTAAGTATTGCAACACAGTCTGGATAACAAATGTGTTTTATATGAGGAGATTTATATATATGAAGGCCATAAAGGTGATTAAAGATACAAGTTATAACACATAGCTCTCAAGTTAATGATTTTGTAATGGCAATTTAATTGTCACATAAAATCAATTATAAAAGTTAATGAACTATTTGAGAATTGATGTTCGTTTTGGCTCAAAACAGATTGTGGTGAATTTGAGAAAATGGATTTGACAAATGCTGTCATAATTTGTTTCAGATGAATGCATAAAGATTTAATGGTATATTATTAAAGATATAGTTTCAATCGTATCAGATGAATTTATATGCTTTCATATAATAAAAATTATGTTTAAGTTTAGATGGATGAATATAAGCAAATTTATATTTGTTTTCAGATGGGATGAATTTATTCAGTAAATTTATATTTGTTTTCAGATGGGATGAATTTATTCAGTAAATTTATGTTTGTTTTCAGATGGGATGAATTTATTCAGCAAATTGATCTTTGTTTTCAGATGAAATGACTTGGTTTTTGAATTATGTATTTTAGCTGCAATGTGATGATTTTACAGTCATAATAAATACTATTTCAGTTATTGACAGCTGATATACATATGCGTCCTCAAAATAAATACTAGCTTTATAAATAGAGTGTTCTTCTTAATTTCAGCCAGCTGTGCTGGACAATCTAGTCAGTTCCATGAAGTATGTCCTCACCGGCATGGGCCTCCTCAGAGTCAATTTGGAAAATCCAAAAAATAGAGTAAGTTGGGTCATTATTAACATTATATGACCAGTTAGCTATAATACCCTTGTCAATGGAGACTCACATCAGCATCTGAGTATTGCTCACTCTGACCAGGGTCTGCCTGATTTTTAAATGACAATAGGGGTCTTTAAATTCCACCAATAAAACTTTATATTCTTGCATACCAGACATTGATTTCCAAATGTTTTTCTGATTGGACACAGAAATTTCATCTTACACAAAGCCTCCAGGTGCCTGTCCTATCATTTTCACACTGTGTCATGGCGTACACACAAATGTGTGACCTCAGAAAAACGATACGTGTAAATAACTATGATGAATTAAATTGAAATAATGATATGTGTTTGTTATGCAAGAAAAAAAAATATTTATGAATATTTTAATTTGGATAGAAAACTCAGAAATAAAATTCCCAAACTGTGTCACATTGGAAAAATCTAAGATGGTACGAATAAAATATATGACATTACTGAATAATTTGATGTCGAAAGATTTTTTGTGGTAAAATATAATGATAATTAAAATAATGTGTTTAGTATACAAGAAAAAAGATCTTATGGCTTTTTGGTTCAGATAGAAAGTTTTGTCCCTTTGGATAAAGTTTTTGTTGGAACTCGGCTTCTATCAAATCCTTAAGTATTCTTACAATTTTCAATGCATGAAGGAATACTGAGTTTGACCTCATTCAAATTAATTAGTATTACATAAATGAAGTATGAGCTTGTCTAATGTGGTCTATTGTTGTAACTACTTTATTATAGATGCATGCCCAGGTGATATTGACCTGTAATAACAGCTTCGATCATAACAAGAACATGTTACCGGAGATTGGCAGGGCTCTCAAGTGTCTTTGGCACGATAAAGGGATCCGTACGGCTGTCTCTCGCGGTTACGAGTATGAGCTAAACGATTCTGCCATCTAGTGAGTATACTGTTTTTGTCATCTCTGTTTGATGGAAAAAAATATACTATCACTCAGGTCATGATGCATAAAATATTCTTTGTGTACATTTTCCTGATTTGGGATTTTAGAACATGGTGTATATCAATTTTAAAAATATTTAGTTAAAAGTTAGCTTTAACAATTTAAAGCCTTTATACAGCTTAAGAAGAAGAATTTTAAATGGTTAATTCTTAAAATATTTAAAGAATGTTAAGGCAAAATTGAAAAATAGCAACAAAAACAACACCCCAAACAGTGTTATTATTCTCAGTGAAGCAAACATTGTCTGTGTTGATTTTTTTGTCAGATGTGAATAAACCACTTTGAGTGAAGATCTTAATTTGTTATAATGGAAACAATCTGTTTTTCAAACTATAAAAATTATATTAAGCAATTTTTTTTTTCATTAATTAAGATATTACAGTATTTTTAAATATTAATTATATAAATAAATTTAATATAATTTCTGACTCTGTAATTAATTGATGGGTGGTCTGAATTAATAAAAGTCATAATTTTTTTAAAAAAAAATAATTAAAAATCTTTTTCCGATAAGCATCTCTTGTTTTACTTTTAGTTATTTTGAGAACATGGACAGAATATGTTCTGACAAGTTCATCCCGTCTCCTCGCGACGTGTTGCGAGCTCGTGTACGGACAACTGGAGTGATAGAGACTTGTTTCCAGATGAAGGGATGTTTATTCAGGTACATCATATTAAACGTCACTTATTGGTTTATGTTATTATATACATAATAATGAGAATAAATAGTTTCAATACAGAAATACACAATCCCATTCCATTCCCATTGTAGGATGAAGGGAGTCAAATGTAGTAATATAATTTCTAGAGAATTTTCTTCTCAAAGTTTTTAAAAATTTAGGTATCACCAAAAGGGCTCATTAGTAATTACTGCAACCTGAGTGCAATATTGCAGTAATAATATAACATTATTGCCATTGTGCCATAATAATAATTTTTTTGTTGAATGGGGTTTAACCCTTTACTTCATAAAGACGCCTTTGGACACCTTAAACAAAGACGCCTTTGGACACCTTAAACAAAGACGCCTTTGGACACCTCTAATATAGAAGGCTTTTGAATTATTGGGTGAATTATGTTTATAATAACTGACAGAGTGGAAAACAGTGCAGGAAGTGTTCAGATTGCTCGTTACGAGCAATCTGAACTCTTCCTGCACTGTTTTCAAAGGCCTTCTGTAATTGGTATCTATGGAGTAAAGGGTTAATGTCATTTTCAACACATTTCAGATTATATAATATGGCATATCCAGTTTTATTAGTTACTAAGAGGAAGACCTCAGAATGAATCTGAGTAGAACCATTGTCCTTCCGCAAGTAACTGGCAAATTTCTCAACATAAAGTTTTTAGAGCAAGCTGGACTCGAACCTACCACTTTAGTAAGTGATCTTGAGATGGCACCTTGGACCATATAATAATAATACAGTAATAATGGATGTATCATAATTGTAATAATGCAGTGTCTGAATTCCTGTTGTTTTGATACTATAATTAAGTAGCCACCTATATACTATATTAACAACGCTCTTTGTTATTCATTAATTGTGATTCATGTCACAGAAAAAATGTCATCAATGTGACCTTTGACCTTAAACATGCCACCGGGGTTGACAACAATGACATGTTGCATCTTTTCCACTTAAGGAGACAAATTTACTATCTTTGTTGATCTACAATCATGAAAACGTCAAGTATATTTTTCTCTCCTTTGTTTTGTTTTCAAAAAAAAAACAGAAAATGAGATGGTTGGGTGGTATAAGTTGTTTAATTAATCGAATGGGAAGGTTGCTTACAAATCTGTTTTTAAGATGATGGAGATTAAAATGAAAAAAAATATATGTTTGAGGTTTTCCGCTTTTTTTATTATTTTTATGTACATGGGTGCGTGTGTGAAATTCCTTTATGACAAAACAGTTATATCTACCTTGCGTACCTTGGCTAACTTGAAGGTAACCTCAGGAAGTAATTGTTGACTTTCATGTGAAGTGTAAAAGTAATGTATGTTTGCAAAACCTTGCAGGTCTGTTTACACAATGCACAAGAAATTTACCTGTTTAAATTCGATAAATACTTTCGGTTTTAGACTTAAAATAAAAATCCCATACATGAATTTGAAAGCGGATGTTAGCACTGGAAGATTAATCTGTCTATATTACCTGTATATAGGAATGGGAAATAATAATTTGCAATGAGAAATCAATATCTTATCAACATGAATGTTGTTTTGCAAAACCCAGTAGTGGCCATTGTTTGTTTTACTGATAAAAAAACAAGATATCTCAGTAGATTTTAATAAATAAATCATAAAATTGATTAGAAATAAAATTCGCTTTAGCGGATTGTCATGGGAAGTTGGATATTCTATATCAGAATTTACACTTGGGCTTTGTTTAATGCAGTATTGGCAACAATTTAACCTGATCTGTAATGCATCTCTCTCTCTCTCTATAGTATACTAGTAATATGTATATAAAAAAAAAAAAATTGCAATGTTTAAGGTCTAGGGTAATATATTAAAATTTTAATGTTATGTCTCTAAGGTTCTTGTGTCCTGATTATCTGGGTCAGTTCAAAGATGGCTATCATATAGTCCTTAAATGTTGTGTAAAATTGGTTCAAGACGTGGACTCTTCCTTCACTTAAATGACCAAAGATGTATTTATTATTATCCCCTAAAATTGTTTATCAACATCCTTAAAATCATGAATTTACTCTTTTTCCTTTGGCACACCTAAGAAACTAGTAATTCTGCAAAATATAAATAATCCTTGTTTCTTCTTATTTCTCACCAATCACAGAAGGCCTTTGAAAACAGTGCAGGAAGAGTTCAGATTGCTCGTGACGAGCAATCTGAACACTTCCTGCACTGTTTTCCACTCTGTCAGTTAATATAAACATAATTCAAAAGCCTTCAATATTAGAGGTGTCCAAAGCCTTCTATATTAGAGGTGTCCAAAGGCATCTATATGAAGTATAAAGGGATAAAAAAAATTATGCTTTCCATTTCACTGGTAACATTTATTATTACTGTATTAATGGTAACCAGTACTTTATTTCTGCATTTACTCTGTCAACAGCATTACAAACAGAACACAAAAAAAATCTCTCAAATGAAACATTACCTCTTCTTTTCTAATTTTCTATTTTGGCACTGCAGATGTCAACAAACATTAAAATATAAGTTTCCCTTCATTGGTTTGGGTCTCTCTATGAATAACAAGCCTTTAAACATGTTTTATTCATTACATAAATAAGAAGGGGAAAAAATGGTGGTTTAACACCTGTATGAGGTTAACCTCCACCAGTTCAAACTGAATAAGATTATAATCCACTGGTGACATGTCTACTGGAAATGGGTTTGAACTCCAAAAAAAAAACAAACAAACAAAAAAAACCTCACAAGCTTTGACATATTAATGTTACACTTATTGGTGTACTTAAAAGAAATTACTAATATACAAAAATGCATTGTCACAAATTGTGTTGCTATGATACAGCTATCTTTCTTCTTTCTGTTATGTCAAAATGGTTAATAATGAGTGCATTAATGCACACCTGAAGCAATTTGTTTTATACATTGTAAATAAATACTTGTGTGTAAGACGAATCTTTCAGATTGTTTGTGATGTGATTTTATCATGATTGCTCCTTGTTTGTACTCGTTAAACTCTTTATTTTATTTTTTGTTTTTGTTTCGGCTGTCATGATTATTTTATCTGAACATGGAATATGACTTATTTTACAGTTGTATTAAAAATGTGTTTTGTATCTAACAGTGCGCCCATTAGTTATTCATTATATTTTTTTCATATGTAGATAATAATAGTTTTTATAATATTATGAAGAAGACATTAATAAACTAGATATAAAAAACTATTATCTGCTTCTGTGTTACTTAAACTTTCTTTAGTTTTAGTTAAAGATGTTTCACCTATATTGCCAATATTTTTTCGGTCTTAGCAGTACAACTGTACATTTATATTAAACATCCTGTATTATGGATATTTTGTTTGATATCTTCCTGTATTATGGATATTTTGTTTGATATCTTCCTGTATTATAGATATTTTGTTTGATATCTTCCTGTATTATGGATATTTTGTTTGATATTTTCCTGTATTATGGATATTTTGTTTGATATATTCCTGTATTATGGACATTTTATTTGATATCTTATATTGTATTTTGTCTTCGTAGTGTAAAATTCTTTAATTTTGTTGACCAAATACTAAATTACAGCCTGTGATAAAGTCACTTGTTGGCCAGTGTTTCTGTAGGTTATACTAAATCATTGACGAATAAAACAGAAAATGTTGACTTTTGTATTAACGATTATTTCTCAAAAACAAGATAAACTACAAGGACGAAGTTAACTATTGTCTTTGAATGGGACCTTCCTCTTTGTGATTCAATAAGCTTTCCATTGTTTACTGAACAAAAAGTTGTAGATGATGCATCTTTAAACACTGATATTTTACTATTTATTTAGGTTGTCTGTGTACAGTTGTACTGGAGCAAATCTAAAATCATGATCACATAGCTGCTTAGTTTTACATATTTAAGTGTGTTGGTGTAAATGAAGTCAGATTATTTTGTTTTGATTTTTTCATTTCACTAAATAATACAAAAATCATAACTGTATTCCATGTATTATTTAAAGGGAATAGATCAGGATTTTTCAAAATTTTGAAATTGGCTAAAAAACATATTTTTCCAATATGTTATGCCTATATTTACTCACAGACCCCATATTGCCAAAGGGATATCTAATGAAACCTGCCAAAATAATATATTGAAAAGGGATTGCCCAACTTGAACTTCTTGCCTAGGTTAGACTAAAATAGATTTCCCGCTTGAAATTGCAACATATTTTGTGACATATTAAATGAGTCTCATGGTTTCAGTTTAATTTCAGTTTGATTCATTATACAGGTATACACATAGTTAAAATTGTTTCATCTTAGAAAGAGTCCAAATGACGATAAGAAAGTCATTAAGCAGTATTTAAGTGCTGTCTATTTTAAGAATGGGGATTTCATTTCAAGTTTACCAATCCAACTTAAATATCAAGTTTGGTATGTTGTGGTTGATTTGACATACTAAACCATTCGGCTTTCATTTATTAATGGTAATGAGATGCTTTTAATGATATTACTTTTTAAAACATTTATAGCCTTTTTCCTGATATACTCCCTATAAAGGCAATGGTGTGCCAATGTTACTATAATTGAAATTAAAGCTGCACTTACAGTTGTAGTTATAAAGTTCTTAGTATGGTAACATCCCTAATGGAGAAATTGTAAAAAAATGAGAATCTAATACAAGTGTTATTATATCCCACAAAGGTCAGTCCTTCATGACTGAGTGGTCTAAGGTGCTGTTGTCAATGACCAGACTTACCTTTCATTGCTGGAGTCTTGGATTTGAGCCATGCTCTGGCGAAAAAATGGTTACTTGCAGTCAAGGATGGTGATTCTTCTCAGATTTATTCTAAGGTCTTCCTTACTGAAATGATGCTGGATATGCCATATCATAACATGACATGTGTTGAAAATGACATAAATCAAACCCCGTTAAAAAAATTTATATCCTATTAACTCTTATTGACCTCATGTATTTCTATGTAAGTGAATGCATGTTTAAAGGTTGGTTATTGCATTTGTCAAGTGCATAATGTTTGTATTGCATTTCTTTATGCTTTTATTGTATATAACATAATACAATATTGATTGGACAGGTTAGCTTCTGGTATATATGGTAAGGATTCTGTTCAACAGATGAAAGAGTCACGTGACAATGTTAATATTGATATTTACTCATGTTCGCGCACAAAATCAGTATTTACATCTGTGGACATATTACAATACTAAGATTAATATTCACAAAGTATTTATGGTTATCTGAAACTTCATATTTGAGAAAGTATAAACAAACTTAGGTGGCTTCATATACAACTTTTGAAAAAATAAGTAAAACTCTACTCACTTGTATCATATGTGACCACAAATACCCGGTATGCAAAATGTGATTACTTGCGATCTTTTACAAGAGTTATGCTGCTTTCTGAAATAGAAACAAAACATAGACTGTGTATGCATGCTGGGATACTCTAATGTTGTATTGAAATTATGTCGATATATAATTTTCTGAAAAAGAATTAAGTGAAAATTTATCAAAATTATGATGTGTCCCTTTAAACTTTATGACCGACCTACTGTACTTATGTCTTGATATTGACATATTTAAAGTCTCATATTGTCAGTTTAGACATACAAAATCTAAGATGTCAGTGTCTAATAATATATGGCTTAAGTCAAATCCGAGCTAGCAGGCCAGGAAGTAAGACACGTGTCTATAAACAGTCAGATCTCGTAGTCCATAATGGCTGATTTAGATTCAGTATTAAGATGGCACCTGTGTAAAGCAATCACATGTCCATGGTCCATTTTCACAGTCCAGTTGAACCTTTGTCAAGCAGTCAATTCCCCATAACAGTCACATCTTTAATCTCACATTTTAACAAGCTAAATGTTACTAAACCAGTCACAAAGGAATGGCCATATCTGATATTCAAAATTGAGAGAACTTGTAACCAGACAATTTTGCCTAAAATTGTATTTGATTTATTAGTATGCATTATATATATTGTAATACAGTCAAACCTGTGTAAGCAGTCACCTTTATTAAGCAGCCACTTGTCTTAAACAGTCACATTTACTATTTCCCATTTCTGTGCTTTCAGAAAAAATTAACATGTATTTAACAACCGTCTGTCTTAAAAGGCCACTTTTGTTTCTTCCCTTGACTGGCTGCTTAAGACAGATTTGGCTGTATGTGTTTATATGGCAATAAAATATGTTTATACTAGACCAGTCATCTAACCTGTCTTAAGCACCCAGTACTGTCTTTTTAACTATTCAAGTCTGATTCCCTATTCTGAATACCTACCTTTAATACAGCCTGTCATAAACAGTTTGTAGTCTCCTATATATATACTTATCTGCATGTTTATGATGATAAAAAAAAAAATAAAAATACAAACCCCTCTTTTACTGTTACATAAAACTGGCATTGATATAACATGTCATTACACCAACCCGGTGGCCAGGTAATTTTAATTACAAATACTATTGTATTACACCATAGTATGCATATAATTATATACGTGTTAACAGTGTTGCACACTACTTGATATATTCATCCACTTAGAAAATAAGCTTTGAGGCATCCACTGTAGTGACTGCATACAATACATGGCTGTTTTGTTCATTGTTTTGCTTTTGTGACTTATCTCTCAGTTTTTTCTGCTTACCTTAAACTTTGAGGCATTCAGTGTTATGTGACTCAGCATACATTACATGCCTGTTTTGTTTATTTTGTGTTTGTTTTTGTGACTATCTGTGTTTTATATGAATTATGCATTACCAGTATTAATTGTTTTACAGTAACTTTTTGAATATTTCCAAGATGTATATTTGATAATATTTGTAAAAACAAATCTTTTCTTATTTAGGATGTTCGATGTAGGAGGTCAGAGGTCGGAGCGGAGAAAGTGGATCCAGTGTTTTGACGATGTTAAATCCATTCTCTTTGTTGTAGCACTTAGTGCCTATGACATGTGCTTGTTGGAAGATGCTAATGTCGTAAGTTTGATTAACTGTCAAAATATTCAAATGTACAAATTTGAGCCCAATGCAGTCCAAAAATGTTATGTGAGAAATTTTGCCAGTTACCATAGAATGGTGATAGTTCTGCGCGAATTTATACTGAGGTTTTCCCGCACTAATAAAACTGGATATGCCATATAACAACATCAGTCCTGTTGTATGTTGAAAATGGCGTTTAAAAACATTTAAAGTTTTTATTTAGAAAACAGAGCTAAATATAGTACTTTGGCTGAAATCATAATAAAACAAGAATATAAAATACATTAAATATGAATAAATTGTGTTTTATAGTGTTATATTCTTCAACCAGAACAATAGTAAATGTCAATCAATGTAAATTGGTAGTTTTCATCAAATAAAAGAACTGCTACTCAAATACATTAAAGCTTTTCTGTCCAATGGAGTTCTCCCCCTTGATTGTGAGACAGCTCTACACTTGCCATATAGCAGTATATTTTATGACAAAATACCCTTTACATACCAGGCTGGGAGCAGGTAATCTTGCAGTCTAATCTGAATCTTCATTGTTTGTCTCTCAGTCAATAAATTACTATTTATTCAATTCCTAAATGATAAGTATATGTTCCTAACCTAAAACAAGACAAACGGAAGATTGTATTAAAGGAATTTGTCAAGTGTAATAATTTTTCATGTGCAATATTTGTCAAGTGTAATAATTTGTCAAGTGTAATAATTTGTCAAGTGAAATGATATGTCAAGTTGTAATAATTTTCAAAATGACATAATTTGCGAAGTGTAATAATTTGCTAATTGTATTAATTGTTTATTGCAGAATCGGCTTGAAGAGAGCCTTAAACTGTTCCGGGGTATATGCAATAATCGTTTCTTCATAAAATCATGCTTGGTGAGTAAAGTTCTTTTGTCTTTTAATTCTATTAACAGAAAAGTTGTATTGAAATATCAATATAAACCCCAGCCGTCTTCTGTTTGCATTATAGTGTATTTTATGGTGTTCAGTGAGTGAGTGAGTGAGTGAGTGAGTGAGTGAGTGAGTGAGTGAGTGAGTGAGTGAGTGAGTGAGTGAGTGAGTGAGTGAGTGAGTGAGTGAGTGAGTGAGTGAGTGAGTGAGTGAGTGAGTGAGTGAGTGAGTGAGTGAGTGAGTGAGTGAGTGAGTGAGTGAGTGAGTGAGTGAGTGAGTGAGTGAGTGAGTGAGTGAGTGAGTGAGTGAGTGAATATTGTTTAAGAACACTTAAGGACACAATGACAGCAGGAAGAAAGATTCTAAGATCACTCTCCAAGTAAAAAAAATCAAATTAACACAGAATAAAAAACACACACTAACAAATGAATACACAGAATGAGCCTAGAACATTGACAACTGCAGAACTGCTCTGAGAATTTCAACAAATTATATTTGATATTCTAACACATTTAAGAATTACAATGGTCCTATTCATTGGTCCTATTTAAACTATTTTTAAAATATGCAACAATCTACCAATTGTATTCAGGCGTATTTATCTCGCAATAAAAAAGACATACATTCCCACTGATAGGTCAGATTACCCATACTAAACACTGCACTACTGCCTTAATGATGATGATGTTTAATTAGTGATTTTTAATTGGTTAAATTAGATTGTATTATGATGTAACAACACCCAACATCTGCTTACAGATTTTGTTTCTGAACAAGGTGGATCTATTTAGGGATAAGATCCGCTTCTCTGGGAGACACATACGTTATTTCTTCCCAGAATTCACCGGTAAGTGTAACAAGAGTATTCCATATAAATTAATACAGGTACTTACTTCATCAAATAGGTTTTAAAACGAATTAGAGATAACTCCATGTCAATGTTTTTGTAGACATTTATATCTATTACTTAAAATCATAATTAAATGTTATGGTTTAAGATCACTTTGATTTACTATAATTTGAGTTTAGCATGAAGTTTTATAATCTTGAGGCGTCGATATATTATAACATTATTTTCCTTGAGATTTTTATTACTTTCCTGAATATAAACTTACTTTCTTTGAGATTTTAACATCCTTCTCTTAAATATCTAATAACATTATTTTCCTTGACATTATTAACATTTTTTCCTGAATATCAAATTGTTTTTTTCTTGAAATTTTTTAAAATAATTTTCCTGAATATCAAATATTATATTTATTTTTTTTTGTGAGATTTTTTTAAAAAATAATTTTCCTTAATAACAATATTTTCCTCGAGATTTTGAAATTCTCCTCCTGAATAGGATGACGTTCATTTTTACATTAATTTTCTGAAGACTTTAGTAATCTTTTGTCTGAAGACTTATACATTTAGTTTTTGAAAGCTGCAACTAACAATCTCACTAGTGGTCCCTGACATATTTCATGTACAGTAAAATATAGACAATGTACATAAACAATGACCTTGTGATTTAAAGGTGCTGACAAGGATGTGGATAGTGCTGCCCGCTTCATTCAACATTTGTTCAGCAAGCAGAACTTAATGCCCGGGAAGGTCATCTATCCACATTTCACAACCGCAACCGACACCAGCAATATCCAAGTTGTGTTTCAGGTGGTCATGGACTCTATACTGAGAGAAAACCTCAAAACGGCTTCTATACTGTGATCGTGAATCATTGCAATCATTCGACATTATAAATCTAACATTGGCATCAAGTGCATTCCACGGATTACATTACATTCCTGTAATTTGTTAACAATTTAGGTGTTCAAGTGTTCAGCTGCCATGCTAGGCATCATTGGGTAATCAATTGTTGGTTATCAATGGTTGGTTATAAATGGTTGGTTATAAATGGTTGGTTATCAATGGCTGGTTATCAATTGTTGTTTATCAACAGTTGGTTATCAATTGTTGTTAATCAGTGATGGATATAATGATTAATTATCATCAATTGGTTGGCTTCCACTGATGGATAAGCAATGGCTGGTTATCAATGGTTGGTTACCAACAGTTGCTTATCAATGGTTGGTTATCAGTGGTTGGTTATCAGCAAGTGATTATCAATGGTTGGTTATCAATGGTTGGTTATCAATGGTTGGTTATCAAGGGGTGGTTATCAATGGTTGGTTATCAATCGTGGTTTATCAGTTTTGCTCTCTGTGATCTGTGTACACAGAGGTTTGATCACTGCCATTCATAATGACTTAACTTATGGTCACAACTTGATTTTTGTTGTACCAGAAGATATACCTTAAGTTTTATATTGTACCGCCAAACCTGTTCCACAGAGGGAGATGAGATCAAAGTGAAAAAGAAAAAGAGTTACAATACTATTCTTTTATCCAAAGTTATAGTTTACCTAAAAACGTTTCTCAATTCTTGTTGAATATGTTATAAAAATCACTGAATGCCATTTTTCAATTCTCCATTGTGATATGGACATTTTTACTACATACAGGATTACTGAAAGAAGAATTTACAATAATGAATGGTGATGGCAAGTTTATAGAACAAAAAAGGTCCAAATAGAACTTTTTATCGTACATTTCAAATTTTTAATAATTTAGGCAATGGCACCTGGAATATATTTGTTTTTGAATATTATTATAAGTGAAATAAATTTTAGGGAGTAACATGTATAAAGATAGTGGTTTTACTATGATTCATTCTCAGCTCTTCCACCAATAGAACTAATTATGGTGTCTATACCAGGTAATGTGTTGGTATATACCAGGTACCAGGTAATGTGTTGGTATATACCAGGTAATGTGTTGGTATATATCAGGTACCAGGTAATGTGTTGGTATATACCAGGTAATGTGTTGGTATATACCAGGTACCAGGTAATGTGTTGGTATATACCAGGTAATGTGTTGGTATATACCAGGTAATGTGTTGGTATATATCAGGTAATGTGTTGGTATATACTAGGTACCAGGTAATGTGTTGGTGTATACCAGGTACCAGGTACTGTGTTGGTATATACCAGGTAATGTGTTGGTTAATACCATTAAATGTGTTGGTATGTACTAGGTACCAGGTAATGTGTTGGTATAAACCAGGTACCAGGTACTGTGTTGGTATATACCAGGTAATGTGTTGGTATATACCATTTAATGTGTTGGTATATACCAGGTAATGTGTTGGTATATACCAGGTAATGTGTTGGTATATACCAGGTAATGTGTTGATATATACAAGGTACCAGGTAATGTGTTGGTATATACCAGGTAATGTATTGGTATATACCAGGTATCAGGTAATGTGCTGGTATATACCAGGTAATGTGTTGGTATATACCAGGTACCAGGTAATGTGTTGGTATACACCAGGTAATGTGTTAGTATATACCAGGTAGTATGTTGGTATATACTAGGTAATGTGTTGAAAATGGTATTTAAATTCCATTTAATATTTTCTTTGTTTGGAAAATTAAATGAAATCATTTGTTGTACTTAAAACCAAGATACCACTAAATGTGCATGATTTGTTGTTACTATGCTAAAGTTAAAGTTAGATTTGTATCAAAGAATAATATTTTCAAGCAAAATTTACTTGTAAAGAGCTGCATAAAAAAGTAATAGTCTAAAATTGCAGTAAGGCAGTGCAAGATACACTTTCAAGGGAAATAAACCAATATTGCAAAATAAGTTCAGTTAATTACAGTTACCTCCCTTCACAAATTATAGTGTTTGCACAGCAAAGACTAGTCTGTCATTTATCATAATACATCTATTAAAAAAACAAAACAGAACATTATTTTTATCAAATCATTTTTATACAAAAGTATACTTTATTTATTGTTTATCTAACATTAATGTGTTCAGCACTCCAAGGACTTATAGGAGATGGATTAATAACTCATTCAGATTTTGCGAATGCATGTGAATAATTCACGCAAAATATCACGTCTCATTTTCAATTATCTCAGTTGCAACCTGTCTCCAGAATACAAATTAATTATATTGTTTTGCAGAATTAAATTCATTACAAAATGAGACTATTCGCACCAATTTGTATCAAAAAATATTGAAGGTCTACAGATTACAAAATTATGTATGCTGCCACTCCAATAAACAACCAAACTACTCAAATTTGGCTTCAAACTGCAATATTTTTATTTCAAGACAAGTTTACAAGGTACAATCTCCTTTAACATCAAAGGTAACAAGCAACATAGATTTTATGAACAAGAAATCAGTTGCCAACGACTTGTTTGCCGAAAATATGAATTTTTAATTCTCGTGTTATTTTGGTGAGATCAGGAGATGCAGCAAAGTTTCCTATCCTTCTCTATATAAGTCCTTGAGCACCCTTATATTTCACTTCATTATTTAAACATTATAAAAGGAATTCATTATCATTAATAATCATTGTTATACACAACAATGGGAAGATGCAATTGTCGTATAATAATACTTTTTTCATATCACTTTTATACTTTTTTCAGTTTTTCAATATGTTTTGATGAAACATAAAGTACATGAGCACTAAGCTGATATAACATTAGGCTACTGTAGCATATTAATATGGTTTGATTAGTTGCTGATTAATCTGTAATACTAATTATTTTTATGTGCTTTTTGATGAATTAAAAAGATTTTTCAGTTAATTATTTTTGGTAATTTCATTGTTTAAAAAGAGTGAAATTATAAATGGTATTTGCATTGTTTTCAATCAGAAATTTTAAACAAAAATTATTGGTTTCTGTGAAATATAGATTATATTTCACTTGTGAACACCACAAAGGTCAATGATCATTTATCTCTCAATGCTAAGGTTGTAGATTCAAGTCCCGCTATGTGATAAAGTTTGCCAGTTACTTGTTAAAGGATGGTGGTTCTACTCAGATAAAACTTTAAACTCAATAAAACTGCCATATGCCATATTTAACGTGAAATGTGTTGAAAATGATATAACACTGAAAGCAGCAATCATTCCCTGTAATTATAATTCCTTTAATTGGCTTCTTTATATTATAACTTATTATCTAAATGAGTGATTTAATCTCTAAAGAGGCCTCGTCTATACATTTTATGTCAATGAAATGATCCAACTAGATACGTCTATATGTGAAGATACAGTGAGGTACGTCATGGTACAGGTCGCAGCACATCCATATAAATATACAGTAGTGATGATTATCTTGCCGTCCACTCAACTCTCGATCCTCTTTATATATATAGGAAACTGTGTTTAGGTGAAATTCATTTCTATGTTGATCTCAGTCCTCTTTGAATTTATATATATATATGTGAGTGAATATATGTGAATATATGTGAATATATACATACTGTAAATAAACACATTGTATAATAGTATTGTAGCCATAGTCTTAAGTTGTTACTTACAAACTGCTTATAATTTCATGGGAAAACTTCACTTTGTTCATATATTGCATTGTACATTTCAATACTAGTTGGATATGCTTGCATTAAAATGTTTATTGCTAGGGTCCACTGTCCAAGTAATTAAAATAACAGCAACTACCGTATACGACTTGTATAAATATTACCACATAAACAGTTGATTTTCTGGTACATCAATTAGTTGTAGTTACATACAACAGTATGGATGCAGAGTATACAAGATTGGTGACCTGAATGTCACCATGTTTACACAATGTGTAACAGAGTCCTAGTTCACTTAAGCAATGTGCACATAGTTTTTATACTGAAAGGATAAACAAAAGCTGGGTGAGACACATTATCAAACTATTGTAAGTGATATTTACATTTTATCATATGTGTGTAAAGGTATATGATCTTTGTTATTGACAAGATCATTAATGAAATAACTTGACATACATATTCTAAAACTGTAAATATCACCTACAATAGTTTGATAATGTGGTGCTGAAATTCACCCAGCGTTTTTTTTATCCTTTCAGTATATATCAGATTGTTAGATTGTACATACTGAACATAATGATTGTTGACTAGTTACCACTGAGCAGATTTTCTGACACTGAGCAGATTTGTTAGTTGACTAACAAACTGTACAGAATATGTATACAAGATTGTTAGTTGACTTACAAACTGTACAAGATATGTACCAGTATACACGATTGTTAGTTGACTTACAAGCTGTACAGAATATGTATACAAGATTGTTAGTTGATTTACAAACTGTACAGAATATGTATACAAGATTGTTAGTTGATTTACAAACTGTACAGACTAAGTATACAAGATTGTTAATTGATTTACAAACTGTACAGAATATGTATACAAGATTGTTATTTGACTTACAAACTGTACAGACTTTGTATACAAGATTGTTAGTTGACTTACAAACTGTACAGAATATGTGTACAAAATTGTTAGTTGACTTGCAAACTGTACAGACTATGTATACAAGATTGTTAGTTGATTTACAAACTGTACAGAATATGTATACAAGATTGTTAGTTGACTTACAACCTGTACAGAATATGTATACAAGATTGTTATTTGACTTACAGACTGTACAGAATAGGTACTTGTATACAAAATTGTTAGTTGACTTACACGCTGTACAGAATAGGTACCAGTTTGCAAGATTGTAAGTTGACTTACAAACTGTACAGAATATGTATGCAAGATTGTTAGTTGACTTACACACTGTACAGAATAGGTACCAGTATACAAGAATGTTAGTTGACTTACAAACTGTACAGAATAAGTACTGCTATACAAGAATGTAAGATGACTTACAAACTGTACAGAATATGTATGTGAGATTGTTAGTTGACTTAATTGTTAGCAATATAACAGACTGTTGGTGGATTTACAAACTGTACAGAAAATGGATCCCATATTATTATGTATACAAGATTGTTAATTGTTTGTATATGTGCTTCCATAAATAGTGTACAGATGACAGGGAAAGATATATGTGTCCTTATATAGTTCAATAGCAGAATGAGTAAGTCAGAGATTCTGTTTAAAATGAGAGTTTTTTTTATGATTATTTATGTATGTAGTTGTGCACTGCAATTTGATTATGTTACTTTTGGTGTTTTCAGTTTGTATGGACATGAAATGTCAGTTGATTCTATCCTTTATATTTTTCTTGAAACATTTTTTTCTGTCAATATATAATGAATAGGTTGAGAACCAGGGGCCTGTTTCACTCATTATCGTAAGTCTTAAGATCTTCGTGTGAACAAATTGTGAAATTGTGAAAAGAACATTTTATTTGTACAGAATTTTTGCAATTTTTAAAAAAGAAGACTATTAACAAGTCTCATGAAAGTTCGTAAAAAGATATAAGCAAAACACTAAATGAATTTCCCAACCTTGTTTTGTAAATTCATATTTTTCACGAAGAAGTTTGTAAACTTACAAACGATTCATAAAAAAATCAGACGGTTAGTAAACTTATAAACGTTAGTGAAACAGGCTCCAGGATTTCATGTTCAAAGTAAAAGTACTTAAGAAAGAGACAAATATACCCTTTCTTTAGAGTCCCATCCCTGTGCTGTCCCCTGATAAATAACATTTACAGGTAGATTGTACTAACGAGAAGTCTATTTTGTATCCACCTCATGTATACATATATTTACATTGCTGATGTCAAATTTACACTAGACAATGTTTCACTAAGTGTGCATGCTTTAGTTGATTTACTTCTTCCTGCATATGTCACACTTTATATTTTGTTAAGTTATTGTTACAGATCATCTCATGATTTGAAATGTATGTCAGATGTCATATCACCTCCAGATTATAAACTGTCTGACATGTATGATGATAAGATTAAATGAGAAAAAACTTAAAAACAATAAAATATTTTGATAATATTTGTATTTGATTTATGTTTTAATCTTCCGGTAACCTGTTACATTAGCTCAAATGAGTTAGTTAATTTAGTATTCTTTGAGTCAGTTAATTTAGATCTCTATGAGTCAGTTAATTCACTGCACCCTGAGTCATTAAATTCAGTAATTCAGTACACGTTGAGTCAGTTGATTCAGTACACTCTGAGTCAGTTGATTCAGCACACTCTGAGTCAGTTGATTCAGTACACTCTGAGTCAGTTGATTCAGTACACTCTGAGTCAGTTAATTCAGTACACTCTATGTCAGTTTATTCAGTAAACTTTGAGTCAGTTGATTCAGTAAACTCTGAGTCAGTTGATTCATTACACTCTGAGTCAGTTGATTCAGTACACTTTGAGTCAGTTGATTCAGCACACTCTGAATCAGTTTATTCAGTACACTCTGAGTCAGTTGATTCAGTACACTCTGAGTCAGTTGATTCAGTACACTCTATGTCAGTTTATTCAGTAAACTTTGAGTCAGTTGATTCAGTAAACTCTGAGTCAGTTGATTCATTACACTCTGAGTCAGTTGATTCATTATACTTTGAGTCAGTTGATTCAGCACACTCTGAGTCTGTTGATTCAGCACATTCTGAATCAGCTGATTCATTACACTCTGAGTCAGTTGATTCAGTACACTCTATGTCAGTTGATTCAGTACACTCTGAGTCAGTTGATTCAGTACACTCTGAGTCAGTTGATTCATTACACTCTGAGTCAGTTGATTCAGTACACTTTGAGTCAGTTGATTCAGTACACTCTGAGTAAGTTGATTCAGTACACTCTGAATCAGTTGATTCAGTACACTCTGAGTCAGTTGATTCAGTACACTCTGAGTCAGTTGATTCAGTACACTCTATGTCAGTTTATTCAGTAAACTTTGAGTCAGTTGATTCAGTAAACTCTGAGTCAGTTGATTCATTACACTCTGAGTCAGTTGATTCAGTACACTTTGAGTCAGTTGATTCAGCACACTCTGAATCAGTTGATTCAGTACACTCTGAGTCAGTTGATTCAGTACACTCTGAGTCAGTTGATTCAGTACACTCTATGTCAGTTTATTCAGTAAACTTTGAGTCAGTTGATTCAGTAAACTCTGAGTCAGTTGATTCATTACACTCTGAGTCAGTTGATTCAGTACACTCTGAGTCAGTTGATTCAGCACACTCTGAGTCAGTTGATTCAGCACATTCTGAATCAGCTGATTCATTACAGTCTGAGTCAGTTGATTCAGTACACTCTATGTCAGTTGATTCGGTACACTCTGAGTCAGTTGATTCAGTACACTCTGAGTCAGTTGATTCATTACACTCTGAGTCAGTTGATTCAGTACTATCTGAGTCAGTTGATTCAGTACACTCTGTGTCAGTTGATTCAGTACACTCTGAGTAAGTTGATTCAGTAAACTCTGAGTCAGTTGATTCAGTAAACTCTGAGTCAGTTGATTCAGTACACTCTGTGTCAGTTGATTCAGTACACTCTGAGTCAGTTGATTCAGTACACTCTGAGTCAGTTGATTCAGTAAACTCTGAGTCAGTTCATTCAGCACACTCTGAGTCAGTTGATTCAGTACACTTTGAGTCAGTTGATTTAGTACACTAGGAGCCATTCAATCCAATATACTCTGAGTCAGTTAATTCATTACACTCTGAGTCAGTTGATTCAGTACACTCTGAGTCAGTTAATTCAGCATACTCAGAGTCAGTTATTCTGCAGACACTGATTCAGTTAATTCGGCACACTCTGAGACAGTTAATTCGGCATACTCTCAGTCAGTTAATTCAGCACACTCTGGTCAGTTAATTCAGCACACTCTGACTAAATTGATTCAGCAAACTCTGAGTCTGTTGATTCAGCACACTCTGAGTCATTCAATCCAGTACACTCTGATTCAGGTAATTCAGTACACTCTGAGTCAGTTGATTCAGCACACTCTGACTAAGTAAATTAAGCATATGCTGAGTCAGTTAATTATGCACACTCTGAGTCAGTTTATTCAGCACACTCTGAGACAGTTAATTCAGTGCACTTTGATTATGTTGATTCAGCAGTCATTTAATTCAGCACACTCTAAGTTGAATCAGCAACTCTGAGTCAGTTAATTCAGCACACTCTGAGTCAGTTAATTCAGCACACTCTGACTTAGTCGATCCAGCATACTCTGAGTCAGTTAATTCAGCACACTCTGACTTAGTTAATTCAGCATACACTGAGTCAGTTAATTCTGCACACTCTGAGTCAGTTTATTCAGCACACCCTGAGACAGTTAATTCAATACTATCTGACTAAGTTGATTCAGCGCACCCTGAGTCAGTTTATTTAGCATAATTTGACTAAGTTGATTCAGCACACTCTGAGTCAATTAATTCAGCACACTCTGAGTCAGTTTATTCTGCACACTCTGAGACAGTTAATTAAGTACACTCTGACTAAACTGATACAGCACACTCTGAGTCAGTTTATTCAGCACACTCTGACTAAGTTGAATCAGCACACTCTGACTAAGTTGATTCAGCACACTCTGAGTTAGTTTATTCAGCATACTCTGAGTCAGTTAATTCTGCACACTCTGAGTCAGTTTATTCAGCACACTCTGAGACAGTTAATTCAGTACACTCTGACTAAGTTGATTCAGCACACTCTGAGTCAGTTTATTCAGCACATTCTAAGTCAGTTAATTCAGCACACTCTGACTAAGTAAATTAAGCATATGCTGAGTCAGTTAATTATGCACACTCTGAGTCAGTTTATTCAGCACACTCTGAGACAGTTAATTCAGTGCACTTTGATTATGTTGATTCAGCAGTCATTTAATTCAGCACACTCTAAGTTGAATCAGCAACTCTGAGTCAGTTAATTCAGCACACTCTGAGTCAGTTAATTCAGCACACTCTGACTTAGTCGATCCAGCATACTCTGAGTCAGTTAATTCAGCACACTCTGACTTAGTTAATTCAGCATACACTGAGTCAGTTAATTCTGCACACTCTGAGTCAGTTTATTCAGCACACCCTGAGACAGTTAATTCAATACTATCTGACTAAGTTGATTCAGCGCACTCTGAGTCAGTTTATTTAGCATAATTTGACTAAGTTGATTCAGCACACTCTGAGTCAATTAATTCAGCACACTCTGAGTCAGTTTATTCTGCACACTCTGAGACAGTTAATTAAGTACACTCTGACTAAACTGATACAGCACACTCTGAGTCAGTTTATTCAGCACACTCTGACTAAGTTGAATCAGCACACTCTGACTAAGTTGATTCAGCACACTCTGAGTTAGTTTATTCAGCATACTCTGAGTCAGTTAATTCTGCACACTCTGAGTCAGTTTATTCAGCACACTCTGAGACAGTTAATTCAGTACACTCTGACTAAGTTGATTCAGCACACTCTGAGTCAGTTTATTCAGCACATTCTGATTAAGTTGATTCAGCACACTCTGAGTCAGTTAATTCAGCACACTCTAAGTCAGTTAATTCAGCACAACCTGAGACAGTTAATTCAACATACTCTGAGTCAGTTAATTCAGCACTCCCTGAGTAAGTTAATTCAGCACACTCTGACTAAGTTGATTCAGCACACTCTAAGTCAGTTAATCTGCACACTCTGACTAAGTTGATTCACCAACTCTGAGTCAGTTAATTCAGCAACTCTGAGTCAGTTAATTCAGCACACTCCGAGACAGTTAATTCAGTGCACTTTGACTAAGTTGATTCAGCAGTCATTTAATTCAGCACACTCTGACTAAGTTGAGTCAGCAACTCTGAGTCATTGAATTATGCACACTCTGAGTCAGTTTATTCAGCACACTCTGAGTCAGTTAATTCAGCACACTCTGACTAAGTTGATCCAGCACACTCTGAGTAAGTTTATTTAGCACAATCTGACTAAGTTGATTCAGCATACTCTGAGTCAATTAATTCAGCACAATCTGAGTCAGTTTATTCTGCACACTCTAAGACAGTTAATTAAGTACACTTTGACTAAACTGTTTCAGCACACTCTGAGTCAGTTTATTCAGCACACTCTGACTAAGTTGAAATAGCACACTCTGAGTAAGTTGATTCAGCACACTCTGAGTCAATTAATTCAGCACACTTTGAGTCAGTTCATTCAGCACACTCTGAGACAGTTAATTAAGTACACTCTGACTAAACTGATTCAGCACACTCTGAGTCAGTTTATTCAGCACACTCTGACTAAGTTGATTCAGCACACTCTGACTAAGTTGATTCAGCACACTCTGAGTCAGTTTATTCAACATTCTCTGATTCAGTTAATTCTGCACACTCTGAGTCAGTTTATTCAGCACACTCTGAGACAGTTAATTCAGTACACTCTGACTAAGTTGATTCAGCACACTCTGAGTCAGTTTATTAAGCACACTCTGACTAAGTTGATTCAGCACATTATGACTAAGTTGATTCAGCACACTGTGAGTCAGTTTATTCAGTACACACTGAGTCAGTTGATCCAGCACACTCATAATCAGTTTATTCAGCACACACTGAGCCATTTGATTCAGCACATTCTGAGTCAGTTAATTCATCACACTCTGAGTCAGTTTATTCAGTACACTCTGAGTCAGTTGATTCAACACAACCTGAGATAGTTTTTTCAGTACACTCTGAGTCAGTTGATTCAGCACACTCTGAGATATTTCATTCAGTACACACTGAGTCAGTTGATTCAATACTCTCTGGGTCAGTTGATTCAGTACACTCTTGAGTCAGTTGATTCAGCACACTCTTGAGTCAGTTGATTCAGTACACTCTAAGTGTGTGTTCTCAGCACACTCTGAGTCAGTTTATTCAGTACACTTTGTGTTAGTTAATTCAGCAGACTCTGAGTCAGTTGATTCAGCAAACTCTGAGTCAGTTGATTCAGCACTTTCTGAGTCAGTTTATTCAGCACACTCTGAATCAGTTGATTCTGCAAACTCTGAGTCAGTTTATTCATTACATCCTGAGTCAGTTTAGTCTGCACATTCTGAGTCAGTTATTCTGCACACTCTGAGTCAGTTGATTCGGCACACTCTGAGTCAGTTTATTCGGCACACTCTGAGTAAGTTGATTCAGCACAATCTTTAGTCATTTGATTAAGCACACTCTTGAGTCAGTTGATTCAGCACTATTGAGTCAGTTGATTCAGCACACTCTGTGACAATGTTTAACAAAATATGTATCTTTAGTTAATTTACTACTTTCTGCATATATCACACTTTATTTTTTGTTAAGTTATTGTTACAGATCATCATGTGTTTGAAATGTATGTCAGATGCCATATCACCTCCAGTCAGTTAATTCAGCATACTCTGAGTCAGTTGATTCAGCACACTCTGAGATTAAATTCAGTAATTCAGTACACTTTGAATCAGTTGATTCAGCATACTCTGAGTCAGTTGTTTCAGCACACTCTGAGTCAGTTAATTCAGTACATTCTGAGTCAGTTTATTCAGCATAATCTGAGTCAAGTTATTCAGTACACTTTGAGTCAGTTAATTCAGCAGACTCTGAGTCAGTTTATTCAGTACACTCTTAGTCAGTTGATTCAGCATACTCTGAGTTAGTTAATTCAGTACACTCTGTGTCGGTAAATTCTGCACATTCTGAGTCAGTTTATTCAGCATACTCTGAGTCAGTTAATTCAGTACACCCTGAGTCAGTTTATTCAGCATACTCTGAGCCAGTGTATTCAGCATGCTCTGAGTCAGTTCAGCAGACTCTGAATCAGTTGATTCAGCACACTCTGAGTCAGTTTATTCAGCACACTCTGAGTCAATTTATGCAGTACACTCTGAGTCAGTTAATTCAGTACAAGATTAGATTCCAAGATTTAGAAAATGCCAAATGTGCCACCTGAAATTTAGAAAAGTGCTTTCAGTTGCCTATCTCTGTTTATATATCTCTGGTGTGTGCTTTTCACAGTAATGATGTTGCACAAATGGAGGCGTTATTGAGCTGTTTACAAGTTCTTTAAAGTCACAAGTGTGGTGAGAAAATGTATATAAACAGATGTATTTTGTATGCAGAGAGAGCACTTGGTCTTGCTATCTGTTGCTAGAATAAAGTACTACTTTTAAACCACGGGCCTTTTGGTCTTCACCATAGTAGTGCAATGGCATATTGATCTCTTTGAATCTAATACAGACATTAATGTGTAAGCATTCCAATCAAACCTAATCGACTCATAAGCTTTAGATGACAAAATGAACACATGGTGGTGAAAATTCAAACTATCAAAACATACATGTAAATAACTGATTTTTGATTTTTATATGTCAATTACCAAACAGGGATATTTAAATACATTCAATATGTAATTTATTATTGTTTTATACAACAGTTGTGAAATATTTGTTTTCTGATAGTTAAATACTTTTGTATATTATATTGCCCCAACCCCTCTTTATCATATTTAAACACATTTTGATTTCATTCCAGGTACAATGTATACACACAAAACAAACAAACACATATTTTATTAGGCATAAAACAGCACTTGCATGTTTAAAGTACAACAGTGAAAACATGAAAGTAAGATTATCAGAGAAGTAAATAAAGTTAACAAATATTGATTTAGTACAATTTAACAATTATCATAGTTATGATATTAATTTATTAATTGACTGCAAATATAAGGTTGATCATGATCATGTGAAAGCTAGTTGGAAGGCAAAATATATAAAAATTGATAGATTATTCATTGTTTTTGTGCATTAGAAGGCCATAATACTTTCAAACTTCATTGTAAGCAGATTCATTGAGCGTGTGTTACATTTGTATATCTTCCAGCTTCAATGACAAGATCATGCCATGAAAGTCCAGATTTAGTTAAAGCAATTCAAAAATACAATTCAAACACTTTTCCAGTATAAATGTTTATTTGTATTTACTTAAATGTTCTAATTTACTAAAATTATTATATTAGAATACCAACTGTTTGTAAATATCAAGAATTCACTGTATGGTAAGTTGAATATTAAAAGTATCAATAGCAAATTGGTTTTGCCAGATGTATGTCACTCTGCTTAATCAAAAACTGATTTTATATGATACACCCAGTCCATTCCCCGGTACATAATATTATTATCTGCGCCATGTTTTAATAATTTATATATTATTCAATAGAATAGGGTTATTTGTTTTTACAAGTTTTTTTTCCAGTATTTCATCATAATATAGGTAAGGGATATAAACCAAGTTCCCCTTAAATGCTGTCAAGGTTTGTGGATTTCTTTTACACTTTAAACTTTTCTTAAGTTCTATGTCTTTAGATTCATAATGTTCTCAACACTATGGTTTAAAATTGAACCAACAAGACTATCAAACAATTTGCACTTATCACGAATGATATGAGTTCTATTTGGTTAAATACAAAAAATAAATTTTGTAGCGCAAACCATGAATGCTGTGCAAATCATTTTTGAGTTTTATGCCAGTTTACGTTTTTGTATTTATTTCTGTCGATTGGTTCAACATAGACACTTCCTACTTAAAACTCCTCTTCTGATATCCTTTACTATCAATAACACAGAACACAACCTATTTTTTGGTATAAGCCTATGACAACCAATGACCGACTAACCGTATATCAAACCGCTTCTCTATAAGCCACCATACATACCATGACATGACAAAAAGTGGAGCATATCATTAATATACACTTCATGACGCATCAAAATGATAATATGGAATATCAATATGCGAAAAAGAATATTTTTCTTTGAATGGGGTTTAACGCCATTGTCAACAGCAAAAATGATGATCATAAAATTATTCTCTTTTCATTAAAAGACATTTATTTATAAATAGAAATGAAAAATATACAGAAAAAAAACGTGTCTTGTTCTCAGTCGTTCCCAAGGCTGAATGACTTATATAGCGATAACAATAAATGCAATCCTCTTGCACATAATTCAAAAATAGTTTTCGTCTAATTCACTACATCCAAACAACGAACATTTTATAATTTGTTTAGCAATAACAAATTTTCGTAGGATTGTGTGTCAGTTTTTACCTGGCACTCATTAATCTTCATTTATGTGTTGGCGTGCGGTAAAACACCATTGATTGATTGATTGATTGATTGATTGATTGATTAATTCATTAATTAATCTTTGCCAATATGTTCATGCGTTATAACCGCTTCTCCGTACTGATATTCATGAATGAGTTTTGATTCCGATTAAATAATGTATTTGTATTGGTTTATCAACAGTAAATACAGACAGCCCATAAACAACCAAAATTATGATGTCTTTAAAAATCCAAGTCATCTTCTCATGTTACAGGAATCATGCATACATTTCTTACTCTCATAACCTATTTAATTTTTGTGAATGGAAGTATTATTGAATATGATTATCACTATCCTCATAAGTGCATGTATTTTGTATTAGTGTTATCAATTTTAACAAAGAAATTACTTTATATATACTTTTTTATTTTTTATGTTGATATTAGTTTATACGTTATCTGTTCTTATTAATTGATTATTTATCATTGTCTGTTGTTACAAATGTGACCATGATAAGATAATTGTAATTGTTAAAAACCACCGAAAATAATTGACGAATATACATAGAATATTTATGAACACTAATTTTAACCTATAGTCTGTGAATTTTACTGTCAAAAGTGCTGACAAAAGTATCATCTCATCGCACTTATCAAAAATATGTAAAGAAAGTCTTATGATTATGTTTCATATTTTCCATGATTATTTCTTTTTACTGAAAACTATACTGCCTAAATAATTCCAACAAATTGATACACAAACTTTATACTCAGAATGATACACAGACTGTATACTTGTTAGACATCAGCAGAATGATACAGACTGTATACTTGTTAGACATTAACAGAATGATACACAGACTGTATACTTGTTAGACATCAGCAGAATGATACACAGTCTGTATATTTGTTAGACATCAACATAATGATACACAGACTGTATACTTGTTAGACATCAACAGAATGATACACAGTCTGTATACTTGTTAGACATCAACAGAATGATACACAGACTGTATACTTGTTAGACATCAACAGAATGATACACAAACTGTATACTTGTTAGACATAAGCAGAATGATACAGACTGTATACTTGTTAGACATCAACAGAATGATACACAAACTGTATACGTGTTAGACATAAGCAGAATGATACAGACTGTATACTTGTTAGACATCAACATCAACACTATGATTAATGCTGCTAAGGTAACACAGAACTTTCTATAAAGGCTAATCTTTGTACTTAATATGGCAATACAATTATTTTTGTTGTTGTCATTCACCCATGCGTGGTTTCATAGCCCGCTTTATATGACATTGTAGCAACGTCCATTCTGACTGTAGCAATAGCATAGAGGTATGACTATATGCATTTCCAAGTCTTGTCGCTGAAATAATAAAGGAAAGCAGGCAGAAGAAGTATAAAGATTTATTTTTCAAAATACTTTTTAAATTATTGCGTGGTAAATAAAAAAAATATTTCTCACAAGCGATGTTTTCCAAGAGAAGTAACTCTAATATCTCTCTCACCCGCCACGATTAACAGTTATTCCCCTTTTCATATTTTTTTTTTATACAAATTGTTAAATTGTTTATAATTATGCCTATAGGTTTAAAGACACCAAGTAAACTACATGTACTTTATTATTATAAACTGGTTTATACGCACATGAAAATAGCAATTGATTTAAACTGTCATATTTATGTCTTCTTTTTTCATATATTATTTTACTACAATTAAAGAAATGCATATTCATGTTTTTTTTGCTTTTTATTCCTGGTTGTATTTTTAATTCCAAACGAAACATGAGTATGTAGTGAAAACGAAGTGTCTTTGCATCAAAACTTGATATGATGGGAAACAGTGGTAATTCCTACTATTTTCGGATTTCGAATTTTGTAGACTTTAAAACGAGCAGCAACTGTGGTGGCAGTCCTGCACTAAATTAATCGACAATGATAAATGTCAGATAATTATAAAACAAGAAAAAAAGGTAACTATTGGTTCGGCATTCAAAATAAATAAAAAAAGGTTTGGCTATTAGATCTACTGAGCCAAAAATGTAGAACAGATTTTGAATTATATTAATTAGTGGTGCGTCAATGCCGCGCCATGCCGCACCCGTGTCTACGCCCATGGCGAGTATAACACATATCCCAGAAATCCTAACGATGACCACAACACTTTAGATAAAAAAACTATTTATATAATCACTTTATCAAGTACAGAGCTGGTATCCAACTGAGTTAATAATGTTTTTTTCCCCCAAAACATGTGCACATTACACGATTCTTCTAAAAATACATTGTTTCCGTCATCAGACGTGTTTCCGCCTAACGGTGGTTTTGGTGATATGTATTGATGTAAACACATTCAGTTTATTTTCTTTTCAACATTGTGCATCCAGTCGAATTAGCCGGTTGAAATTTGCCGGTGTAACATACCGCAAAAGAAATGGCAAAATAACCAATCAGATGTTCGACATGTATGCGTTTGTAACACGTGTGGGCACATGCAACCATTAAACGTTTTGTTTAGCCATTTTACTTTAGTAATGTAACGTGCGCCGAGCGGATTAAGGACACAGATACTAGTAAATGTAATATATAGTATAGGAATTTTCCTTGGCCTACTTGCCGTTTAATTTAAGATAAATGGTGAAATAATTTTTCTCAAGCTACTTTGCTTCATGATTGGATGTCAAATGATTGAACACATGATTCGTGTTTAAAAAGAAGAATCACATACAATTAACTAATACATATGAAACCGAATTATAAAGGTTTGAAACTAACGTTTCGAACAACACTAAACCATACCTAGAACTGTGTTTTATAAATAACACTAGTTCTGCAGCACTCCGAACAAATGCCCAGGACTGTGTTTTAACAAAATAAAACTAGTTCTGCAGCACTCTCAACTCGAAACCCCGAGCTGCACCAAAGTCTCAGACGTGAGTTTCAAACCCTTGCCCAGGACTGTGTTTTAAATAAATAAAACTTGTTCTGCAGCAATGTTTCAAACCTGGCCCAACACCTGTCTGAGACAAACAATGGCACCCACCAGACTACGACCCGATGCACTGCTCACAAGTTCCAGAGGGTTCTGCAACTCTGAGTTTTAAATTGCATTCCTGAGAATCCCTCATTCACTTGTGACTTTCGGTCCAAAGTCCCAGTACTGTGTTGCTAAAGTATAAATTAATTAATTAATTAATTAAGGTCTTCTCGCTGCTCCTTCTCCGTCGAGTTTTAACACCAGATAGCTTCAATCGGGCATTCTTTGTATTGTATGACCACTAAATGATGTTCGAGATTATACGATTCTATTGAATTTAGTTTCCTCAATCAAATTCAATGAGCGTTTGCCTGACAGTTTTCTGTATGTTTATTAATGCAACTTAATAAACAAAAAGGAATACTTAGACTATTCATATATAAAAGGTATATTTATAAAGTTATCAACCAACAGAAAAGAAAAGTGGTGTAAAAATTATCACGATGTTATGTATTTCCATATGTACAAGGCGTTTCTCGTCACAGGCAGTGTTTATTGCTTTTTCTTTTAATTAAAAGGTTATAGTAAGGATAAAATACGTCTTATAATGGGTCTAACCTATTTTTTTAGAATAACTATATATTGCGCTTACGTTTCAAAAACATATTAGTACTTTTGATTGGTATACATATTTTATATTTAAAATGTCTCTTATAATTCTTTTAGAATGGCTATGTACAATTTTAAACGTTCATGTATATGTTCTATTATTATGTGATAAGTACATAGATGAGATGAAAATAAAGATAATACTAATATTATTTAGTGATATGCCTTTGTTTTCCGTCAATCATTTTTCATGATGTCCAAGATTCGTGGAGTACTTTTATCTAATTAAGCAATTACCGTGTATAAAAGTAATTGAAAATACTTGAAAAAAAACGTTGAATAGTGTGTGTGCACCTGTGCTATTCAGTCGATCATAATGATAACAATAACATGACTTGGTCTTTAATCGAGAAAGGTTATTATTGACAAGTTGCCCGAAATTCATATTTTGAAATTCTTTGTTTATATTTTAACAAATGAATTTCTAGCATAACAATTCATGAACATCAATGATTACAACTAATATTCAATGAATGAATGATTGAATAGGAACCTAAATACAAGTCTACAATAGAGTGTAGTTGTTTTGTATATTTTAATAATTTATTTCGTATATGGTCATATGTTTTCACAAGTTGGTACGCAACATCGTATATTATTGTATATAATGTAAGTTTTAAATAATTTATTGTCTCGCTTGTACCGGAATCTTCTGCTTCTATTTTCTACAACATGCAATGTGTGACTTACAGCTCCAAAATAAATAAATGTTTCATTAGTTTAATTTTTAGGATTTAGTTTCTGTTATTAAGTCGTACGTTTTACGGTGGTTGATATGAAAATGTAATAACATATGTATTGAATATCCAATAGCAAACAAACACACTACTAATGTTGGTAAATATCAACAATGTAAAATTTTAGACTAGATATAACAAAAACAAACACATCGAAGCAATATTGACAAGCGTACACACGCGAAAGTGCAAAATGTATCCTTCGTTTCACAATAGAATTATTCACGCCATCGAAAAGCATCGTTTACTTGAAGTTTGATATAAAAGAACTTTATTATGTAAACTACTTAATATTACAGGTATAATTCACCTAACTGGTTGGCGTTTACTATAACAGGCGATTTTGTTTTTCCTTTTCCTTTTGATTCATGGTTGCTGTGTTTCGTGTTTACACGTGCAGAATTGAACGCACTCTATAGCAGTATACGAGTGCTAAAACGCGCGTATACCTTTTTTTCATTTTTCACGGGTAAAAAACAACATGTATTGGCTGATCCCTCGTGGTTTAAACCGTAAAATGCCAATTTATATATTTCATATATTCATACAGTTTTCAATCTCGTGATGACGTTGCTCACTTAAAACAAATACATTGACCTAATAATGACAGATCAAACTTAATTAATTCATATAGTCGTGAGTATAATTATACAGAGGATATTTGTTTGTTTTGGTGAGAATATCATTTTTGGTGATCACGAGATGAAATATCATTTGATCTTACACTAAAACAAACACATTTTCTTTTTATTTTATGCATTTACATAATTTTTGGTTTATTTTGACCACAATTCGCCATTAGATATTATTGGATTAATAATAATAAAAAAAGTTAAGTACTTTTTTTTTTTTTACTTTTTTTTTTTAAATTAATATGCAAGGACATTTTTTTTCATAAAAAAATCACTGTTTGAAAAAGTGGATTACCATGAATAATCCAAGGAGAAATATCTATAATTCATCAAAAAGTATAAACTAAATTATTTTAAATTTGTTTTGCTATTCTGATTATGAAACGCATTTACTTTAAAACCTGTAATTGCATACTGAAGTTAGGTTCTTTTTGTACATTTCAACCGTCATAACCATAAGTTTACGTGATTTCACCTTTATTAATTCATGTCGATTGTTATTTTCCTTTATTATTGGGAAAGATTGCAGCAGGTTTTGTTAGCATTTTTTATATAAGTAACTTGACAAATTAAATAGCATTCGTCTAAAAACGTCACTGCCTGCGTGCTATGTACTTGATGTCAAGGATTATTATTTTTACATGTTGGAAATGTTAAATGAAATATTCAATAATAATGCAATGAATGTTCATTTTCCCCTGATATTTTGTAGGAAATTACAGCCTTGAAGTATTTCTGGAGTCTCAGTGACAACGTCAACACATTTTTCAGTACTTGAGTACCGGCGAGTGACAGGAAGTGTTTATAGACACACCAGGAGAGGACCCGCGACGTAATCGCAAGGGGAACATTTGGATTAAAGTAAAAGGAAATAGTAGGTCTTCTTGACGGAAGTTGATGGTATAGATGCTGTTCATGTGAAACACGTGCACTTCAAAATGTAAACTAGTTTATAAATGATATAAAAATAATAGATGACATTTAGTTTTATTAAAGCTATCAACAGTTTCATTGACGGATCTACAGAAGACAAGCGGTCAGGGCTTCCCCGCCCTGTCACTACACAATTAATATACTCTATTTGTATAAACAATAACGTTTAAGTGTTGTTTTTTTTTAACCTTTATCGCTATGAAATTTGGTTGATCAAATCTTCAGTCCAAATTCTGGGTCCGCCAAAGGTGTTTCGTATAAATTATTTTAGACTAAATATGTTCGTAGACTTCTGTTTTTATCAGAGGTATAATGTAACGACTGTTCGCTGATCGTCGCATGTGAAATGTCTATCACTCTACTGGTTTTTTTATTTACGTTTATTCAGATGAAACGTCACCTCGGTCAGCCATGTCGGTTTGTTGGTGCGTTTGAAATATTGAAAAAACACATATCACATTTCTAGAACAATTCTTAAGGTATGAGTTCATGTTTAAATAACTACTATTGGTGACATGCAGGTAGCTAATACAGCTAGTTTACAAAAGCATTCCTTGGTCAGTTTAATACTAGATTAGACTTCTTGGTGACTTCAACGCAAATTTTTGTAAATATGTGAAATTATACTTACTTTAGAATAAGTCGTCTGATTTAACATAAATATAACCATGTTTAATGGCTTAAGTGTGTTTCATTTCATATCAATCCAACACACATTCCATGTTTATATACTATTTAAGCCGTTGCTAGGGTATGAAACTTCCAAATCGCCGATATTCAATATGACTGCTATACTTTATTAATCATGAATATAAAATGGCCAAAAGTTACATTCTAAGCATGCTAACTTGATATTTTCATGACCTATGTAATCGTATCATACTTTTTAAAACAATTATTAAACTTATTATTTACTGTCCCGATTATATGCGAACAAATAACGTATTATCTACCACATGTGCAGCCACTTTCGTATTGCAAGTCAAGTTAGACTATCCCAGAATCTGATATCGTCCGAATCGGGTCTATAATCCAATAAAGAAAAAGTAGGGAATTCTATGTCTATACCACAATTCATAGCAGTTAAATGCTTACTGAACTGTGACGTCATCAAACTTTCAGTAAAAACAACTGACCAATTGACGTGCTCAAAAGTAACTTTCCCAACATTGCTATTCGGGAGTTGGGTCCGTACAACATACTCAAGTCAAGTTAAGCACAAAAGCAGTTTTAAAACCTGACTTTTGGTATAATTGTCTGTGTTCAAATTTACATATATAGGTCTCACTTACACATTACCTCCCCTTAGTGACGGTAGCAAGATTATTGCGCCTAAGAGATTAGAGCTGTGTTAATCGATAGGTATTTTTTTGTTGTAGAAAAATGCTTAAAATGATCATCTTTTTTTGTACATATGAGAACATTTAAACATTTTCATGAGTTCTACCAAGCAAGTTTGGATGACATTATTTTACTGTCGGACAAGGATATTACGGTTTAAATGTGTGTTGTCATACACTGCAACAAATGGACAGAATTTTCAAAAACGATGGGGTGCCATTCAATTATCGAAATTGTGAAATTAGATCTGGTCAACTCCATGTTTTTCCTACATATTTAGACTAACAGAGAACTATCTAGGGCCATTAACAATATACTCAGTGTTCCAGGAGTGCATGTGTTTTTTTATTTATAGATCAGTACAAAATTAATTGGTGTGTGAGACGTATACGTAATAGTTAATCTGATATATTTCAGGAAAATCTGTCTATCCATATTTGAATAAATCAGTTCACAGAGGTGTTGGTATATCTGCTGAAATGCGAAAATGTTCCTTATTAATCCTTTTCTTACTATTGTTTAATGTGACGCCACTTGAACATTTATGTTCTTATTTGTGGAGCACATTTCTCCTGTCAAACTTATTACATCCAATGACAATGCTGGCTTTATTTTGAACATTTTAGATTACATTTAATCAATCTTTCACTTCTGCTCCAAATGTATGCTAAGGAAAAAATTGGAGCGGACTGATCATTTCTCATCTACTGCTTCTATAATAAATTGTAAATCTGCAACATATTTTTGTCAAAACATTAAGTAGGTAAACTTCCCTCGTCTCTGAACAATGGAGATGTAAACCACTTCTCCAATGTCAAAGTTTAAAGTGTTCCACTTTAAAATCTGCTGCATGATCAGTTGTACCTATTGTTTCAGTTCTGCAAACATTCAAGAGCCTCATACTTCCATTTACCATAACAGCTGCTGCATGATCAGTTGTACCTATTGTTTCAGTTCTGCAAACATTCTAGAGCCTCATATTTCCATTTACCCTAACAGCTGCTGGATGATCAGTTGTACCTATTGTTTCAGTTCTGCAAACATTCAAGAGCCTCATACTTCCATTTACCCTAACGGCTGCTGCATGATCAGTTGTACCTATTGTTTCAGTTCTGCAAACATTCAAGAGCCACATACTTCCATTTACCATAACAGCTGCTGCATGATCAGTTGTACGTATTGTTTCAGTTCTGCAAACATTCTAGAGCCTCATACTTCCATTTACCCTAACAGCTGCTGCATGATCAGTTGTACGTATTGTTTCAGTTCTGCAAGCATTCTAGAGCCTCATATTTCCATTTACCATAACAGCTGTCATCAAATCTCTATACTATAATATTTCCCTTTATGACTCTTCGTCACATTCTGGAGGCTGTTTAAGGCAGGTTTATCTTCTCGTCAAGATATGTAACCACAGATTTGACATACATGTATTACTGATTTTCTTACTGGTTGAATGAATAATATGATCAAATTTTCACACTAAACATCCACACCACATGTATACCGCCCCGGGCGTTACAAATCCCGTCTATTCAGAACACTTTATACTTATACATAAAATGTAAAAAGAGTACACAAAGTGGTATGAATTTTTGAAATTAAAAACACAATTACATCACATTGAAAATGTAAATGCTCACGTAGCTTTGCGAAGATTAAGGCATCTGCCTACTTATGGCTCTGTTATATTATGTTGTTTGTTCAAACACCGCGAGCTCCCTTGGAAATCACTAGAATTCGGGTGTATTTATAAATATAATCTATGGTGATTTATCGGTGTAATATTCAGTGATAGTCTTCTTTAAAAAATAATAAATTCCATTAATTAATAAAAGAGGTACCTTTTATTATTAAAGTTAAAACCCATAAGGAACGTGCTTTTCTACGGTTTCGCAAAAGTGGAAACGTAGATATTCTAATCAACAACTACATACTTTTGTTTTGTGCCGTAGTTTACAGTAAGAGGTTCCATGTTGGTGCTGAGGTATTTGAAGAAACAGCAAATGTTGCATGAGCATAAATTCTGTAAACATTTGTTTTTCTTAAAATCGGTGCATAATTGGCAGTTTTAACACCTTTCAGACAGTTTATGCAGTGGCAAAAGGCGTTTCGGAACAGATGTAGAAACGTTCGGACACGGTAATGTATGATATACAATTTAAAAAAAATCCTTTTATGCATGCTTGCAGATATATACCATCAATAATTGATCTTATTTGTAAGTTCTGATCAAAATCCTCAAAGGCTTGATTCTATTGAGACAAAAATATCTGCATAATTGCAACACAATTTCAAGTGTTTGATCTGTGTCGTCAATGTCTATACAGAAACAAAATGTCCAATAAATTTGACTGAGGATATTTTAAAGATCTCATCAAACCTTGGAATTTAATTTTTCTGTTAGAAATCGACTGTGCAAGTAAACATTAATGTTATAGTGATCTTGGACGCATGTTATGACATATGGACGCACGTTACGCGTGGTCTAGTGGTAGAGCAACGAATCGTTGATCGAAGTGTCGTGGGTTCGATCCTCAACCACGGCTTTGTGTAGTGTCCTTAAGACTTTATCTGCTTATGCTTTCTACTGGTTCTACCCAGGAAGACTTTCGGCGTGATTTGTCTAAGTTGTTTGAAGTAAAATAAACAAGATTAAAAGTGAAAATATATGATTAAGCGGCTATTTTGAATATCGGTCATTTTGACGTTTTCAATTTGATTTTAAAGACTAGATCACATTAATATTTGTCTATACAAACCATGAACGTGTTACCTATTTATTTTTGTTCAAAAATATAATCGCACTTAACATTGGTGTTTTTGGCGCCCATCTTTAATTCGGTATTTTACTGGATTTTATTCATGAGTATATCGCATTTTAATTCATTAGACATTAATCATTAGGTCTTTGATTAATTTGTTCAACAATGTTTAAAGGTTAAACATATATATATTGAATTTCGGCCATTTTCGACTAAGTTTTTATAAAAAATAAACTATAATCTGGCCCGCTGTGTGTACTACATCCATTTAAAAAAGCATCAAATTTTCGCTTCATTTTCGTGCATGTCTAAGTGAAAATTTGCACGTTAGCTAAACATTTTGATTCGGTCTAATGTGAAGGATTATTGGCGTTGTAATTGTTACTTAAAAATTATACAGAACAAAACGAAACGTTGGTACAGCAGTATTGCCTGTTTAAGTGATTAAATCATACAATGTTTTCTCAAGAACATATCTCTTTTTAGAACTGGTTGGTATTTCACAGCATTTTCACGAAATGAAAATGTGAAATTTTATGGAAGTTTACCAACAATGAACTCGATTGTTAATGTTATTATAATGACATAATTATAGAGATTGGCTGGCTAATATTAATTCACTATATACAGCTGAAATCTCGGGTGGCACCTTTCGTATTTCTATAATCTCTCTTCGAGCTTTTCTCTCAATTTATTGATTTTAATACTGTACTAAAGCTGATAAAAGTGTTGACTACTTCTACTTATCAATTATTTCTGAATTAAATATATTACGTGTATACATACAAACATAACCACATGCTACAGGTGAATCATAAGCAAAACATGAATTAACCAGTCACCGTACGGTTCAAAATGTACAAAAAGTTTACATGTAAAATATGATTAGTTTTTTAATAATAAAACCGTTTAATTTTTCTCAAATGCTCAATACTCAAAGAATTTTTATGAAATTAACGTCAAAATGACTTATTCTTTAATCTAAAAAAAGGAATACGTAAACTCTTTAAAATATTGTGTCCCTAACTGCCTAGCTTAACAAACCTGCACTGTCTGACACTATATATATATAATGTGAATAACTTTTTACTGACCGACATGATACATCAGGCCACATAAACTAGCTCTTTTGTTACAATACGTCTCATTGCCATGTTCTTTAAGTAGCATTAATATTGTTTTTTTCTGTGTCGGAATCGTTTTTACAGTTACTATGTTACTTGATACGTATTTTTAAGCATGACTTATTTCTTTATGGTTACCTAGATAACGTATAATTTGGCACTCAAGTTTCTTCAACCGAAACGTCAATGGTTTTGTTTCGTTTCACATTTTATACATGCTAATGATACAAAATATTTAGACCTAATTCGTTGAAAACATCATCGTCGGATACCGATGGTTGTCAATTCCGATACTCTCCATACATCGTTCGTGGGAAATAACGCTACATCTGCGGCGTTTTATTTGAACAGAACAGAGCAAATTACAGATTTAAACGGTATGGCGTTTGCATGAAACTAGCGTTGCGATTGGATAATGTTCCCTTCATGAAATCGTGAAGGAACCAATCATATGGCTACAATACAGCTTGGTAAAATCGACGCAAACCTAGTGTAATATCTCACGGGTGATAAATGGAGAGTATCGGAATGGATTACACGTGGGTATCCGACTTTGTGAAAACATGTGCAACTAAACATTCATAATATTATAAGGTAATGAGGTTTACCATTGGCCATGTTGTTTGCCATCACCCATAAAGAACATTTATTCCATCACCAATAAAGAACGGTTATTCCTACATCCATAAAAACAGTTATCCCATCACCCATAAATAACAGTTATTCCATATTCATAAAGAACAGTTATTCAAATACCCATAAAGAACAGTTATTCAATCACCCATTAAGAACAGTTATTCCAACATCCGTAAAGAACCGTTATTTCCTCACGCATAAAGAACAGTTATTCCAACAACAATACAGAATAATTATTCCTTCACCCATAAAGAACAGTTATTCCATCACCCATAAAGAACAGTTATACATCATCCATAAATAACAGTTATTCCATCACCCATAAAGAACAGTTATTCCATCACCCATAAAGAACAGTTATTCCATCACCCATAAAGAACAGTTACTTATTAGCTGGACAATTACTGAAATGCAATTTAACAGTCAAGCACTTGTCATACGTTATCTGGCACAGATAAACCAATTAATCAGGAAATGTTGTTCTGGGAACTTGACTTATGTCTAAGGAACCACGAACGTATCCAGAACACCGTATTATGTTTTTCGTTAATGATATTTGATGTCAAGTATAAAGCATTTATCCTGTTATTTTTATGTCTTGTTTACAAAATTGTCCACGTATGAATTACTTAACAATAATAAACAAACAAGCCTACAAATACGACTGTTTTGGCATAGAACCACAATGGAAACAGAAATTGCTCCCGAGGGGTAGTCGCATAATTGCGGTTATAAATAATCCTTGTTTCTTCTTTAAAAATGTTTTTGCCTAAAAAGCATTGTGCATATTTACATTGATGGACTATGTCAAACTGGCTAATGATCACTATAAAATAAAGAAACGTTTATTATGTTTACATGTGTCTAAAAAAATAAAATCATGTTTCTTTGACGGACTTAATTAATTTTATTAAAGGTACGGTAAGGAAAGTAAAGTTTTTGTTCATGCTGAAAGTCGGGGTATCCGCCTTCAGGGAGCAAAATGTGGTAAAAAGTGACACGGTCACAATGGAAAACGCAATGTTTGTAGCTGACCAGTAAGTATAACATACCCTGTTCTTGCACACCGGATAAGGATATCTTCACTTTTACCGGGGTTAGAAAATTCTCGCGCTATGACGTTAGACTCATTGATGACGTAACGTATACAATTGTATATGACATAATCATATTATATATCGTCTTAAAAGCCACTGTTGTAAAACATATAATGATACTTACAGTATTTCATCTTAACGACACCAAATAAGCTTTTCCCAAGTTCGAACAGCTTGGATAACATTATATCAATTAAGCGTGTGCTGTAATGGTTGAATGGACCAAGAGTAGGAGGGTCATGGGTTCGATTCCTCATTACTATCATGTGTTGTATCTATGGGCAGGAGATTTTATTTACATATATGTTTGGTACTCGCCTTATTGGAAAAACATCTAGTTATAAAATATATCAATTTATAAAAGTCATTTCCATTCTGACGTTGATGACGCTGGCATGCACAGATTCCGAAGGAAATTATATACTGGTGAAAATCAACACCTAGTTGTTAAAAGCATTTTGTCAAAGTCATTGAATTCTTTATTGAATGTATCTAAATAAATTTTCGTCAGGAATAATATGAAATATAAACTCATCCATGAACAAAATTAGCGGTTTATAAAACAATTGCTGCAAGTTAAACAACTTATTACTTATAAAATATGATGTATTTGATAATTCAAGACAAAAAAATCACAGTGGTTATCGTTAGTCGGTCAATTATCTCATTATGATTTACTCGTAGACAGTTCCTGTTAGCGGTCGTATTTGATAAATTAGTTTTACAAGACGACTGTAGAAGTGTCGGCAGGTCTTTATATTCCGTCAGTCCACTGGGATTGTCCGTCTATTATATTACGGAAAATTCAGCAAATAATTTATAATAATTGTATCAAGCCCAATTCAAATCGTGTGTTAACTTAAAAACATTTGATATAATAAAATTATAAACGTCTTAGTGTGGTTTGATGATTTATTTTCTTTAAGTAACTGGGTTAGCAAATATAATATTTATTATATTATGGGGATAAGCTGACGTCTTGTAAGTTTTATTACTCAATAACACCGTAAATTGTACACTCTATATAATATATTTAGTATAAGAATATTTCTAAAAAAAAGTAATTAAATAATTACTAGATGGCATTTACCTTTGTCAGATACTTTTAGTGCCATGTCAATGTATTTTATTGCAGATTTTGTATACTCTGATACATTTGTCCCGTGTATACATGTAAGCACCAGGTATCTGATATGTTTCCGACATAGCCTATTGTAAGTGTATCACTAATCCGGCAATCAACAGATTTGTGCTCTCAATTACAGAAGTTCTTTGTTTCAAAATTAGTTTATATTTATAGTCGTGACGGATAACAACACATCAATACAATATAACAGGAATTTTTCCAAAATTTAAAATAGCTAAAACATTTTTTTCAAATAGATCATGCCTATATATACTCACTTAACCCATATTGCCAAAATGATATATATTTAAACATGCCAAATTAAAATATAGAAAAAAGTATTTCCTAACTTGGGCTACGCACCTAGGTTAAGTTTAAATAGAGTTCCCGCTCAAAATTGCAAAATATTTTGTGACGTCATATCATTAATTTTTTATTTTAATTTTATTCATTATACAAGATTAGAATGGAGGTTTCACTCTAAATTTAAATATCGATTTTGTCACGTATTGGTGGATTTGACATACCAAACCGTTTTTATTTATTAATGATCATGCGATACTTTTTATCTATTAAAGAGAACGAGGTTGAAATCACCCGTTAACCATATTAATGTCCTTAGTGGTACATTTGCTACATATCTTTCAAAGGCTGCGACCCCTGTTTTCATTTATGAAGTATGTTTGTATGGTACTGATGCATGTTTTGCATATTGATTATGGTTAGGATCTGCAATGGCTCTGTCCTTCTAATGCCACGCCTATTGTTGGACGTTTTTGTGTTTGTTGTGTGCGTTGCGTATGGGGTTATTCTCCTAAAATGTTTAAATCATAGATCTGAAATGTTATAAAATGTTTCATTGGAATTGAAGAATATATTAGAAATCATACAGCAGAAATCAAACAGAAATAATGCACAAGATAAACTGCACCGTTGACTAAAATAAATATTGCATAGCCATACAGAGTCATAGATCTACACGTAAACACAATTAGTTCGGTATTGATGATTGTCTCACCAACTGTCCCAGTTGGCAGTCACCGTCATTTCATCTGTATTGTATAGCCATTGATGATTTTGTCACTGATCATTCAAGCCGAGAGTTGCTCTTGTCATTGACTGTTCCTTTCGGGAGTAGCTCTTGCCACTGACCGTTCCATGCAGTAGTCGCTGTTGGCACTGACAGTTCCAGGCCGTAGTTGCTGTTGTCATTGACCGTTCAAATCGGTAACTGATGTTGTCACTGATCGTTTCAGTCGGTAGTTGATGTTGTCACTGACCGTTTGAAGCGGTAGTAACTGTTGTCACTGACCTTTCCAAGCGGTAGTTGTTGTCACTGACTGTATCGGGTGGTAGTTGGTGTTGTCATTGACCGTTGTAGGTGGTTTTTGCTTTTGTCAATAGTAGTGGACGCCGTCACTTAAGGGAGTGACATTTTTTTCCTCCTCTCAAAATCTTCCTCCTCCAAATCCAAAATGGTTGCTTTACATAAAGGAGAACGCAAATGTCACACCTCCCTGAAAGGACGACCTCCTCTACTGTCACCGACTGTTTCAGACGGTAATTGTTGTCACTGACCGTTCTTGAGGCGGTTATCGCTGTTGTCACTGACCGTTCTTGAGGCGTTAGTCGCTGTTGCCACTGACTATTCTAGACGTGGTAGTCGCTGTTGCCACTGACTGTTCTAGACATGGTAGTCGCTGTTGTCACTGACCGTTCTTAAGGCGTTAGTCGCTGTTGCCACTGACTGTTCTAGACGTGGTAGCCTCTGTTGCCATTGACTGTTCTAGACGTGGTAGTCGCTGTTGTCACTGACCGTTCTTGAGGCGTTAGTCGCTGTTGCCACTGACTGTTCTGGACGTGGTAGCCGCTGTTGTCACTGATCGTTCTAGAAGTGGTAGTCGCTGTTGCTGCTTCATGTTCTAGAGGCGGTAGTTGCTGTTGCCACCGACCATTCTAGAAGTGGTAGTTGCTGTTGCCACTGACCTTTCCAGAGGCACTGACCGTTTTAGAGGCGGTAGCCGCTGTTGCCACTGACCGTTCTTGAGGCGGACGTCCCTGTTTTCACTAATATGTAATTTTGTTCATATTCAATATATTCTATATGCTACAGTCATGACGGCTGAATCCTTTAAATTTTACATATCCTGCTAGACATGTGATTTCTTATTATTTAAGTAATATTTTTATTTGATTTTACTTACAATGTGTTATTCTACAATATCATTGGCGGATATTAAGGAAATATCAAAATTGGTTTTGTTTTCTAATGATGTGGATTTATTTTTCAAACATAAAATGTAGTCACAAAAGGTACACACAATTATTGAGAGAACAACATAGTTATTTTACTTTTATGATATTTACATCTATATCTTATTAAACCAATACAATTATATCCATATACAAATGTATGAAAAACATACTATGTAATTATATCTATTGATATATTTATATCAAATGAATACGAAAGTTTAACTTAAACACTCTAAGCGCTGTGTCAGTATTAACATCAATCATTTTAAATCGCCCTTTAAGTGATCAATATCCAATTCATAATCAACAGCGGTAGTCTGTAGACACATTCCATCATTAAACTTAGTATCAGGAGTTGGCCTGAACGTAAAAAGCAATTAATTGTGTAGGAGACTGCCAGGAGGCGCTAAATTGAAAACCAACAATCCAGATTTATAGTTGTTACACTTCAGTTATATTATCAGAGTTTGCGGACGTGATTTGCAGTTAAACTTATTGACTGTATCATTAACGAAATTGAATACGGATAACTAAACTGTGGGATAGTTAGTTCTGATAGCTATTTGTTTCTCTCGTTGATGCACAGCAGACACAAGAAATACTCCTTCTCTGTTCAGATTATTCTGTCTTAACGAAGAGAGCGTAAGATATCTGATTGGATAGGATATCAAATTGAACATATGTCTAATATAATGTGCATTGTATCTTTTGATTGTTTGCGTAATATTATCTTGTTTGCAAATACCGTACGTTCGCTTACAGAGTTTTCGAAAATGAAGTCCATTTAATTTTGTCTACTTCAAAGGTGATATAGAATATTAGGTACATGACTCTGACATCTTGTCCAACAGAACGACGAGAAATATTTTCTGAGTCGCTTGAAAAACACGTGTTACAGTGTTGAATTCACTGTTTTCGTCACTTGACCAGTTCTAAACTAGCCAAATGATCTTTATTATCAATAGATATGGTAATCAATATAATAAGATTTCTCGGCCTCTGATTGGAGGAAAGGCCGAAGCCATGTGCTAAACAGAATACAACCCCTAGAGATACTCCAAGTATGTTAACTACTGGACACAACTCCTTATTATTTAACATTTTCTTGTCATGCGCGGCAACATGGCGTTATAACTATAATATCAATGAGGTCCATTATGTGTAGCTTTGTTTCTGTTTTGAATGTACTTATTGTTTCTTTAAAGCACACTGCATTTATATGGTACCAACTGCTTTAATTACTGATTTGCTGATGTTCGTATTTTATGAACATGCATCATTCAATCAATTGGCCTAGTTCACTGACTTTTGTTACGAAATCTTTGTCATGATGTATTGTGAAGCAATAACTTTAAGACGACACATCGATCATGTTAATTCCGTATTTGTAAAGTGCATATTAAACGTATACAGCTTCAAGGAAGAACTATACAGGTATTCCGACAAGATACATCATCTGTTTCTAGAGTCAGGTCGATGAATGCTGATTTACGGAAGGTCAAATCGTTGTGCGTTTGTGCATTTGGAGTCATATGCAATTTAGGCGGACTGTTTCTTTTAAAAAATGAATAATAGAAAAATAGAAATGCTTTTCGTGTGTTGAACGTTTATGAGAATGTCACATCAACATGTTGTCGCATTTGTAAGAGAATAATCCACCGGGGCTATTCTTATTTACACCGTCTCGTTTTATGATACGACTGCAGCGGAAAGAGCGAGGTTGGATGAATGAACCGGTTGACCAGATCTTCGTTCCCAAGTGTTTGCTACTGACCGTCATGACCCCTAGGTATGTTGTTAATTCTGTATGTACGTAGTGTACCTATTAGGACTATTACAGTCAAACATGTGTGAGCTGTCAATTCTATTAAGCAACTACTTGTCTTAAGCAGTCATACTGGCTGTTTCCCATGTAGATATAATTTCAAAGCAAATTCACCTGCATTAAACAACAACAACTCTTATAAAGCCACTATTGCTCCTTCCCTTCATAATATTATAGAAAGCAATAATGTTACCTTATAGACGCATTGCGTAGTTAAATATATTATAATTATAAGTTTTCAACTTAATGTATTATTTAATTAAATTACCTTTATTTCGAGTTTTGTATACGTTTTTTTTTATTGTAAAGAATATAGGGTTATTTTTTGTGTCTATTGTATATTGAAGAGAGAAACAAATAGCTTTCAGAATGAATATAAAACCAACTTTCCTATAGTTTACTTATTGGTTTCAAGTTGTAATAACTTATTTCACAATCGAAGTAAAAATAAATAAGTTAAACTAAACTAAGTTTAAAATAACATTAATTACTATAAATCTGGAGTTTTGGTTTTCAATTCTAGCAGTCTCCGTCACAATTAATTGCCCTCTACTTTCAGACCAATTTCTCGTACTAAATTTGTTGAGGGGGTGGGTGGGGGTTTTGGAGGGGGCGGGAGATGTGTCTGTAGGCTATATTTTCATTACAAATAGGATTTTGATCGCATCAATAGGGTGGTGATGTTCAGATTTAAAATTGTATACATGAAATGCATATCTTTAAATTATTCAGTCGAACTTAATTAAAAATCCATATAGTTATATCAATAATTTTATCAACTTTTATATTACATATTATTTTATGTTACATGTTTGGATATTAGTTAAGTGTTAATATCCATTTTGTTTTAAATTATACTTAAATGTTTATCAGAATTAAATGTGCATGGAGAAAAATAGTGTTTTTCTTTTGGAGAAAATGTCAACACTGCTATTTCGCTATAACTGATTTGTTGTATAACAGGCATAACATTCTGTAAATAAGCATTAACAAGAATTAGCTATAACAACAATACCATCTGTACATAGATGATTCCTAAATAATTTGTCTCTAACAATAATTTGGTTTGAATTTGGCTCCAGGATCCACGATTTCCAAAAGTATATTTTACTTGGACCATACGCTTATAAGCACTATGTGCTGCAGCCATCAACCATATCAACTAATCAACTTAACTGTCCGTTGCGAGATAAAGAGAAAATTAACTTTTTAACTACTACACAGGGAGGGACACTGTGTGTAAGTCGTCATACACTTACTTTTCCTATAATGTATTTTACCATAAACATATCGGATATCAGGTTCTTATTTACCAACTTGGTTTAATGCAGCAGGGACATAGCAACCAATATTGTAATTTAAAAAGCAATTTTAGCCGCATCTCTATCATGAGTCAATTTGCTGGTTAAGAAAGAAATACAAAATTGTTTTATGTTTAACAAAATTTAAGGCCTCTTTTAGTAATTGCTCTTAAAAAAAACGAAACTATAGTAAAAACGATAAAGAGGGTAGGAGCGGAGAGTGACGGTTGAGTTGAGGGGGCATATCGAACCATTTATAAATATATTATAATAGTATGTTCAAATAAACACAGATTGAGTATAATACATTTCTGCATTTCCAGCAATAGAAAGACGGACGGTATATGAGAACTGGCGGAATCCAATGACCCGTTGACTCTTCTACAGTCATCTTCGTGATTAATAAATCAAATACGGCCGCTAACACCAAATTGTCTTCCGTTTAACCATATTGAGATGGAAACGGAAACATTTAGATCTGAGTAACTATAAACGCGGTAAATTATAATCTCATTGTATTTTTTTCTTAATTATAGAAGACAATCACCAATGTTGAAGTGTTGCAACAGATGTAAGTCCTGCTCGCGATCATAATTATATTACTATGTAAATATATGGAGAAAATCTGAACAAAATGATACACTCTATAAAATTTTATATTTTAAGAAATTAATAACAGTTTTTATAAATCTACTGTTATCGTGTCACGATATTTTTTTAAAAGTTTTTTTTTATAAATTACAAATTAGTATTTCCCTTTTTTTCATCATACATATAGATACTGATAAAAGTAAGGTTCTGCCATACATGCATTTAAATTTCATATTTGCATACAGTATAAAAAGAGCATACAGTTTGGAAATTTTATCGTATATTTATTTATTGTCTGACCAACATTTTTTTTAAGTATGATCGTTATTAATAAGTCAAATGATGAAGAAATAAAATGAACTATGATTTGGAAAGGAAAGTAGAGACATTTGTTTCTAGTTTCACATTTCTCTTATAAACAGTTCAGGAACAAGTATGTTTCCCGCAAATTACTTCCTTATAGAGTTTCCCTATTGACTGCCAAACAAAAAACATTACTCTAGATCGTTTTACTGGACACTGAATCATTCTGACAACCAACAATGCAATGCTATCTTGACCATGAAAGTTGCCCGCTATCCGTAGTGTGTATGCCCATGCCTTTGAATATTGTTCCGCGATAAACTATTTTCAATATTTTGATTATTGTTAATTTACAAAAATCAAGTAATCTTAACTTAATTATTGTATTAAATCGGTTTAAGAGCACTATTTTCTGTGCATAACATGTGAAGAAAGTCTCTATTTGCAGTTTTTATGTGTAATTTGACAATATATCACTTTATTTTGTTGTGTTTAAAATGGCCTGAAATGAAATGTTTAAAGACGATGTGTAAAATCCTGTTTGGTTAAAATGTAAGCAAGAATATGTCAAACAATCCGTTCCATTTGATTTTAACAGCAGATCATCACAATCTACGTTATATTGTCTAGAAGGAACAAAAATAAACAAAATAATATGCAAGTTTTGTACCTACAGTTTTATGGTTTTGAATACGAGGTACATTGTATTTACTTAGACGATGACAACTATGTTTTTATGCATACAATTATTGTCTGTCTTTTTATTTAAATCAGTATAATAGTCTGGGGGCAGAATTGCTTTTTTATTCAATTGTGTTATAAAGTATAAATGTTCTGTTCTGTTCTGTATGTTTCGTGATTGGCAATGGCCACTAAGTTACCTTAATATCACGATTATTTATAAAAAAATAAAAGAATGAAATAGTGTTTAGAGAACCCATGTATTAAAACTGCCAAAACATTCATTTGCATGTGTGCGAATTGACACCTCCACATGTTTGTAAGTTACTTGCTAAAGTAAAACCTGTTATTTGGAAATTTACAAAACTACACAAATAATAAGAGATTATAAATGTTTTACAGTTGAATGGAAATATTTTTAACCAGACTTAAATGTTTTAGATTGAAAAGTTAGGGAGCATGTGATATACAATCTGTTTTATATCAATCTGACAATCCAGTAGTCAAAAGTCCTATAAAGTTGCCGGAATAACACTTCCTGATTAATTGGTGTATCTGTGCAAGATAGCATTTGACAAATAACTGACCACTAAATTGTTTTTATCGAATGTCCAGTTAATAAGTATACGTCTTTTATGGATGGCGACATAATTTGGACAAGGTATAAGGACATCTGTTTCCGCTGAATTGGAGTATGTCATTTGTATCATTAGATTATGAAAAAAATGGGACGAAAGAAAGCAAATAGTAATAATCGGTGACGGGGAACAGTGTTTACTAGGGTTAATGATGTAAATATCTAATTCGTGTGTACATATCGCGTATGTTTGGCTACTCTTAATAAACAATTTAATGTGCGTAGAAGGAAAATTGTAAAGAAATACATCGCTAAGAAACATTAGCTTACGAAAATACAATGTAGGACAAATATGTCAACAGGAGACGTTCCATTTAAAGGTTACAGTCACCACAATAGCACGAACACAATCAGCATATAGAATAGACGTAATGGGTACAATACATGCATGCATGCACGCAATCACACACGCACGCATACACACACACATGCATCCATTCATCAATCCACCAATGAAAACAAGTGATAACAGATGTTTTTGCACGGTCAGTAGAAAAAAGCGGTACTTGTGCGTTTAAATCTAATTTATACGTGCATCCAGCCATGTTCTTTCATACTTGCTCACTCAATATATTTGAAAAATAAGGAACAAATGATAACTTACACAGAGGCCAGAGAATAATAACAATTAATCGTGACAAGACGAAGATATGGATAAGTTTCCCGTATAATTCATTTATAGAGAATTTATCAGGCTATTGGCTATAATAATTTTTTTTCCAATAAACCATGCTTATATATACTCACCGACTCGGTATTGCCAAAAGGATATCTATCTAAACATGCCAAAATTATATATTGAAAAGGGATTTCCTAACTTGGGCTACGCACCTAGGTTAGACTAAAACAGAGATCACGCTTAAATTGCAACATATTTTGTGACGTAATAAAACGAGTCATGTGATTACAATTTGATTTGTTATGAACGTGAAAAATTGTTTCATCTTAGAAAGAGTCCGAATGACGATGCGAAGGTCGTCAAACAGTAATTCAGGGATGTCTATTTTATGAATGGGATTTTCGTTTCATGTTAACCACTCTATTTTTTAATCTATTTTGTCACGTTTTGACATACAAGAACCATAAAGATTCTATTTAGTAAGGATAATGAGAGGCTTTTTATCCATCTTAAATATTAGTTTATTAGTTTTTTCCCCATATATACTCCCTTTAAGTCATAAGGCGGAAATCGCCATCATTGAATACACAATATATCCGATCGTCGCTCAATCAAAGAGGTAGGTGTGATGACCAACTGTGATAATACATCAAAGGATCATAGCACCTTATAATAAACGTCTTTAAATGTTTAACGAATAAGGAATAAATATGTCCCTTAGTAATAAAGATATTACCTTTAAAACTCACATGAAAGAGCTTAGGGCATATCCCACATTTAACGATATGGAAATTAAAGTAGTTAAATATTTAAGTATTGATAAATTGTTGAAAGAGGGATGTAAATAAAAGTAGGCAATATCAAAATGAGAAATGTCTACTTTGTTGATCTGATGCTTGCTTTGACAAATACTTTGATTTTGGTGAAAATGAACAATCAATTGCATCGCATACGTTCACAAGTCAAACGTTATGCTTACACGCTCGTATTAATGACAATGTAATAACTGAAACAGAAAGTACAGCAGTTGTGTCGCCTCTGAAGAAATGACACCTGTAATTGTCGCCTTAAAACATAACCCTGGCGATCGTTTGACAAGTATTCATATAATTGGCACTATTCGTGTCACTTGTTTTCAAGACCTGGTTAGTGTTGTTTTATTGTGAAATACAAAGGAGCTATATTCATTATTCCAAACCGTTTAATTCAGTGAATCACTGATTACTTCTCCCTACATATTCAGGGCGATTCATGACCGTATGATAGAGTCCATGGCCAATCATTACAGAGTGTTATCAGGTGGGAATTTTAACTCACGATCCCTAGATTGCCAGTACTGAGGTGTTCGGGCCCGTCATAACTAGGAATTTGGTATATTTAGTAAACTCTGGAATTAATCAAATCTTATATGCGATGCTTTAATAAGAAGGTTGAATAATCTAAATAATACATACATGTATATAGTTTAACAAAGTCCAAAACAAGTACTTACATTTTGTAATAGTTTATGATACGTGGGTTATAGTGCCCCACGTTTGTCTTGGCATATCCAAGCTTACATTTAAAATTCAAAGTTATAAGTATAAATGATATATCAGACAACAGATGAAAGTTCTCAAAGAATTATACTTGTTTCAAATACCGCAAAAACTATATGAATTAGTTATTTTCATTTGTTTGTTTTTTAATTTTGTTTACAACTGCTAGTCCCCCGTGCATAATTCTGATATGCTATTGTATCTTTAGAAACCCTTTTAGAATTAAATGACAGATTATCCTAATTTGGGAATAAAACGACCTATAAAGTGAAACTAACATGAAACAGAATAACAAGCAGGCTGATCACGTGTCTCAAAGCACGACTATAAACATGTCAAATCACATTCCAGTACTGTGACAAATCAACAATAATTGTTGGTTTATTTTGTCCTTGAAACTCCACAAATACTTCAAGGCTATAATTTCAGAGATAATTAGAGAATAATATAGACACATTAATACAACTTGTGATTACTGTACTTTTAGATAGTCCCAACTTTGTGACCTACCAATAAAAGTGATCAAAATAGACGAGTTATTATCTAACAATATCTGAGAAAATAAATTGCTCTTTAAATTTTCTATTATTAAAAGGATGTATAGGATTTTTAGCATATTAAAATATCCAAGACCTTGAAATCATAACTGGAGTTTGAATAAAATAATGATGTTAAGTATGGTAGCTTGCTTTTGAAGTATATTCAAAATAAAGGTATTAAAATATGAAACACGAACGAAAATTGCTGCAACTTGCTGTTGGTGATATTAAAAGAAACAGAAAAATTAAAATAAAGTAAAGAGGTAAATGTAAATGAAATAAAATAAATTAAAAAAACAAGAGACGTGGAAACTCTCCGAAAACCAGGTTTTTCAAACATTTTAGCTATTCTGTAACTATAACTCTATTTCATGCCAGAATTTTATGTACATTGAAGCAGAAAAATAAAAAAGCTTTCAATTCAAATTTTGTTTTTTATTTGTAAAACATTGATGCAATAGTTTTGTTAAAAAAGCATGAGATAAAGTTTTTCTCTTGTTTCTGTGTTATTCACTGGTTGTTTGGCTAAAATATTAATTCCGTAATTCACATTATGAAAGATATAGTGTGATTATACTCGGAAACAAACATGCATATTCATCAAATAATACATCAATATTTTCACATTTTGCATTGAGGCTTAAGTGGTGGTATTGTTTCCAGTGCCCACCGATAGAAGGTAAGTCACACATGTTCAACTGATAGCAACAATTTCTTGAGCACGATGTTTGATTCTACAAATATATTACAAAATGCATCAAACATTATGAGAAATTCAGCTTTGTTGTTAAAATTTTAAACGGACCTGTACATTTCTCTAATAAATCATTTGTATTTTTTATAACATTTTTGCCTCATGGCTATCAACTGAGCAAGGGCACCTGCAAACTATTTTCAAGATAAAACTGTGCATGTTAATTGAGTTTCATTTTAATATATATCAATACATCAATCCAAACTTTTTTAGTATCTTTATCAAAATAACAAAAGAAAAATATTATTTTTACTTTACCGCTAGAAAAATTGTATAAATTTGGTTGCGGAAACAATCAATTTTAGCATTTTTGACTAATTAAAGGGCCATAACTCTGAATATATTAATCACAATTGGCTGGTTATCGAGCTTGGCACAGATTTTATAGAGATACACACTTTGTGTAACTTGGCTTCAGTTCATATAAAAAATAATCTAGTTATTGAGCGGAAACGGTAAATGTTAGCATTTTTGACTAATTAAAGGGCCATAACTCTAAAAATAATAGTATGAATTAGCTGATTATTGAACTTGGCCTAGATTTTATTAGTTCCAATAAAGAATATTCTAGTAATTGAGCAGAAACGGTAAATTTCAGCATTTTTGACTTATTAAAGGGCCATTACTCTAAAGATAATTGTCTGAATTGGCTGGTTATCGAATTTGGCCTAGATTTTATAGACATTCACACTTTGTGTAAGTTTGCTTTAGTTCTAATAAAGAATACTCTTGTTATTAAGCGGAAACGGACAATCTTAGCATTTTTAACTAATTAAAAGATCATAACTCTGAAGATGATGGTCCGTATTGGCTGGTTATCAAATTTGGCCTAAATTTTATAGAGGTTCACGCTTTGTTTAAGTTTGGTTGAGTTCCGGTGAAAAATACTCTAGTTATTGAACGGATACGAAAAACTTGACCCCGCCCATACGCCTGCCCGTCCGCCCGCCCACTTCACCAATCTAATAACCAGGTTTTCTTTTAACGATTTATACAAAGGAAGTTAGTCAAAAGTAAATATATTTTATATCAGTAACAGCAAAAGAAGTTCGTAATAAAAGGAGATTCGTTTGACTTGCTATTAGTATATTACTGAGCATATACGTGTATAGGTGGGCATCATCACGTCAATGAACACTGAATAAAACTACATGTTGAGCAACTAGTGAAACAAACTCGGTAATTGTTGTTTCCTATTTACGTTTAATTGCTATAAGAAGTATGAAATGAACATTATATATACATTTATAAAAATGACAGGTACGGTACATCTGAAATCTAAACAGAACAAGTAAATACATTAACACATGCCAGCCTAATCAGATTTCTCAGTCACCAGGTATAACAGTCATAAAATTATATTCTTTTATCTGATTCTCTTCATTTCATCATTATTTTCATTCTTCATCTTAAATGCAGTTATAAGATTAGTCATTTACCTAGCATCAGAAACTGCTATTCACACGCTATGTAAGACTTTAAAGGCAAGTCTTGTTCTGACATTTTCTAAATGTTACCAAACCAGAAGATATATTAAGTAATAAGAACAAATCCTAATTGAATATTTATTTCAAAATTACAAATATGAGTGTTTATTTCAAAAACTATTTTCTATGTTAGTATTTAATTGAAAAGAACAAAGTCTAGGAATTTATTTAGCATTTTTTTTTAATTCTAGCCTCGTATTGAACATTCCACATCAATTAAATTTTCACTGTACATATAGCAGGCCAAACGTTGCAATATTGCATAACTCTTTTCCACTTTCAAACTTAACATTTGCGTGTTTATATCTATGCCGTAAATTTAACAATAGGAATGTAAAACGAACAACATCAATATAAAATTTAACACCATATACGTACAATTGAACAACACAAATGTTAAGTTTGAACAAGAAAAATAGTTGTAGAATAGTGCAACGTTTGGACTGCCATAATTATACATATTGAGAAATGCACATCAGGATCACTTAACACATTCACAATAGTTATAAAAGTTTCATGTTTCCATTAATATTGATCTGTTGCTCCTAAATGACGGAAAAAGCTTGTGGTTGCGCTTTTTCACAATAACGATGGATTGATATCATTTTTGACATTTCTGCTCATTTCTTGCAATGTGTCACTATACATCTAAAAAATGTTCGCCGAACGGCACAACGTGTCAACCAAACTTAACACAACTCATGACAATGTTCTTCAATGCTTATCTGTAGAAAAATATTTTAAGTATTTTCAGCCAATTTACACAGCTGTAGTTTCTCTAGCGCAATAATCTTGATATCGTCATGCAAGGGAGGTAATTGGTAAATGGGACTTATATTGTTTTTAAGGAAATTGCTACGTTATTTTGGCTGGTGTCTGCCTGTTTACATCACTTTTATATTGAAATTTTCAGATACATTTTATCTATTGTGTTAGTTCGTTTTTAATTAGCAAGTGTTTATACTATGCCTTTTAGCAAAAGATTTAAAAAAGTTATTTATCAGTTTCATCTAGGTATCAGAAAAACGAGACTGGTCTTCGCACCTTTCTAGACTAATATCTCTATTATAAGTTGATGCCAGATATAACAAGATATAACTGACAAGTCGCGATAGTAATTTCCGTAAACCGATGGAGAAAATATAGATTCTCTAAAATGAATTTGCGCAGTATTTACACTAAATCATTGAAACCTCTGAATGATATTTGAATTGGCGCCATCTAATGAACGCATTCTTAGAGACTATTGTTTTAATGTCACATCCGTTGTCTTCTGTCTCGTTTATTGGATTTAAAAGTGCATGTTTACAACATTTCTTCGGATATTTATAGAGGCGAGACAGGTACATTTGGTACACACATGAAATTCATTGTTACGCTATATGTGATTTGTTCTGGAGTGCAAACATCCATAAACGTATAGGTGCGTTTGGAACGCACATTTGGTTCCCAGTTACACTATATATAAACTTCTTGTGGAGTGCAAACATCCATATACGTATAGAGGCGAGGTAGCGGTGCGTTTGGAACACACATTTAATTCCTTATAACAATAGATACAAACTTCGTCTGGAGTGGGGGTCATACAAACATATACGAGTGTGTATAGAAGCGAGGCCCATATGTGTTTGGTACATACCTTTGATTCCATATTATTATCTATAAATATTTCGTATTAAATGAGCACATCAATATACATACGTCAGGTGTTTGTTTCTACTCAATGTTGTTTTTATTTGTTGTTCTTTGTAAGCATGAGGCACATCAAGTGCTGCTCAAAATACTAACGGTATATTGGTATATTCTTGCACACTGGCTAAAAATATCTGCATTTTTAACGGAGTTAGATATTTCTATTTCACCCCAGGGTCAAGATAAAATTCTCGTGCTGTGACGTAACGCTATTGATAAAGTCCTTGTGCTAAGATAAATTCCTCGCGCTATGACGTAACGCCATTCACGAAATCCTCGTACTTTAACGTATTTATCCATTAATACTATGGTATCCTTGTGCTACTATAAAAAATGAACTGGAATAAAAGTCTTAAAAATCACATAGTTGTATGCAAAAATAATATCTCAGTTTTTCGGTTCGGATTGAAAATTCCATCTCACGGGATAACTGTTATGGCAGTACCTCAACCCCTTGAAAGATATTTATAAACCTCCATGGACAGACTCCTTCCATACTGCTAAGTTGACACTTGTTAAAACACCAACGAAAGACAGCAAGGTAAACTTGAAAATAAGCACTGGTACAAATTTGGTCGAGAAGAACCACTGGTATACTTAGTTATTGAAATAAGTCGGGAAATTGATTTAGTGTGTCGCTTACTATTTTACAATCTTTTGCAGGCATAATAACAAATATTCTTTCCAAAATTGGCAAAACTATTGCCCAAATGAAACTGTTCGTACGATAATCTTAATACTTACGAAGGATAGTGAAACGGGCCACTGGTGTTTTGTTATTGGGGTTAACGCCATTTTTAATACATTTCAGGTAACATATGGCATATCCAGTTTTATTGGTGGAGCCTCAGACTGAGTCACAGTAAATAAAAACACCGATCTTCTGCAAGTAACGTGCAAACTTTCTCACATAAAGTTTTTGGAGCTAGCGGGACTCGAACCCAGGACCTTATCAGTGAGAGGTAAGTGATCTTGAGACGGCGCCTTAGACCACTCGCCCACGAAGGATCCGTTCACTGGTTATACTGTACATGCTAATACTTGATATGCAATCATCTAGTGTAATTAACGCTGTCTCGGATTACCCCTTCTTTTTCCTTCCGGATACATCCACCCATCAAGTCCACATTGCTGATTGTCCAGTAGGTTATATCAACTTAACATGAATATGTTATATAACAGTTGAAAATCAGTGAATAATTTGTAAAAATAAAGTGTATTTTTTCAACAATAACATAATTTTAGAACAGTTGACATAATGTAATAGTTATTGTTTGCAAACAACGATGTAAAGTAAATAGTTTTGTTTCATTTTTTCACTGAAAGAAACATCAACGTGTAAACTTTGAGAGCGGTTTGAGCATATAACATCCAGACAACATTTGAAATTATTTGAATGAAAAGTATTATTTGTATAATGATAAAAACGGGTTGATTTTGTCTGAAAAAACATTGATATTTAAGATTTGGAAGTTATATTTATATTTATCCGTAGTAAATATTTAAAACGAATCAACAGCCAATGTTTTTAAACTGTCCGATTTATAATACCATTTACTGTCGAGTCAACGTGTATATTATATTGTTATTTCGGCCATACTAATCGCCGCTGTATAGAAGCACCTGTATCTGACACGTGACTTAAATATCAAACGAAAACTGTATTGTGACTTATATGTACACAGTAATAACAATATAATGAACCTTGCTTCTTGCAACACCAGTCTGATAAAGCAATAAACAATAGTACGATATATCTTGATCGCGTACCATTCAATCTATCTTCCTTTATTTTCTCTACAGTGACGTTTATATCTTCCTTTATTTTCTCTACAGTGACGTTTTTGTGCAATAATAAAGTAAATTACCATCAACAGAAAAAAGTCGGTCATTTAATATGGCTTGATAAGTTGCTAAGATATTATGCACCACAGAAGATGAGACAGCCACCACAGCAAAACAAATGCAAAACAATGCATATGCTAAATACATACAGAATTAGAAGAATCAGTTGCTAAACAGTCTCTCAGATACATACAGAATTAGAAAGGTCAGTAACTAAACAGTCACTCATATACATACAGAATTAGAAGGGTCAGTAGCTAAACAGTCTCTCAGATACATACAGAATTAGAAGGGTCAGTAGCTAAACAGTCTCTCAGATACATACATAATTAGAAAGGTCAGTAGCTAAACAGTCTCTCAGATACATACAGAATTAGAAGGGTCAGTAGCTAAACAGTCTCTCAGATACATACAGAGTTAGAAGGGTCAGTAGCTAAACAGTCTCTCAGATACATACAGAATTAGAAGGGTCAGTAGCTAAACAATCACTAAGATACATACAGAATTAGAAGGGTCAGAAGCTAAACAGTCTCTCAGATACATACAGAATTAGAAGAGTCAGTAGCTAAACAGTCACTCAGATACATACAGAATTAGAAGGGTCAGTAGCTAAACAGTCACTCAGATACATACAGAATTAGAAGGATCAGTAGCTAAACAGTCTCTCAGATACATACAGAATTAGAAGGGTCAGTAGCTAAACAGTCTCTCAGATACATACAGAATTAGAAGGGTCAGTAGCTAAACAGTCTCTCAGATACATACAGAATTAGAAGGGTCAGTAGCTAAACAATCACTAAGATACATACAGAATTAGAAGGGTCAGTAGCTAAACAGTCTCTCAGATACATACAGAATTAGAAGGGTCAGTAGCTAAACAGTCACTCAGATACATACAGAATTAGAAGGGTCAGTAGCTAAACAGTCTCTCAGATACATACAGAATTAGAAGGGTCAGTAGCTAAACAGTCTCTCAGATACATACAGAATTAGAAGGGTCAGTAGCTAAACAGTCTCTCAGATACATACAGAATTAGAAGGGTCAGTAGCTAAACAGTCACTAGGGAGTGAATCTCATCGTTAATCCATGTGTTATTAATATGCTGTAAATGTGAATAAACACTTTTAATTTTAATAAATGATAAAAAAATATGTCGGTTCCATACACTGTATCCATACTAACTAGAGAAACATTAATACTGCATTACTTTTTAATGAAAGCATTTGTGAAAGTGTTTTAGTATTTTGACTTATTTCTGCTTTAGGTCACATAGCGTCACTTTTCCTTTTTAATAAAATAATATTTGAAGGTTTATGCTCCTTAAATACTACAACTCATGTTGGATATATCGTTCTTATATTTGATTAGATAGATATAAATGTAATTTTACAAATGTTCCGATTTGCCAATAAGCGTAGATCTATTGACAGTTGCACTATGGCATACTTACAGTATTACGACCACACACACGATGGCAGTTTAACAGTTAAACTTAGGAAACTGTATGTACTATAACTTCAGTATACGATTAACCACATTTAATCACATTTATGGCTGCGTCGGGGTCGAATACTACCAATATCTGGTCAGAACGTGTCATATCAGATACATCGTGATAATTGCTTCCGGTAATAGAAAGAGATAAAGTCTGGAAAAACAAAAATGATTTGATAATAACCGTTCACATCGACCATCACTGTATTATTAAAGTGCCCTTAGATATATCAGTGCTGTGAAAAGTTCATCGTGTATGTTTCTTCCTTAGCTGATGACAGGGATCACAAATGGTTGGTTCCGTAACTTGTCATTTCTTAGTATGTAAATTTATTTTTAAGAGTCAATAAATGCTACTGATGTTTTAAAACCTTGGGAGAGATAATAAATGTTGTTTTACTTTGTCTTTGCTAGTCCCTCAGGGGCCCGTTTCACTAACGTTCGTAAGTTTACGATCTTCTTAGTGGAAATTCATTTAGTGTTACATCATTTAACTATCTTTCGTATTACTAAGCCTGTAAAATGTATTCTTTTCTTTAAAAAAAAAGCAAATAAACTGCGCAAATGAACATTACTATTTTATCATCATTTGTTCGTGCGCAATTCTTAAATCTTAAGAAAGATAGTGAAAATGATTACTGAGCATTTCATCTTAAAATGAAATGTATATATTCAAATGTACATGTGTAACAGGGTTACTCAATAACTATGATTCCCCTTCAAAGCTTACAGTATTGCATAGAATAGTTCATATAACTGTCTCCGTACATCTGTATTCAGACCAGAATTAACAGTATTGAACAGATATAAATATGGTTATTTGTTGATGATATTAAAATACTAGTTCCCATTCGCTTTGGTATTATGCTTTACAATCAAAAGTTACAGCATAGCATAAATCACATATAAATATATAAGCATGACGATTATGGTAAATATAGTCTAGTCTAAATATCTTCTATAAATGTATGTGACGAAACGATCCAATTGTAAGTAAGCTGAAAAAATCAACGAAATAAGTAACTTGAAAAACCAGTTTCGTTTTCAGACAAACACTTCATCCATTAAAAATCAAACTTATAGACGATGTCTCGTTGGCCTTATTCATATAAATGTATCGTATGTACGGCTACTTTATTAATTGATTCTTGGCGTTGCAATAGGCAAAGATACGTTGACACTTTGACACAGTGATGTAGCTAACACTGATGGATTACCAGGAAGAAACATTCTAATAACGGCGATAGGGAATTTCATTATTTGTATGGAAACTTGTATCAAGGGCCCGTATAGCTAAGTCGGTTGCGTATCCGACTTTCAATCCAGGAGTCCGTGATGATTGATAGACGACCTTGTGTCGCATTATCATTTACCTCTTACCGTTGATTCAAGAGGGAAAGTTATCAGCCAAATGCGGAAATAGATGTTTTTGCGAGCTCATTAAATTCCAGGGTACCAGGAAAGAGTGTTAAGTTTAAATGACCGTTTGTAAGCCCTCTTTGTTATAAATATAAATCATGCTTAATATTCAAGCAAAACTGGTCAGCTACTGGTATCATAATAAAACTCATCAAAACAGAAGACGTTGCCATTGCAACATCATAAGCAAAATCAACATACAATCGCCATAAGCTCAATAAAAAGTTATAGAATGAGGAATACAACACAATGTTTAAAACAATTTCGTTACATATTTATTGATTGGCTAATGGTTAACAGACCGCTTATTGATGATGTTATCATATGCCCTATGCATAAACAACTAACACATTTTGTGACTTAGACTTAAATTTAGGGGAAAGAAGCAAAGACGTACAAAACTGGAACACGTTTTCAAATGCTAATAATGCTGATAATGATACTATATGTAATTGCATTTCGGTTCATCAATAGCGGTTATAACAGATACGAATTTAATCCGAATGATGATATTACTCTACGTCATGTATAAAACTGTGACATATTTCAAGATAACGGCATACGAGTTCAGTTTAATCGAATATCGTCTAAATGTTTTCGAACGGTGGATACCATGGCAGTGGATTGTGTTTGTGTTTGTAGATAAAATTCAATATAACCGGTCATTTTAAGAAGTTGAAAGTCTTAAATATTTATAAAATATAGCTTATTCACCTTTACGCACAATTTCCAAACATTTGACAATAAATCCCCTCATTTTTTTGCACCCCCATAATAAATATTTAGAATAAGTCAGAATTTGCTTCGTCTGCTTTGTTGTTATTTTATAAGTGGTAGTCACGTGGCGGAAGTTAAAATGCAGTTGGTCCAAGAAAAAAAACACACGATTTTATTATCATTTAAAAAGCAAACTTTCAGTAAAACATAAGCAAGTTTTCATATAAGCAAAGTAATAAACAGTAAAAACGATACCATAACGTTGAATATTAAGTGTGTTGTCAATTGATTGAAATACCAATACGTTTGATGTCATATCAGCCGTTCAATGCTATTCAATTGCTGACCTATTTTCATGACCTTTATTTCATAAACTCTACATAATCACTTTAATGCATGCTTTTGATTGATCAATTCGTCAGAAGGAGATTGATTTTAAATTAGTAAGTAGACATTTTCTTATGAAATAATTAATTTATTGATTGTAATTAGTTTGTAAAGCTTTCAGAATACACCATGGATAAATGCAATTCAAGCACACACAATTTCAATAAAATGCGTAATTGATATTAACAAAATGTATCTTTGGTATAATTCCACTTAGATTTTTACAAAGGGACGTAATCATAATACAAAGCCATGCTATTTACACAAATAATGCAATTTGTTTAACACCACATAGAAAACAGTTGCATACAACTTGTATGACCATTCGATAAAAGTACTTGATTACATATTATGTAACTAAATGATTATAAACAGTACCGTAAGCCTGTGTGCGCTCAAAACTGAATGAATCAAATATGACTCACGTAGATAACACTATGCAACATACAGCTGTAGACATATTAAAATTGTAATTGCTATAGAGTAAAACCATATATGATGCTAGTTTGAAACACATATACATTCACAAACTTACATTTGTGATACAGTATGCCAATTCTGTTATATATAAGTGAAATAAATATTGTTTAGTATATATATATATATATATAATTTCAAAACAAGAATTAATTCATCTATCTCTATATAAATCTTACATATTCGGAATCATCAGAGGACGCACACAGTAGAAAAGTATGCAGCATTCCCTTAAACAAAGCAAGCAGTACTTGTACACGTCACAATATCAACCGACACCCAAAACATATGCCCCATACGATTTATGTGTCCAGGGCGCTTCTTAAACAGCCGATATCAAAGAATTCACACACCACAAAGCCTGGCTCCATATCGTGGACGATAATGATTAGCCATTGCAAATGGTCAATCAGTCAAATCATCTTACAACCACTTGACTTGTTTTAAAAAAATCTTACTGTCAATTAGTCATTTGGAGCAGTCTTCATTGAAGACGCCATATTTGGAATTTTTTTTTCAGTTAATCTATCGCATAAACTGACATGATTCAGTTACGTGCTCCATGTACAATCTCCTTGTAATAACTTTATATATAACGTCAGTAGAGATAAGCAAAGCGTAGTACAATATTACTTATAATAAAAGTATACGACAATGTGTTGTAAAATGTGATTTAAAAGTCAAATAATGTACAATTTCTGAAAATAATTTTATTCAAAAAAAATCGACGGTTTCTTAAATATATCTATATTTTGTCATTAATCAATGTAAAGCTACTAAATATATAATATTTTCACAAGTTAAATGACATCATCAAAAATATGATAATATTAACTAATGAAAACGCATCATTAATAGAAAAAAACTCCAACAAAACAAAATCAATATATGGAATGATAATAACAATGCTACATCATAAAACAAACCAGTGTAAATAAAAGTACAGTGTATCTCCATCAGGTATAGAAGAAGAAAATATTTAGAAGTACAAACATTGCAGAAGAAAATATTAAGTGTGCAAGTAGCAAATTTATACTAAACGTGAACTGTCAATTTTCGCTACATTTTTGTAATCATACATATAACCCGAGGAAAACATATCAAAACGCGGATCTGGATATCCTCTATTCTATCCAAAAAAAAAGATGTTTCCAATTGTTCCCGAAGAACATTTACATTTGCTTATTAAGTGATGCAGGCACACCAATGTAATTCTATAAGATCTCACTCACATTTACAAATGCACTCTTCAAACGGTTCATATGCTTATTTTATAAAGGTTTTAATTAATGTAGTATCGTTGCTCGGATGTTTTGAAGCGTAAAAACTGGAAAGGGAGATATGACGCACGTGAATATTATATTGATACAGTATTAAAATAAATGTACCACATTATTACGTGTGAATATATTTATAGAGCTGGTTTTCATGTAGGTACAGTCATTGTCGTTCATACTGTCTTTTTAAAACCACTCGTGTAAATAGATAAATTGTATTGTTAACGCTGATCGTGTAAAATTTAATAAAGGTTAAGGGTGCTAGTAGCTTTATCTTATCATGAAGAAAACCCAATACAACATCCTTTCGCCGCTATGTATATTTACATGAACGGCAGTTCTTTCAACACGCCAAAGTACACGAGCACTGGGATCACACGATTAACAGATGTGCTTAAAACAACATACGAATAGCTTAAATGTAATAATAAGTAATTATATCCATAACAAATCGGCATTTTAAAGAAGGACCCTCAATGGCCGAGTGGTCTAAGAAGCCGTTTCAAAATCATTTACATCTCACCCCCTTATGCCTAAAAGCATCATATGAGAAAGTTAGTAGTTACTTGCGGAGGGACGTTGATTCAGTGTCAGGTATTCCTTAGGTGTAGCACACTCATTGTAAACAGGAAGTGTTTTCATGGGGTAGTCGCATAATGGCGGTGATCAATAAGCTTGGTTCCTGCTTATTTTTACAGGCATTTTCCTTATTCTAATGCTCGTTTTGTTGTTCGAATGGTATTATAATGTTTTTGGAGCATTTTAAAAACATTGTCATGTATGGCCTGTAACAAAAAACAACAAAACATGATGATTGAAAGTCGAGGAATGATGACAGTATTTATTAAGTTTACTTTCACTTTGTCAACTGTGTATACGCTAAACAGATAAACAAAACACCGGAACACTTAGACAATAGCTTGAATCAAGATCGTTGCAATGTTAAAGTAAAACAAATATCTTACAATAATGACATTCAAAGGTTTTAGAAAAAGTGAAGATGACGAACACTTTTGAATTTACAATATATGTTGTAAAATAGGATGATTTGAACTTGGATTATGTTTGTAACCAAGTTAATATGTCAAACTCCAGTATATCATTTTGTCAATATAATTTAAGACTCTTTCTTGGATATGATGTTGAGATTATAAGAACATTGCATAAGTTCATCACAAGTTCATCCATGTGGGATAGAGAAATCTAAACATAGGTGTCAAGATAATATAAGAGAAATCTAAACATAGAAATCTAAACATAGGTGTCAAGATAATATAAGAGAAATCTAAACATAGGTGCCAACATTATATAAAGGTACGAAGCTCTACTGAATTCCCTGCATGTGATTTCGATCCGAAGGGCGAGATTACATTTTTATCCCACATGGATGAACTTTTGATGAATTTTCACCTGTTACCTCAGCCAAATGATAGACCTTTGATAATGAAAGTCATCACAAATATATCCTACTTGTTAAATGCGTGTAAAATATACGAAGACATTTTTAAGTACATTGATAAACAGAAAGTACATAAAGCATGTACCAGAAACTAGCGTAACATGATAATGTATATGTTTACGATTTGTGGATCAGAAAATATATTACACAAATAGATTTCGTCCAGATTTTGTCAGGTAATGTCACGTGTCACGTGAGTTTTCTTCCATAGGGAAAATCCGTATCTTCTATTGGAGAAAAGGATTTTAAAACCGACCATTCACTGTTAGAACCGAGGCCCTGCCGAGAATCTCGTCAGAACATTGATACCGAAGGTTGTAATCTCATTGTATCGGTCGTATACGATCTTAACAGTAATGTGATTTGCTGTTTGTCGAGTATAGTGACGTATCTCGTACAGATAAAATGGCGTCCTATGAATTATAATGACGTCACGTCAGAAGTTGAGACTTACGCCGATTTCAGGGTAATGCAGGGAATAAAAGACTGTTCATATTGTTGAATAATCATATTGTATAAATTATTTTATACCAAATTAAAGATAATTTCATTTTCTTTGTAATTGTAATATTTTTATTTGATCATCGTGTAACACGTACGCCAGGGAAATCTTTAACGCATTTGCGTCAACAGAAAAACACGGTACATTTTAAAAAACGTGTTTTCTTGTTATTTATGAGTATTTTTGTAAAATTGAAATAGAAATTAAGTTTAAAAAGTTTTAATGGAAATACGATTTCTAGTAAAAATGTCACAAATAGTAAAAAACGTGTATTGTTAACTACACTACTAAGTTTCTCATCAAATAAAATGTTTCCTTTTAAACGTATATCAATTTTAGTTTAATCACATAATAGTGTTTTTATAAAGAACAACATGTGGTAATATTATTGCAAATCTCCAACGCATAAAAAAGTTATAACAGTTTATTGATTTCTAGTAAAAATGTCACAACGCTAATATTTAAATCAACCTGACGTAACATGTATTTGAGAAAATACGGTTTTAAGGAATGTAAATATACAACCCTTATCCTAGCACCATCTATTCTTTTTATTACAGAAAACAAAAATAAATAAAACACTCAATTTGGATGTAGACGACTATCTATCAAATTTGAAAGTACTCTATAGAGGATCTCGATAAATATTACTTTGTACGTTATATGTATGTAGACGTACATGTATTACAGATTACGCAAATGTATTTAAATCGACATCGTACTACAGATTACGCAAATGTATTTAAATTGACATGTGAGCTAAAGTTTACCATTATTTTTTTGCGAGTGACTTCAATAGTATCGGCTCAATGTATTGTTTTATACTTATAATATAGTACAATAAAAATTTACGCATGCTATTTTTAAAGTTAGTCAAGAATAACGTATGTTTGAGGTTCGTATTTTACGGCGTTTTGACGTTACACTCATTAGCTTCAACTTCTGATGCGACATCAATGTATCTAACGTTAGTGTACTCTGTATTTGCAAATTTCGATTTTGTCAAAATGAGGCACGAGGAGGAGGCTTTCCTTTTCCTCGTTAAAACTTATTCCGCTCGGACAGCACAGTGTAACTTCCCGTACAAGGGGTTTATGTCTGAGAAGTAGATATTGCTGTGGTTTAATGGTCAAGACCTTCTTATCCTCGTTACGTGTTATTTGTAAGAATATATCGTTTTAGGTGACTGAACTTTATATTGCATTGTACATTATACCTTGCATTAGGAAAAAAGACTGAAAAAACCCCAAAAACAACCAGAAAACTTTATATCTATTTCCAATGCTCGAATGATATTTTATGCATATCACGATCATTTATATATGAAATGTTTATTTTAAGTTGCATTATAAAAGATAAACGAAATAACACCTATTTTACGACTTATTCGCGATTCCGCGGCCATTAAACAGAGTAGGTATTCTAATCCATTAGCCGTGATCAAGTATAAATAATTCAAAGACCGCCAATGAAAAGAACACATTTGTAAGATATAAATTTGTCAATGGCTTCTTCTGTTTAATTTGTAGTAGGCCCAAGTATATATGAGTATTTGACAAAGGCAGTAATGCAAAGCACAAATTATACAATTATAGAATAGTTCAGAAAGTATATTTACAATTAATTTTGAATTGCAAAGAACATCTCTAGACAAACGTATTGATTATATTTAGACAGAGGATATAGTCCTTTACAACAACCATGATCGAATACAAAGAAATCAATGGGTTGCCATTGTGCTGGAATTTTATTTTGAAAACCAGAATAAATCTGTAAGATACATGTTTTGCGTTAGTCCTATTAACCTCTTTTATTTTACCTTATTTTCACTTTGACCAAATATATGAATAGTTTTAAGTCAGTTATGCAGTGTCTAACTTTTAGACAGGGTTACCCCATATCACGAATGTATGCCCGTGCGCCATTGTTTTTATATGAGGATATTCGAACGCGATATAGTTCTTTTATTGTTAACATTCCGCTGTTATAGGCACTAATAGGCCTGCATTCATGTTACATAACACAAGAAAAAACGTCACAATTTCCCCCACCTCAGCCAAATATGTATATTGTTGAATGAAAGAAGTTTCATTCAATTGCATACTAAGTCCAGAATGACGTCTGCAAGTGTGGTGGTCGACGGTTATGTTAAACACGACGTTATCTGTGTGTTTAGTAGCTGAAGTATATACATGTCTAACCAATATAGACCTTCCATATTCCTTTTCTATCATTACAAAATACTGGTCATAAAAAAAACATTTAACTATATGTTCGTTTTTATTTCATTTACTGCTGCATTCAAACGTAATCACTGGCCGATAAAACGTGTACCACACTGGCACCAAATTGTAGGTATTGAAAGCGTCGGGAAGATGAAAACAGCGCAATTATAAAATATGCCGATCAGAAAAGGTGCAATAAAATCAATCTTGGGTCCGTTACATAGCAATGATGTTTGATGACGTTGATTGGTCAGCTGCTTCAGGGAAAGCTGAATTACGTCACATTTTGGTAAGCGATGATTAGCTAGGAATTGTAGGACAGCATATTTTATTTAATAAGACATGCAACATTGTTTATACAAATACAAAGTGAAAAGGGGTCGTTAATGAGTTTGGATAGTTTGTAAGCCGTCAGCATTCCTGAGGTTAAATTGAGAAATGTTCACTACAATTTGAGACACCAAAGAAGATATTTAAGAAGGGACAAGATTAGATAAGTTATATATATATATTGTAGCACCGGTACCTGTCCTTGTGGCTTCGTTATTAATGTTTTCTAGTTCATGTTTTTCATGCTCTAGTCCCAAATTATATATGCATACTAAAAAAGAGGTCGAATAAAAAATTCAAGCTTTTTCAAAATATTTTTTCCAGGCGTTCTCTTTGGTAAATTCTGTATGAGAGTGCCAACTGCAGTCATTAAAAATACTTATCCCAGATGATTATGTGCATTTACGGTAGTTATTCAATGATTGAGTATTTTTAATATAAGATGAAATGATTTATTTAGTTTGCGGGTTATTAAAATATGTTCCTTTAATTAGCCTACATACTCTCGTTTTAATACTCGAACTATCGAAGTTTCACTGTATTAGATCTTGTATCTTAGCACAAAACTAATTGTATATTTGTTGGCCACTTATTTACTGTATGTATTATATTTAATATATGTCGGAAGCCCTTCAACATTAAAAAATGCGGAAGGATAAACATGGCTGTAAAAGACGTAAAATGCTCACGAATCCATCAACCACAATTAACAAAATGCACATCGGTCACCCAAATTCTTCGAATAAGATGTTTAAAAAATACCACGGTCTCCCTAATTCCCCGACACTGCTTGATTAAGTTATCAAATTAATACATTGTCTTCTTAACCTAATTAATACAGCTAACAAGATATACACCGGTTCACCTAACGCATCGAATGCAGGTAACAAAACACCTGGCCAATCAAGTCGTCGAAAAATGCACTTTAAATATTATACCGGTCCCTTGAACCCATCCAATCTAGTTGTTATACCAATCCACTCAAGTCATTTAATACAATTAGCAAGAGTTAAGTGGACACAGAGTGCACTATTTTCAAACACAATACAGAAAATGTAAGACATCCCCATAATGCCTAACCTGATGTATATGACTTAATACGTAAAAGCAAAAACATTTATTTAAAAACAAAGTTATCCTTTAAGAGAGATGCATGCATCAATCAATATGAAACGTATAATGTGTTTCGGCTCGCCATTCTTTAAACACATTGTTAATGAGAATTACCCTTACATTATAATATATACATATATTAACGTGTCAAATTTACATTAAAGCTTATTAAAACCTATTTTCCCGTGTATTATTATCTGACTTTATGTTTGTTTAAGTTTTGTAAAACTAGTGGTGGGAAATTCACATTAAAACTTGATTTAAAATTTGTTTAACGCTATTGTAAAACAAAAAGGAAATTATTTTTAAAAATCCTTTTATTATCGGAATATAAAGCTTTAACACGATTATTGTATGTTCTTTGGTGCAATAAAAACAAGTTAGTCTGACGAATGTAAATGCACTTCAAACGTATAATACCATAGAATTGTATTGATTCTTTACACTTCTCTGAATTTCTACTTGATTTAATGTATCGAAATTGTGTATATTATCTCTAATAACATGTCTTAAATATTGAAAGGAATTCGTATTTCATTAGTTATGTAATTGGTGTAATGGGATTTAATGCAGTTTTAGCTTTATTAGCTTATATTATCTTTTATTATTGTCCGTCGTCCACCCGTCCATTCGTTAATCTTTTCGCCGTACGTCGTTCGACTGTTAGAATTTTCATGACAAAGTACGGACGCGTTCTTGAACTGGCTATATTGGACCAAAATAGACAGTTATTGTATTTGATTGCTTTTAAAAATGTTATTTTTTTTGTCTTACACACACTGTAGTACTTTACCTTTCATACGATCGCATTCAAACTTGGTTAGAATGTTTGAGGCCACGAAAGTGTAAGATAATTCTTGAACCGTTTAGACTTGACTATTATAGGCATAGTTAGGACCATTGATTGATAAGAAAATGTAGATTGCTTGCTTGCATACAATGAATCACATTTATTTTATTAGAACGGTACAAAAATTGGACAGAATGTATTAACCAGGCCATCTCTGATATATGATTAATTGAAAATGCTATTTATGCCTTGTTTGGTGCAACTTTCATTACATCGTTGGATCAGAATGCTATTTACCGTGACAGTTTTGACTGACCAGATCAGACCAAAATACACAAGGTTACAACACAGATTGACCTTGTTTGTCTTGTTACCACTGTTACAACTTTATTTTACAACAGCTCGTGGTCAAACCGAATCAGAATGTTTATGGTATCCAAGCGCAGAAAATGTATTTATAAATCCCGATCAAAGTTATTGCCCTTGTATGATTGAAAATAAAACACAAAAATGTCTGACCTTTTAACACCACAGGCCATCCAGCTGTTATTTAATCCTAGCCGGACTTGTTAAATGCGTTTTATGATCATGTAATCTCAGAGTGGGGGTTCTTGGAACGCTCGACATGTACCAGAGTGAACAGTAGAGCGATACGGAGTCTGATGGATACCTTGTAAATAAGTTAAACATAATGCAAATATGTTAATGTTATTGGCTGAGAAAGATGTCACATGCTATGTTTATGAATTTTAGTAAAATCACCATCCTTCCGCTGACTTGCTCAAACTTTATCATCTCCATCTTTTCTTTTCAAATTTTTATATCAAATTTGTTAAATAATCTCTTGTAAAATGATTTTTTCTTCCAAACTCTATCATTTATAATGTTAGAAATGTACTAATTATTAAGCATATTCATACTATGATTTACTGCCAATTTATCATCACACATGTATTCTTGGATAAGAGCTTTATAAGATTCATCTTTTGTTCTGATCTTATTCTTTATGTTTCACAAATATGTTGTTATATTGTAAAGATAGGAAATAGAATATGTTTGAACTAAACTTTATTACTAAAACAATCTTTAGATGTCTGGCTTCAAACCTCGATTTTAGTAGTGACATTTAAAAGATTTATGTTAGAAATTTGTGCGGATCACGTGTCCAAGTGGCAGAACAAAAGCTTCATGATCGATGGCCCATGCGTGATTTTTCCCGTCATGGTCATATGCAGAGTTCTTGGTTCTACCCAGAAACACTTCAAACGCGATGTGTCACGGTGGTAAGAAGTTGTTTTTTAAGTTTTAAATAAACGCAGTGCACTGCGCCACTGTAATGTATACTGAACAACTAACCCGCCACCTAATCATTTATACACCTGACATTTTATGTAATTTCCTAAAAAAAAAAATCAAACAATTTCCTTGAAATTTGGACTTGAATAAAAAAAAGAACATTAAGGTTTTGTCAAAAATGTACTTTTCTGTTACTGGCATATACAACTGTCAATAACGCTACTCAACATTTTGACGAGGATATTGGAAATACAAAAGGTCTCTCTTGAGAAATACCTTCCTTACATGACTGTAGTAAGATTTTTACGCAAAAGAAATTAGAGCTGTGTAAAGCGGTTGCGCATTTTTTTTGTTAAATGCATAAAATGTCCTATTTCTTTGTGCATATGGGAACATTGGAACACTTTCATGATTTCTGCAAAGTTTGGATGACATTGGGAACTGTGTGATGATGCTATAACAGTTTAAAGAAACGTAGTGATACACTGCAACAAATGGACAGAATTGTCAAAAATGAAGGGGTCCCATCAAGCCATCGAAATTGTGAAAAAGCAACCTGGTCAACCCCATGTTTTTTTCTGCATAATTGGACCATCGGTATATAAACTATCTCAACTATTTGATTGATTGTTGTTTCTCTGCCAAGCAGTATTAGTGTGTTCGGTACATAAACTATCTCAACTATTTGATTGATTGTTGTGTCTCTGCCAAGCAGTATCAGTGTGTTCGGTATATAAACTATCTCAACTATTTGATTGATTGTTGTGTCTCTGCCAAGCAGTATCAGTGTGTTCGATATAAACTATCTCAACTATTTGATTGACTGTTGTGTCTCTGCCAAGCAGTATCAGTGTGTTCGGTATATAAACTATCTCAACTATTTGATTGATTGTTGTGTCTCTACCAAGCAGTATCAGTGTATTCGGTATATAAACTATCTCAACTATTTGAATGATTGTTGTGTCTCTGCCAAGCAGTATCAGTGTGTTCGGTATATAAACTATCTCAACTATTTGATTGATTGTTGTGTCTCTGCCAAGCAGTATCAGTGTTTTCGGTATATAAACTATCTCAACTATTTGATTGATTGTTGTGTCTCTACCAAGCAGTATCAGTGTTTTCGGTATATAAACTATCTCAACTATTTGATTAATTGTTGTGTCTCTGCCAAGCAGTATCAGTGTTTTCGGTATATAAACTATCTCAACTATTTGATTGATTGTTGTGTCTCTACCAAGCAATATCAGTGTGTTCGTGTTTAAATTGTTTTAGTTAGTCAATACAGAAAAAATACGAAGAATAAATATACTTTTGCAATCTTCAAAAATAACTAAATAAAACTAGAGCATTAGCGACATAAGTTTATCATATTGTATTAACAAACATATAAAAGGTCGTAGAGTATATAAATGTTTATAAGAAAGAATTATTGTAGATACTTAATAACTTAAAGTGTAAATGTTTTTGTAGACACTTTGTATTACTCAATCAGTATGCATTCCTGTATATTTTAAGCTCTGTTAAGTTAGTATCGATAATTCATATTTTATCCAAACTCCTAGTTTGTCAGAATGGTGTTGAATATATTTAGATGTAATGTCACAAGGTGACATGCATTTCAAAGATATACTTACTTTAAAAAACGTTTCATCGCAAAACATCATTATTTGAAAATCCAACTTTATGTACAGTTTAGATTTAACAATAAATCCTGAACCCGTATGTATATCGTGTTAGTTGAAAATTAAAAAAAAACAACTTATCGTTAGCTTTAAAAGTGGATTATAATTAACCAAGATGTTCATTGTTGAATTATAAACACTCATGTACAGTGACTATATTTCAATGTCATAATGAGACCTGGAGAACAATTAGAAATAAGGGCTTACATTAAAGCCCGAGTTTCTTTGCAGTTATTGCCAAAAGAAATTTATTCTGAATTGTGTCGTATACATGATAGTTCTACAGTAACATTAAGAACAGTTTTTAGATGGGTTAAGAAATTTAAGTTGGGTCAGCGTAGCCTGCAAGAAGATAACCACCCAGGTAGGCCTGTTGTTGCAGCAACAAAGGAAAACATTGATGCTGTTAGAGCTATGGTAGAAGAAAATGGACGGTATACTGTTTCCCAGATGGCTTATAGTCTAGGCATTTCAGAAGGCAACGTATAACATATTCTGACTAACTGTTTGAAATTAAAGATGTTTTGTGCTAAAAAACTTCTGAAAAAATATATAAATTGTAATCCTAGGAAAAGTTCTGACTTGCTCACTGGGGATGAAACTTCGGTTTATTATTTTGAACCCCAACGGTGTATCAATAACAAACAATGGTTTGGTAGAAATCAGGCTAGGTCGGTCATAACAAAGAGCACAAGAAGCACCAAGAAGGTTTTATATGCCATTCTAGTGGTCCTGTTTTACAAATTCCTTGCAAAGAGGGTAGAACAATTGCAGACAAGTTTTACAAAGATAAAGTACTTAAATTTGTCAAAATGTTTTATCAAAATAAACGCCCATGTAAAGGTTTGAAGGCATACAATTTATTCATGACCATGCTTCTGCCCACAAAATTAAAAGTGTACAAAATGTCTTAGAACAAGAAAAAGCTATTCAGGTTGAACACCCCTCTTATCCCCCTGACTTTTTCCTATTTTCCATGCTAAAATGCTCGCAGGTAAACGCTATGCTACTAGAAGTGTCCTTGGGTCTGCAATCTTTCAGTGTCTGAAGACTACTTTGCGGAATTTAGGTCGTGGACAGCAAGACTTCAAAAATGTGTATTTGTGCAGGGGAGGGGAGAATATTTTAAAGGGTTGGCCTGAAAACAATCCCGTTCCTGTGCAAATTTCAAATATCCGAAGACCAGTGACAGAATATATTGAATGCCCCTCGTATATATATATATATATATATATATATATATATAAACAATTCGGAGAAAGAGGATCAATGTCCGTAGAACACAGTTCATGACCATTCATTACATAGATTATGTGAAGCGCGTGGTCCACAGGTAGAGCATCGAACCCAGGGTCGTACTGCCATGGGTTCGATCCTCCTCCAGGACTATGTATGGTGTCCTTGGGCAAGATTTTTTTCCGCATAAGCTTAGTACTGAGTTTACCCAGGAATACTTCGGGCGTGATTTGTATAAGTTGTTATAACTTTCACAAGTGAAGTAAGTTAAAAAATAAATCAGTTTAAACTACATAAATTATGCCCGGTTGAGAGTTTGAGCTCACGATTCCTAATCTGACAGTGGGACGTGTTGCCTACGACTGAGCTGGAATGGTCCGTGTTATATCTAGGATTTGTACAAAGTTTGAAGAAAACACCGTCATTAACTGTAGACGTTGTTTGATACATATGTAATATTTCCAATTATCACGACCAATGGTAGAGATTAATTAAATAGAAAATATTTAACACAAAGTTATGAATTGTTCTTCTTTCTCTTTTAAGCGGGACTGTAGTGATGTGTATATATAGTGTTAACCGCTCGCACTAGAGGTTGCAGGTTTGATCCCAAGCTCGACCTGATACTTCACAAAATACAAAACTCAGTACTGGTCTACCAAGGAAGCGAAATTGAGAGCGGTTTATATAACCTTCTTTGCCATCAAACTAAAATAAATAAGTATAAATTACTATGTACAAAATTACTTTGATGTATCTCTGAAACTATGATGAATGTAATGAAATATGAACCAGATAATGATTAATCTTGGGAAGTAATGCATTACATCGATATATTTATTAAAGGACAATACAACGAAAATATATTTATTTACACATACTATAATTTCAGTACCATTAGAAATGATAAATTATATAAATACTACTAACGCATTTCCTACGATGAATTATCTATATATCATGAAATAAAAATCGCCGACATTTACCAAATCATTTTGACTGGTTGAAATTGTATTTCTCCTCATACAAAGTATCCGAAAACCTTCTAAATTAAATACAAATATGTTGGCCACGGCTATGTGTGGTGTCCTTCAGCAAGACACTTTTTCCGCATATGCTTTGTACTGGTTTTACCCGGGAATTTAGGGGAGCGCGTGGTCCAATGCTAGAGCACCGAACCCATGATCGGAGGGTCGTGGGTTCGATCCTCCGCTACGGCTATGTGTGGTGTCCTTGAGCAAGGCACTTTTTCCGCATATGCTTTGTACTGGTACTACCCAGGAAGACTTCGAGCGTGATTTGTCTAAGTTGTAAGAACTTGTTTCACAATCGAGGTAAAATAAATAATGAAATACATACCAAAATAGTTGAAATTATTTCTAAATAACTCTGAACATCTGCGTGGAATAATGAGCTGCGGTCGTAAAATTCTATCTTTGTTAGTTTATAACACATTAAACACAGTATGATGGTCATGCATCCCTGGGCCATTAAACATATTGTTAATTCTTTACCTGAGATGAGCAATGAAAAAGATCAAAAGTGCTTAACTTAACATAAACGTAAAATAGGAATGTAAAAACGTTAATCATTAATTGTACTACTTTAGCTTCAAAATTTATGCATCATTACACTAGTTAACATGATCCGAATTATATCTTAACTGCCACACTTCCAATTATATTAATTGTTCGAGAAATTTAATCATTTCCGTATTGTGTTGGCGTCAACACATGTTTCTGTAAAGATACAATATATGATTGTTTGAAATAAAGATGTCTAAGGAATAGCTGCTTATAATGACATCAACTGAAAATGTTGATTAGAAAGCCGTTTGAAAATACCAAATACTGTTAAATGCTATTACATAATGTCAAATAAATGTCAGATAATGTTGCAAATATTGCTAAATATTGCTAAGTACGAATACGAATATTTTATTCAGCATAAAACATAAATACAATGTTTATAGCCTGCACACATTGAATTTAAAGGTAGGCGAATAACATGAAATAGATCATTTAACAGAGAAGCAATATGCATATATTTTATCTTTGTGAATCACATGTATATGATACAATATATATATAAGATAAGAGTCAATTTAACACATTCGTAGTTGTTAGTGTTTAGACTGTTAACCGCATTGACGAATAATGATGAATAATGTCAAATAGCGTTTAGTAATTATGATTAAAATCATCGTTCAAATCATTTATATAACGTTTCGAACAAATCAATTGAACACATTTGAATGACCCTTGGCTATTTCAAAATGTTTTTATGCAAATAATATCATCTCTTATTTTATATTTAATTGTGGTACATGTTAGTGTAGGCGTTATTTTCATATAAACATATATATGGAGCACACACTGTAAAATATACCAAGGTAAACTGTACGGGGGTGGGGGTGGGGGGCGTTGTCCGGAAATTAAATTAAACAGGAGGAGATATGTCTTGTGTTTTAACATACACATGACAAATCTATTAAAACAGACATATTCTGTTTGTTGTGCGTTATTTCTATCCAAAAGGGCAGTAAAATAATGTCATTAATTACTTTTGTCTGTTCTCAACATGTTTATACCGAGGCAAGTGGCTCAATGCGGCGTATGTGTTCCCCAACGTATTTATGGGTCTGCACATATATAAAAATAAAATATCTTTTTGTTATTTGTCAACTAAATTGTTAGGTAAAACAATCTTTACTTTGATCACAAATCTTTGTTGTATTATTGTATTGTATGACACCTCTATAAACAACACTATTGTATTATATAAACCAGAATAACCAATAAATAGGCATTTCATGTTATTTGCAATAAACAACTGATAGTCATAACAAGGCGTGATATAGGTATATGTATTTACATTTAAACAACTTATTAAATTAGTACATCAGCTAATTCCTAAAATGATTATTTTTTTAACCGAAACAGCTATAGTTTTTATCATAAAGATAAAGTTAATATTTGAATCAAGAAATTAAGCCACAAACGCTGTGTGGTTACACACTAACTAGTGTAGTGGTTAACCGTAATCCAGTTTTAACAATTACAACATGATAAGTGCTAAGATTTATTGTGTAAAACAATCATAAATGTATGCAAAAACCTTTTTTAAAAAACCACAAACTGATTTTTCCTTGGATAAAAACTGACGAATTAACAAAACAGTTGAATTCAAGCGTTTTGATCATAAACACAAATTTACGAACTAATATGCATTTTAACAATGTACCCGTTTCTAAAATAAAAAACAAAATTACGGTTCTGCATGCATGCTAGGAACATAAATTTCACATGCGTCTCTTTAAAAATTTTCTAGCTATCAATTAGTCATTTAATATATTTTCATTATGGTTACATGTATTTGCAATCTCGAAAGTTACATCCAATCAGAAATTGGATTTGTTTCAAATTATATACCCTCGGGGTCTCTTAACGTTTCCCAACTTACAAGAAGCAGTGTCTTAATTGTGATAACTGATCTAAATAGGCATTATCAATTAAGGATTTCTTTCAACATTTCTGTAAATATAAAACGTAAATCTATATCTACAAACAATCCTTAAAGATGAAATGCGCCGTATAATCCAGCAACTCGTTCGATTAATTAACATTCAATCTATTTACTTAGCGATTGGTTACATTCCAAGTCTTGATCGTCTGTTCTTAATTTCAATGCAATAATAAAAAAAAATACAAGTTGTAAACAAGATTTCTTAAACATATTTCTACAGGAAGAACAACCAAAACAGCCCATGATACTGTTCTTTTCTTGTACGTATTTCTACATGGAGAACAACCAACACAGCTCATGATACTGTTCTTTTCTTGTACGTATTTCTACAAGGAGAACAACCAACACAGCTCATGATACTGTTCTTCTCTTGTACGTATTTCTACAAGGAGAACAACCAACACAGCTCATGATACTGTTCTTTTCTTGTACGTATTTCTACAAGGAGAACAACCAACACAGCTCATGATACTGTTCTTTTCTTGTACGTTTTTCTACAAGGAGAACAACCAACACAGCTCATGATACTGTAATATTCATGCTGTGAGCAGATATGAATGAAATAATTGATATAAAGTTAATTAGTAAACTGGTTGTTTTTAATTAAAAGCTTTGATATATGTGTAATGGCGTGAAATGATAATTTCTGTTACTTACAAAAATAAATATCAATATTTGAAATTGATATTTGATTTATTACTCTCCGTACCTGAATCGTTTATCAAATATTTAACAAACACAGTACTTAGACGTATGTACATGGAAATATAAATATAAACATATTCAAATCACAGAACTCGTCCATGATAGAACAACAACAGACTCGGATTTATTGCGTCTGTTCCTGATAGGTCATAAATTATGTAACATCCCTCACTCTCTGTTATGACCGAGGGTATTCAGTGTTCACTTCTTAACGAGCCTCGTGTTTCCAAAGAATCAGATATAACAATAAACTGGGTCAAGAACGGGGCAACGTGTTACGGTCGCCACACAGCATATGAGATTTTGTTGTGACAGCCAATAATATCAGCAGATAGTCGGACCCTTTGGAACACAGAATACGTCTAGGAATATAAGCATCTTACATGGATTTGAGAGCCGAGATACCGCCAAAAAAATTTTCCGAAGGGACAGAATTTTCCATCCTCACCGATAAAAGCATGAAAAATGTTTTTTTCTTGTAAACAGCCATAAATGTGGGCCTTTTAAAGATCATTATTTAGTTTTATTTATAGTAGAGCAAGGGTATCATAATATTTATGAAGTAATACATTCAGCGCGAGGAATAATGAGGATGCTGGGATAAGTGTATACAAACTGCTGTAGACGATATGAATATGAAAATACCTAAACCTTATTCGTGTTGACACAGTATGTTAAGGAAATGGTTTAGTTACGGTGACGTGGTTTCGCGGGTGTCGACTAGATGTGCTTACTGTTGAGTCATTGACTGTTTAGGTTAGACGCATACAATGTGCCTTTATTAACCAAGACTAACTGGAAGATTTAGTAATTCTATTGATGAAAATATAAATAATTGAATACCAACATATGTATATGCAGGATTACATGAAAGTGTATCGTGACATATCGGTAATTATATTCTTTATGTTAAACTGATAATATTCTCAGTAGTACTATATATAATTATATATATATATATATATATATATATATATATATCTAAATGTGTAAATCAATACCAAAATATACGTCAAACAGGAGACGTAGCAATCACAGGACAAGGACGTGACAACAGCAATAACACAAATTCCGCGTAGAAAAGTCATACTTAGAACAATTCAATTGTACAAAATAAATGAAGGACATGGGTTTTCTGTTCGGAAAGTTAGGCAGTTAAGCTGCCACTGGGGGGATTAAGCCAGGTTTAAGGGTTCTTCCAACCTCACTCTCACCTTCGTCGTCACATCATAAAACTCTGTACACTGTTGACAAAATGAAAGTAGACTTTCGAAATCAGGTATTCATACCCCAATTTTCAAGCATCAATTTTCTTTTCTTAATTTACAATTCAATCATGACAATGCTTTCAAAATGTTCAAAATACATCAATAATGCCATTCAAATAAAAAAATGAGCATTAAAATAAGGAAAATGCATTTTTGAAAAAAAAGAAACAACGATTATTTATAACCGTTGATATTATGTGACAACCCCACAGAAGCACATCCTGTTTCCAATTGTGGTGATATGCCTTTAATTTAATAGTCCCCTCTTACAAATATTTGCTATCCAGTAAAAGTTTAAACATAGTCCATCACAATAGCATCTTTGAAGTGCTTTGCTAATTGAATATACGAAATGTAAATATTATATACCATGTTCTTACGATATCAATTATAACCTTGTCTTATTATTAGTACATGTACACTGAAACACTGGATAAAAATAAGTGAAGTCTTTTTCTCTCGTTCTCTTCTATATACAGTTTTATTGCTAGAATATTTTCTAAATCAACTGTTGCGCTTTTTTCTTATTTAATGCTTTTTTGACCAAACTGAAATTAGCGCGGAGCACTATGATACAATCTATAATGGAAAGCAAAATAACTGTTACGGAAGCAGATCTACACAAAGTTTAAAAGCTTTTTATTCTGTATTATTTCCACATAATGTGGTAAATGTATGACTTTATTTCTTCATTTTTAATGTATGTTAAATATACGTACTTATGTGATTAAAATACTATAACAACGATTTGTCTATTTTTTGTATAATTTGAAATTCATAACCGCCTTTAGAAATAACATAGGTCTGCATTCAGTAACATTTGAATGATGTTTCACGCAATTTTCAACACATTTCAGGTTATATATGGTATATCCAGTTTTATTGATGGAGAAAGACCTCAAAATGAATCTGAATAGAACCACCAGAATTCCTTTAAAAACAGAAAAACTTTCCTACATAATGTTTTGAGCCGTGTTTGGCTTGAATCCTAGACCTCAGCGGTGATATTAAATGACGGAAGTTCAGTGAAAATATAGTTTTATCTCTTTATTTTCTCAAAAAATGTCGGACATCTTCACACACTAAACGCAATACATATGTTCTTTGTCTATGCATGAAATAGTATTTACAAAAGTTATATAAAAAAAACAAAAAAACGTAAGAAGACTAGAATAAAGAAACAAAGAACTAGCAGAAATTCAATGAATATTATATAGTGACATTACTATATCTTAGACTATTATCCGTCATCTCTATTCAACCATACCTTTTAAAAGTATTACCACAGTATACAGTATAAATACAAATATACTGTAATACACTACATTGAAAAGTTACATAAAAGTGTCTAACACTATATTTTTTAAATCTCTCTCTGTATACACAAATAGCTAGCTCATATTACTTCGACGCATATGTTTGCACACATGTAATGATATATAACGACCGTAAACGATTGTCATCCATTGCTAAAATGTGGAATGTGGAATATGTGATAAGTTTCAGTCATTAGTTTGAAATAAATATGGGTCGTATTTAATTAAAAATATTTTCTATAGTATACCCTTAGTTACAATTGGGTCAAATATAACATTATCTCGACATGAAAACAATATTTTATATCCAATGAATATATACCAGATTGCGACTCTAAATTCGTTTTGCATTTTATATTTTGTAAATAAGTTTTAAAAGCATGATACCGCCTTTTGTATATAACCAACGCTTACATAACAGTACAAGTTATCTTAACGTGGAGGTCGCAATTTCGAGCCCATCACCGGCAAATAGTTTATAAAAAGACATTGCGATATAGACATTATCACATATTGTCAACCATAACTTTTGAAAATAGTCACAAAATATTTAACATGTATAATACAGGAACAAACACAATTTGGTAATATTTACCACTGTATTCATCAATAAATTCATAATTCTCTGTTCGAAGTCAAGATCTGTAAGATTAACCTTTTTTATTCAAACACATAATCGCATAAAATATATTTCAAACATGTAATATATCCAAATGGCTGATGTGCATGTTTATATCATTACCTTAAGTTTTGATTGGATATCTCTATTAGATATACTTGTACACATTATTTATTTGAATTGACATGGTCACATTTTTCTAAAGACAATATAAGCATCATTTCCCCACGTTTCGAAGACTACGGCTGGAACACATAGCTCGGTTTCCGTGGTAAGAAAATAATGTTGTTGTTGTTGTTGTATGGTGTCCGTCCGTTCGTTCGTTAGTCTGCTGTGGAATTATTGTATTTGGGATTTTTGTATTTTGAATATTTTAAGACGCAGTTAAAAATTATAAACACCTGTGTCATTAAAATCAGAATTTAAATGTGTCATTTTATTGAGACATTATATGACAAGTAATGGTAGTAAGTAACTTTAGGTGTTCCTGTCCTATAGCAACTAGCTCAGATATGGGTGTGTTGATGTCGAGCTAGAAATGAGAAATGAGAATATACGACCCGAGGTAGTAAGAAATTGATTAATGAAAATAGATGGATCGAAGCATTTTTGGAGTGGAGCGCGTTGTCTAATGTAGAGCATTGAACCAATGATCGGAGGGTCCATGACTCGATGCTCTGCCGTGGCTAGATGCGGTGTCCTTGAGCAAGAAACATTTTCCGCATATGCTGTGTACTGGTTCAACGAAAGAAGACTTCGAGCGTGAACTGCCTTCCGCCTAAGTTTTAATTGAAGTAAAATAAATAGTTTAAACTAAGCATTTTTGGATTATGTCGAGTACAGTTAGTCAGTTTAGTAGTGGCAGGGAACGAGTTAACATTGCGTATAAGAACTTATGTAGAAATGGAGACAATTACAATTGCTGAATTATAGAAGCTTGCAAAATAAACCGAGTTAATACAAATCACCCTAGTTCTGGTGTCCATCATTTCACACCATCAAATCGTCCTCATATCCAGACATGGTTTCTGCTCAATGTTCGATAACCGTTGTTTCATACAGGTTCAGTCATTTTAATTAAATCTTTATAATGAAAGGAAACCCGGGTTACTTGGTTAAGGTCACAGTTACTTTAAGTATTCAGCTAAACTTATAATATAATTGTAGATAAACATATTCAGATGAAACTGTTATTGATAGACTTCTGATAAAAGGTGATTCGGAATAACTTTTCAGGTTACTCGTGTTAAAGTCAAGGTCTGTGTGACTTTAAGACAAAATTGTTTTTTCTCAATATCATTTGTTTCTTAAAGTGTGATTGTGGTGAGCTGTGCTGAGCAGACCATTTACTAAAACAGCGTTGGAATTACTTTTCGGGTCACTCAGCCACGGTTAAGGAATATTAGAAATATGGCTTCCGTTCAATAACGTTTGTTTCTTATACTATATTTAGATGTAATTATGGGATAAAACTTCTTAAAGGAAGTGTATTAATATTTTTCAAATATTTAGAACTGACAAAATATATATCTTTCAACCTGTCACTTTGCGATATACAAACGAGATTAAAGCGCTGTATCAATTAAATACTTATTAATAGTTATATTTTAATTTCAACATACAAATATTTAGTTTTCAGTAACAGTGTAAAGTGAATATTTATGCCCCTCTGTTATCTTGAAACTAGTTTTCGTATTCTTGTTCCTTATATACTGTCTATCATTGGTACAGCAAGACAATATTCGCGGGAGTTCTACATCCCCAGTCAATAAATATAATGGTGTGTTTATTCCTTTAATAATTGCAGAAATAAATATAACTTTGAACTTTTATATGAATATATGATTTGTTTGAGAAGTAATCTTACTGTTTTTTTCGTGGTGGGGATTGTCAGCCAGGTTTTGTTTTTAATGTAGTTGATGATGATGTAATTGATTTGCAAACGTTTGTGTGTGTGTGTGTTTTTTGTTTCGCCATCTATCTAGAACTGAGGTAATTTTTTAATCATTTCATTTCACTTACATGTATGAGAGGTTTAATTGACTGGGTATCGTAATATGTTGAACATATTTATCAATTTTAACATTTATAGCATTTATAGCAGTTAGGTCATTCTGGTCATTTAGGTCATTTATTTCATTTAGATAATTAGGCCATTTAGATAAATTAGACCATTTGGATCATTAAAATCATTTAGATAATTTAGATCATGTATTCCATTTGGATCCTTTAGATAATTAGAGCATTTGGATCATTTAGATAATTAGAACATTTAGAGCTTTAGATCATTTGGATAATTTCAATAATTAGAACATTTCCATAATTTGGATCATTTAGTTAATTAGAACATTTAGATCGTTTGGATCATTTCGATAATTAGAACATTTACATAATGTGGATCATTTAGTTAATTAGAACATTTAGATCATTTAGATAATTAGAACATTTAGGTCATTTGGATCATTTAGACTATTTTAAACTTTTAGACAGTTAGACCATTTAGACAATTTATACCATTTAGATCATTTAAAATAGTTGAAACATTTAGATCATTTAAGCCTTTTATATAATTTGGATCATTTACAGTATTTATATCGTTTATATTATTTATACCATTTAGATAATAAAGAACATTTAGACAATTTATATCTTTTAGAATATTTCAATTTTTTCCTGCTAGAAGATGGTCTACATTGTTTCCCATTGTTGCTTTAGGCAGACATACGTCAATATTTAATTACAAACGTCAAATTGATTTAGTATTTTTAGATATGATATACAATTTCTGAATCTTATTTGGAAAGCTTCTTTGCTTTATAAAATTGACAGACTTCTGCTTGACATGATACCATAGTATAAATATTGGTTATAACATGGAAATAACAAAATTAGAAGTTATAGAGTAGATATAAAAATAGGATAAGTAACAGAAATAGTAGCAAAAACAGTAGGCACAATAGAAGCAGCAGCAGTCAGCACTAATGTTACCCTGCAGTATTAAACATAATTATTGTATCATGTCTATAAGTCAGAGTTGTTGTTTTTTGTCATTAATTTTCCATTTCATATATTTATTTCATAAGCATTGTTCATATATTTATTTTCTGTTTCAAAATTTGGGAGTTGGGAAGACTTGGGAATGAATTCGTGGTTTTTACATTTTTAACTATAGCAATTTAAGGCCACTTGCAGACAAAGTAGATTCTTGGACCCCTTGTATGATTTGTACGTGGTTAGTTGAGGTATGCTATCTTGCCTAAGCCATTCATTGGTCATTTGTTTTTAATTATATGCAAAAATCATAGGGATAAATAATGGAAATAATTGAATGGAATTGATTGATGGGAGTTTTAGTATCCATGGGAGCCAATATAAGGAACCAAATCCAGGAACTTAAGAGTCGTCCGCAACCTAGCCACTCATGAATTGTGTATACAGGAGGCAGATTGGATAATTACAATTGTATAAAATATTCTGTTCTCAGTTTCTCTCTAAAGTCCTGAAGTATGATGGAAGAATGGTCCGCTCCCGTGCCTAACATCGCATCGTGGTCAGATAACAAAACAATGTATTGTAAGTATTTTATTTTATATAATGGAATGGTAGAAGGAATTCCATGTAACTTCTAACCGGCTTAGCTATTGATCTACGTTTTCGTTCCTGGGTACCAGTCAATGTCTTGTTGCATCATTTTTATTTGTAGAACTAAGCCTATGAAAGAACCGAACATTGCTTGACAGTAACAAACACGAGCGCGTACGCGTAAGCACTGTTTGTTTGATTTCGCGGGCTCCTCGTCAGTTTTGATTGGATTAAATTGGTTTAGTGGGCGTGTTTATCGCTGAAAATGAATCTGAATTTAAGCGATGTGATCATTTTGTAGTTGCATGCGGCAGCAAATCGACATGACCTGAAACTATGGAGTGGTGTAAAAATCGAAAGAAAAGTACCTCTCTTAATTCACAAAACAAAGACGAACGCCGTCTCTGTTTTGAGATTAACCTATCGGTGCTATTAAATGGAGCGCGTGGTCTAGCGGTTGAGCATCGAATCCATGATCAGAGAGTTGTGAGTTCGGTCCCCCGTCAGGTTATGTGTGCAAGGCTCTATTTCTCGTATATTTTTTATGCTTCGTCAACCAAATACATAGTATAGTAAACCCTTTACATAGTATAGTAAACCAAATACATAGTACAGTAAACCCTATACATAGTATAGTAAACCAAATACATAGTATAGTAAACCAAATACATAGTAAAGTAAACACTATACATAGTATAATAAACCAAATATATAGTATAGTAAACCATATACATAGTATAGTAAACACTATACATAGTATAGTAAACCCAATACATAGTATAGAAAACCCTATACATAGTATAGTAAACCCAATACATAGTATAGTAAACCCTATACATAGTATAGTAAACCCTATACATAGTATAGTAAACCATATACATAGTATAGTAAACACTATACATAGTATAGTAAACCCATTACATAGTATAGTAAACCCATTACATAGTATAGTAAACACTATACATAGTATAGTAAACCCAATACATAGTAAAGTAAACACTATACATAGTATAGTAAACCCAATACATAGTATAGTAAACCCTATACATAGTATAGTAAACCAAATACATAGTATAGTAAACCCTATACATAGTATAGTTAACACTATACATAGTATAGTAAACACTATACATAGTATAGTAAACCCTTTACATAGTATAGAAAACCCAATACATAGTATAGTAAACACTATACACAGTATAGTAAACCCTATACATAGTATAGTAAACCCAATACATAGTATAGTAAACCAAATACATAGTATAGTAAACCCTATACATAGTATAGTAAACCCAATACATGGTATAGTATTCCATTGAGTATAGTAAACCCAATACATGGTATAGTAAACCCTATACATAGTATAGAAAACCCTATACATAGTATAGTAAACCCAATACATAGTAAAGTAAACACTATACATAGTATAGTAAACCCAATACATAGTAAAGTAAACACTATACATAGTATAGTAAACCAAATACATAGTATAGAAAACCCTATACATAGTATAGTAAACCCAATACATAGTATAGAAAACCCTATACATAGTATAGTAAACCCAATACATAGTAAAGTAAACACTATACATAGTATAGTAAACCAAATACATAGTATAGTAAACCCTATACATAGTATAGTAAACCCAATGCATAGTATAGTAAACCCTATACATAGTAAAGTAAACACTATACATAGTATAGTAAACCCTATACATAGTATAGTAAACCCTATACATAGTATAGTTAACCAAATACATAGTATAGTAAACCCTATACATAGTATAGTAAACCAAATACATAGTATAGTAAACCCTATACATATTATAGTAAACCCAATACATAGTATAGTATTCCATAGAGTATAGTAAACCCAATACATAGTATAGTAAACCCTATACATAGTATAGTAAACCAAATACATAGTAATGTAAACACTATACATAGTATAGTAAACCCTATACATAGTATAGTAAACCCAATACATAGTATAGTAAACCCAATACATAGTATAGTAAACCCAAAACATAGTAAAGTAAACACTATACATAGTATAGTAAACCAAATACATAGTATAGTAAACCCTATACATAGTATAGTAAACCCAATGCATAGTATAGTAAACCCTATACATAGTAAAGTAAACACTATACATAGTATAGTAAACCCTATACATAGTATAGTAAACCCTATACATAGTATAGTTAACCAAATACATAGTATAGTAAACCCTATACATAGTATAGTAAACCAAATACATAGTATAGTAAACCCTATACATAGTATAGTAAACCCAATACATAGTATAGTATTCCATAGAGTATAGTAAACCCAATACATAGTATAGTAAACCCTATACATAGTATAGTAAACCCAATACATAGTATAGTAAACCAAATACATAGTAATGTAAACACTATACATAGTATAGTAAACCCTATACATAGTATAGTAAACCCAATACATAGTATAGTAAACCCAATACATAGTATAGTAAACCAAATACATAGTAAAGTAAACACTATACATAGTAAAGTAAACCCAATACACCCAATTCATAGTATAGTTAACCCAATACATAGTACAGTAAACCCTATATATAGTATAGTAAACCCTATACATAGTATAGTAAACCCAATACATAGTATAGTAAACCCTATACACAGTAAAGTAAACCCAATATACAGTATAGTAAACCCAACACACAGTATAGTAAACCAAATACACAGTATAGAAAACACTACACACAGTATAGTATACCCTATACACAGTACACTAAATCCAATACACAGTATAGTAAACCCTATACATAGTATAGTAAACCCAATACACAGTATAGTAAACCCTATACATAGTATAATAAACCCAATCACAGTATAGTAAACCCAATACATTGTATATTAAACCCTATACACAGTATAGTAAACTCAGTACACAGTATAGTAAACCCTATACACAGTATATTAAACGCAATACATAGTATAGTAAACCCTATACATAGTATAGTAAACGCAATACATAGTATAGTAAACCCAATACATAGTATGGTAAACACTATACATAGTATGGTAAACCCAATACATAGTAAAGTGAACCCAATACATAGTATAGTTAACCCAATACATAGTACAGTAAACACTATACATAGTATGGTAAACCCAATACATAGTATAGTAAACCCAATACATAGTAAAGTGAACCCAATACATAGTATAGTTAACCCAATACATAGTACAGTAAACACTATACATAGTATAGTTAACACTATACATAGTATAGTATACATATGTGGTGTGTGTATGAAAATTCCTCTAAATAGGTATAAACGTAAGTAAATGTATATGATTAGAATAAAATGTGTTCTGCACTCGTTGAATTGTCTCTCAGAGCGTTGTGACAACCGTATATTCTATATCCTGTGTGATGAGTTGTTATTTGAAGTTCTCTTCTACACGTACTACAGAGAACAAAAAATACCTTTGTATGTTCAACGCAAGCGGACACCACTAGTTTTTATAAAACTGTAGATAATCTCTAAATATGAACTTTCAGAAAGAGATTATTATTTTCACATGGTTATCTGTACATGCATGTTACCGTTGATTTGATGCATGTACGTGAGTAAAACTCTACTCTATTTCAACATTTCCGTGTGTCGCTTTATATGATATTTGAATATGTGTTATGTAAGAACCATTTTACAGTTCTTTTTTCTATCTGTACGCCGAATTTTGATTTCAAATTTCATAGTTCGTTTTACAGTTAACGTACTTCTTCACGTGGTTCTGAGTTGTAAAGCCATCATTTGGATTACATTTCAATTAAATTTATTCTCAGTATGACGTCACAACTACAACATGACTTAAGCTCATGTGTTTTACCCTGCAATCTGTTTTCTACGATACATTACTTTTAACAATATTATTTATGCCAGGTATACAAAAAAGACGACAGCGGCCCATTTTATTACAAACACATGATTTATGTATCGTGCAATTATGCACGCTTAATTAAATTTAAATGCTATGTAAACTGTATTTGAACTTATTAAGTATTCCCGTGTACCTTTTTGCAAAAGATTTGATGAAAATAATTTTAAATATTTTGCAAGAATTTGTATTATTTGAGAATTGACATAGATATTTTAATTTTATATTTTTTTTGTAATAGATAAAAGTACAGTGGACATACACTATCAGTTACATTACAGAATATATTGTTTACGTTTATACGTATAAATGTAAAAAAAAACAACAGATACTTAATTAATGTCATGTGGAATAATAATGATAATAATAATATGCAATTTCAGACAAACTCACTTGTACACGCACGTATACAGGAAGTACCCACATAGACACAAACGTATGTGTTCGAGTGCTCAAATTAAACAGGACATTAATACAGTTCAGATAAATGGTTATACAAACTAATAAATTAGCACAGTATATATATATATATATTGCTAAGTTAAACAGTGTGCTTCTATTATATGACTATACCTAGCATATAAAATAAATGAAATGCATACATTTACATTACGCATGAATTCATATATTTACATTACGCATGAATGTATACATCTACATTACGCATGAATGTATACATCTACATTACGCATGAATTTATACATCTACATAACGCATGCATGTATACACATACATTACGCATGAAAGTATACATCTACATTACGCATGAATGTATACATCTACATTACGCATAAATGCATACATTTACATTACGCATGGATTTATATATCTACATTACGCATGAATTTATACATCTACATTACACATGAATGTATACATCTACATTACGCATGAATTTATACATCTACATTACACATGAATGTATACATCTACATTACGCATAAATGTATACATTTACATTACGCTTGAATGTATACATTTACATTACGCATGAGTTTATACATCTACATTACGCATGAATTTATACATCTACATTACGCACGAATGTATACATCTACATTACACATGAATGCATACATTTACACTACGCATGGATTTATACATCTACACGATTAAAATAACAAATTAAAACAGTCCAGTACCTACGAAGGTCTTTTTTTCCATTTCAGTTTGAGAAAAAGCATAAATGAATGATTAAAAGATATTTGGTTTTTTGGTTTTGCACATGAAAAAAAGGTGCCAAAGACAATCATATGATTTTTGTTTCCAACGTCTAAGGCAATGCATTGCAGTCATTGTTTTATCTTCATTGTCTTTTTTTCAACGTTTAAAGCAATGCATTGAAGTCAGTGTTTTATCCTCATTATCTTGTTTTCAACGTTTAAAGCAATGCATTGAAGTCAGTGTTTTATCTTCATTGTCTTGTTTCCAATGTTTAAGGCAATTCATTGAAGTCAGTGTTATGTCTTCATTGTCTTGTTTTCAACGTTTAAAGCAATGCATTGAAGTCAGTGTTATATCTTCATTGTCTTGTTTTCAACGTTTAAAGCAATGCATTGAAGTCAGTGTTTTATCTTCATTGTCTTGTTTTCAACGTTTAAAGCAATGCATTGAAGTCAGTGTTTTATCCTCATTATCTGGTTTTCAACGCTTAAAGCAATGCATTGAAGTCAGTGTTATATCTTCATTGTCTTGTTTTCAACGTTTAAGGCAATGCATTGAAGTTAGTGTTTTATCTTCATTGTCTTGTTTTCAACGTTTAAAGCAATGCATTGGTGTTATATCTTCATTGTCTTGTTTTCAACGTTTAAAGCAATGCATTGAAGTCAGTGTTTTATCCTCATTATCTTGTTTTCAACGTTTAAAGCAATGCATTGAAGTCAGTGTTTTATCTTCATTGTCTTGTTTTCAACGTTTAAAGCAATGCATTGAAGTCAGTGTTTTATCTTCATTGTCTTGTTTTCAACGTTTAAAGCAATGCATTGAAGTCAGTGTTATATCTTCATTGTCTTGTTGTAAATGTTTAAAGCAATGCATTGAAGTCAGTGTTATATCTCCATTGTCTTGCTTCAAAGAAAACGTTCAAAGAATGTGTTGGTATTTTAGTGCTATTTTTTCACTGTCCTCGTTTCAACATTCAGACCAATGTGTTAACGTTTTATTAGTGCCATGTTCTTCAGTATCATGTTTTTAACGTACAAAGCAATACATTGGCATTTATAGAGCCATGTTCCCCGGTGTCCTATTTTCAACGTTTAAAGCAATACATTGGCGTTTTAGTGCTTTGTTTCTCAGTGTCCTATTTTCAGCGTTTAAAGCAATACAATGGCGTTTTAGTGTTTTGTTCCTCAGTGTCCATTGGTGTTTTAGTGCTTTGTTCCTCAGTATCCATTGGTGTTTTATTTTTTTGTTCCTCAGTGTCATATTTCAACGTTAAAAGCAATACATTGGCGTTTTAGTGCTTTGTTCCTCAGTGTCCTTTTTTCAACGTTTAAAGCAATACATTGGCGTTTTCAAAGCTTTGTTCCTCAGTGTCCTATTTTCAACGTTAAAAGCAATACATTGGCGTTTTCAGAGCTTTGTTCCTCAGTGTCATATTTTCAACGTTAAAAGCAATACATTGGTGTTTTAGTGCTTTGTTCTCCAGTATTGTATTTAAAACGTTAAAAAAAATGGCTTGACGTTTTAAGTGCTTTATTTTTCGGTGCCCTGTTTTTAACGTTTCTACAGTACTATGACCTTCAATGTTCTTTATTGCAGTACTCTGGTTTTCTTTTAACACCAAAGTGCAGCATATAGATGTGTTAGAGCACATGTTCTATAGTTTTAATCAGCTGCTATTACGAAGGCAATGTTTACACTTTCTTCTGAAACCTTTAAACATTTTCAAGATATTTACACCGTACTTTAACTTGATTGTAAATTACAGCATTATCTTGAGTACATTAAAAACATAGATTTAATGATGTGTAGATTTATATTCAATCTACCTTTGTCTGTTTCATTGAAAGCTCTGTTTAGATAGAGCACTCTGTCTGACTATAAACTTCAGTTATGTCGCAGTTATGTTTCTTCTTTCTGCTGCTACTAAACTAGACATTGATTCAACGTAAAAGCATTTTGTCCAAAGAAAGAGTTACAGTATAATATTTAATATTGCAATATAGTGTACTTTAAATATAAAATGTTCCGACAATTACACACAAACATTAAACACAGTGGATAAATGGACATGTTTTTAATGTGGATAGAATTTAAGTAGCTGCATTGAATTATACGGACCTATCTAAAACTGCAAATACATACAAAACAAAGAGTATTTATAAATGTATTAACTTTTAAAAATAAGAGAAAAATATGTTTATTGGTTGTTGGTGTGAGAGTCAAAGAAGACATCAAAATTAATCTAAACCATTTTTCAAACTGACAGATATCAGAAATAGTATTGACTCTTCCCGCTAGGGACCGTAAGATAGCAGTGAACTACGAACACGCTGATTGGTCAGTTGTTTAAGCGGATCGTGAATAGGTCACAGTGTTGTAACGCTTTTACAATCTTATGAATTTGTAGGACAGGCTGGGCATTTTATGATTACTAGAGACCTGAATACAGAAATGTCATGGACTAGTATAAGTTGCTTAAATCCATATCGTTTAAAAGGATTGTATCAGGAAAACACTCTCGAAATATCTTAAAAATAAAATAATAATTAAAATGGAAATAAAAGCATCTCATAAGGATTAATAAATAAAATCCGAATGGTTTGGTATGGCAAATCCACCGAAACGTGACAACATTCAATATCTAAATTCTAGCGGTAAACTTAACAATAACTTAAAAATAAACAGCCCTTAATTACTGCTTGGCGTCCCTCGGACTCTTTCTAAGGAGAAATAATTTTAAAAAAACGGCGTACGCTCCCTGAAACCCCTAAACTCCCATATATTATTAAAACGCATGATTACATTTCTATTGAAAACTTGTTTGCCCGTTCAGATTTTGTGTTGAGCAACTCTAAACTGAAATCCTTGATCCACACTTATGAAGAACGGATAGATTTGAAATCCAAATGAAATCACGTGATACATTTATATATGTATAGGCCTGATTTGTTGCAAAAAATATTTAAGTCAATTTTGAAACTTTGAAAAATCCTGCTAAATTCCCTTTATTAACCATCCATCCATTTCAGTTTTAAACAGCTGTGTTAAATATAAATCAATGATATATGTACCCTTCAAGCCAGTGCATTTTTGTCACATTTATAATCAAAGTACTTAAGTACTGATGGCCGGTGCATGTTTTTATAGGGAAATATTTATTGAAGGTTCACGAAGAAAGTATAATAAGGAAGAGTTTTTTTTAATTTTTCACTTTCTTACCCAATTATTGAATTTATTTCTCACAATACAGCAACAAAAAATGGTTGAACAATTCATTTTCTAGCCACAAACACTCTTTTTGTCTAATAACTTCAGTCTGCAGTAATGCCATAATTTCAATATCTCTACTACAGTGAAAGTTTTGTCACAATGTATTTAAATATCTGTTTCTCTGGCGACTCAAAAACTGACCACAGAGGATATATCATGAGGTGATGCTACACCCCAACTATGTTAACCATGTACTGTCGTCGGATAGTTTTGAAATTTAAAAAAAAACAACAAGAGGCCCAAGAGGGTCTGTGGACACTCTACTTGTAAATAGTGGTTGTTGTTTTACGTTCAAATTCAACTAATCAGTTTTTGAAATTTCACATAATCAACTCTTTTTGGGTCCCTTCGGCTCCTTATGGAATTTCAATCCTCTTTATGCAACAGAAAATATTTGCTAATTCTATACAATGGTTTAAATCTCAAATTCAAAATTGTTTTTGCAAAAATGCTGGAGAAAATTAGAATTTTCTGTTCTCCAATAGTACTCCTATGTAAAACCCCAAGTCCCCTCACAGAGCCCCTATAAATACTAGCTCCTTGATTCTTATCTTGACAACGCGCCATCGTATAAGGCCTTCTGGCTTTTGGCCAGTAGAGCTAACAAGAGGCCAATGGGCCTTAACGGTTACCTGATTATCATTGATGAAATAAAGCTAAATAAAACATAAGTATTAACCGTCACGTTAGCAACAACAAATCACACCAAAAACCATTCAAATGAGTATTCAGTCATAAAAAATAACAGTTTTTGTCATTTTCTCTTAAATAGATTTAGTCAAGTGGGCCCCATCCCCAGGGCCAAACTGTGAGACCAAGGGGCATGCAATTCACAATTTTTATAAAGGACCCATAGGCGTCCGCGTCCATAATCATGATCACCAATTATTTCCCAGTGCTTCCTATAATAATAAGAAGATTTTTAAAGTTTACCTTGAATTTGACTGTGTTGGTCCGTACCTAAGACCTCATGGGGGTGGGGACCATGACATTCACATAGGTATTAACTGTCAGGTCAGCAACAACAAATCACACCAAAAAATATTCCCATCAATCTATTCAGATATCAGTCATAAGAAACAATGTTTTTTTGTCATTTTCTCTTATACATGTATAGATTTAGTAAAGTAGGCCCAATCCCCAGGGCCAAACCGTGAGATTTAAGGGCATAAAACTCACAATTTTTATAAAGGACACATGGGCGTCCATAATTATGCTCACAATTTGTTTCTGAGTGCTTCCTATAATAAGAAGAACTGTAAGGTATGCCGTAATAACAAGACTGAAAAAAACTCACGTTTGCCGATTGTCCTTAATTTGATGAGTTGATGACCAGCTATCAGTATCAGGAAAAATGACGTCTTCAGCATCAGTCACGTCGCAGTTATACAAACGTATTACTACATTACACACCAAATAACTAGTCTGTAGAGCAAACCCAGCTCTCCCGATTGGGTCCGTAAACTAGGAATGGTATTTGATCACTTTGATTGGTCAGTTGAATGACGTCACAGTTAGGTAAGCGTTGAAAAGCTATGAATTGTGGGACAGGCATGAAATTCCCTGCCTTTTCATTGGGGGGTCATAGACCTGATTCGGGAGATATCAGGACTGGGATAGACTGACAAATAACCCACATATTTGCGAAAAAAATGTTTTTAAGAATTATTGCTGTGAGCATATATAGATTAATTGACGAGGTTTATCATTTAATCTATGATTCAATTGATTTATATCTAAATACGCTTAAATTCAATTCAATTTTCAAACATATTTGATGGAACTACTTTTTTATCGGCTTAGTAGATTGAATTCCTCTCAGCTGAGTTGTTAGGTTTTTAGTAAAAGCGACGGGTGACTTCAGTGCTTACGCACCGGCCAAAAAATGTGTTAACCGGCTTTAGTTAGAAATTTATCGGTTTTGACACAAAGATACATTTTGATTTATGATGACATCCATGCAATCTAAGGGAATACCTACCAAGTATGTCTGAGCATGATAGGGTTTCTTCTGTGAATATCGATTACTTCCGGGAACGAGTTTATGAACTTGTTCTTTTATAGCACTGACATTAAAACAGAAGTGTGTAAGTATCGTGGTTACTTAATCAAATATTAAAAAGGAATTTAAGTTATTTAACTATATACGAAACTTTCATTTGTATGTTGTCACTAAATTCGTCAAGCAGAGAAGTAAGTGTCAAAAGTGTATTGTTTCTTAAATGTATTGTGCACTGATAATTGCATTAAATATAATATAATTTTTTATAATTTTGTTTACAAGAATGCATTATAGAGCAGTATTTAAATTGCCGTCTTATGATTTAGTAGTAGGTGTTACTAAGTGTATATTATTTCATGTGTTACATGTAGCGGAAGATGTCACTAAGTGTGTATTATTTCGTGTGTTAGTGGTAGGTATTACTAAGTGTATATTATTTTGTGTGTTAATGGAAGGTGTTACTAAGTGTACATAGTGTACATTATTCGATGTGTTAGCGGTAGGTGTTACTATGTATGTATTATTCCATGTGTTAGTGGTAGGTGTTGCTAAATGTATATTAATTCGTGTGTTAGTGGAAGGTGTTACTAAGTGTGTATTATTTCATGTATTTGCGGTAGGTGTTACTACGTGTGTATCATTTCATGTGTAGGTGGTAGGTGTTACTAAGTGTGTATCTTTCATGTGTTGGCGGTAAGTGTTACTAAATGTGTATTATTTCATGTGTAAGTGGTAGGTGTTACTAAGTGTGTATTATTTCGTGTGTTAGTAGAAGGTGTTACTAAGTGTGTATTATTTCATGTGTTAGCGGTAGGTGTTACAAAGTGTGTATTATTTCATGTGTTAGCGATAGGTGTTACTTAGTGTGTATTATTTCATTTGTTTGAGGAAGGTGTAACTAAGTTTTTATTATTCCATGTGTTAGTTGTAGGTGTTAGTAAGTGTGTATTATTTTATATGTTTATTGTAGGTGTTACTAAGTATGCATTATTCCATGTGTTAGTTGTAGATGTTACCAAGTGTATATTATAGCATGAATAACTGGTAGGTGTTACTAAGTGTGTATAGTTCATTTGTATGCGGAAGGTGTTACTAAGTTTTCATTATTCAATGTGTTAGTGGTAGATGTTACTAAGTGTGTAATATTTCATGAGTTAGTTGTAGGTGTTACTTAGTGTATTTTATTACATGTGTTAACGGTAGGTGTTACAAAGTGTGTATTATTTCATGTGTTAGCGGTAAGTGTGTAAGTGTAAATAAGTGTGAATTATTTTATGTAAAAGTGATAGGTGTTACTAAGTGTGTATTAGCTCATTTGTTTTTGGAAGGTGTTACTAAGTTTTCATTATTCAATGTGTTAGTGGTAGATGTTACAAAGTGTGTATTATTTCATGTGTTAGTGGTAAGTGTGTAAGTGTAACTAAGTGTGAATTATTTTATGTAAAAGTGATAGGTGTTACTAAGTGTGTATTAGCTCATTTGTTTTTGGAAGGTGTTACTAAGTTTTCATTATTCAATGTGTTAGCGGTAGATGTAACTAAGTGTGTATTATTTCATGTGTTAGTAATAGGTGTTACTAAGTGTGTATTATTCCATGTGTTAGCGATAGGTGTAACAAAGTGTGTATCATTTCATGTGTTAGTGGTAGGTGTTACTAATTGCGTATTATTTCATGTGTTAGCGGTAGGTGTTACTAAGTTTGTATTATTTCATGTGTTAGTGGTAGGTGTTACTAAGTGTGTATTATTTCATTTTTAGTGGACGTTGTTACTAAGTGTGTATTATTTCATGTGTTAGTTGTAGGTTTTACTAAGTGTGTATTATTTCATTTGTTAGTGGACGGTGTTACTAAGTGTGTATTATTTCATGTGTTTACGGTAGGTGTTACAAAGTGTGTATTATTTCATGTGTTAGCGGTAAGTGGAAATAAGTGTGTAATATTTCATGTGTTAGTGGTAGGTGCTACTAAGTTTGTAATATTTCATGTGTTAGTGGAATGTAATACTAAGTGTGTATTATTTCATGTGTTTATTGTACGTGTTACTAAGTATGCATTATTCCATGTGTTAGTTTTAGGTGTTACTAAGTGTGTATTATTTCATGTGTAAGTGATAGATGTTACTAAGTGTGTATTATTTCATGTGTTAGCGGTAGGTGTTACTAAGTATTTTTCATGTGTTAGCGGTAGGTTTACTAAGTGTGTATTAGTTCATGTGTTAGCGGTAGGTGCTACTAAGTATGCATTATTCCATGTGTTAGTTTTAGGTGTTACTAAGTGTGTATTATTTCATGTGTAAGTGGTAGGTGGTACTGATTGTGTATTATTTCATGTGTTAGCGGTAGGTGTTACTTAGTGTGTATTAGTTCATGTGTTAGCAGAAGGTGTTACTAAGCATGTATTATTTCATGTATTAGCGGTAGGTGTTACTAAGTGTGTATTAGTTCAGTGTTAGCGGTAGGCGTTACTAAGTATGTATTATTTCATGTGTTAGCAGTAGGTGTTACTAAGTGTGTATTAGTTCATGTGTTAGCGGTAGGTGTTACTTAGTGTGTATTAGTTCATGTGTTAGCAGTAGGTGTTACTAAGTGTGTATTAGTTCATGTGTTAGGGGTAGGTGTTATTGTGTATGTATTATTTCATGCGTTTATTTGACAATAATAACATAACTTTTTTTACAAATAGTAGAAGTAGTTGAGTTGTATATTTATTCGTCCGACAGAGAAGCAGATGAGACATGTGTACGATTTAATAAGTTTATATTGAAGAATCATCTGCAGCACAGATGCGTTATTGGACTCTGACGACGTTGTATTGTAAGAAACCGGGTAATCGTATTGTTTCCACAGAGTTCATGTGCTTGAATCTTTTGAATGCATGCGTTTCGTTAACGTGTCGTCCGCAGCTGATCCGTGTGCGTAAGAAAAGGTTCACTGCTCAATGCGACAATGTCATGATTACAGACATGGATCATGGAACACAGATCAAGGACGAATTGAATGCTCTAACGTATTTTAAACATGAGCAACATTCAACGGACAAGCACACGGACGAATAGAATAGCGGCTATATATGTACTTCAAGGACCAAGGACGCGGACACGAAACGGATCACGGACGAAAGGAATAGCAGAATGGAAAAGAGCCTATATATGTACTTCAAGGACCACAGACGCGGACACGAAAACGGATCACGGACAAATGGAATAGCGCCTATATATGTACTTCAAGAACTGTGGACGCGGAGACGAAAACGGATCACGGACGAATGGAATAGCGGCTATATATATACTTCAAGGACCACGGACGCGGACACGAAACGGATCACGGACAAATGGAATAGCGTCTATATATGTACTTCAAGGACCATGGACGCGGACGAGAAACGGAACACGGACGAATGGAATAGCGGCTATATATATTATGTACTTCAAGGACCATGGACGCAGACACGAAACGGATCACGGACGAACGGAATAGCGGCTATATATGTACTTCAAGGACCACGGACGCGGACACGAAACGGATCACGGACAAATGGAATAGCGTCTATATATGTACTTCAAGGACCACGGACGCGGACACGAAACGGATCACGGACAAATGGAATAGCGTCTATATATGTACTTCAAGGACCATGGACGCGGACGAGAAACGGAGCACGGACGAATGGAATAGCGGCTATATATATTATGTACTTCAAGGACCATGGACGCAGACACGAAACGGATCACGGACGAACGGAATAGCGGCTATATATGTACTTCAAGGACCATGGACGCGGACGCGAAACGGATCACGGACTAATGGAATTGCGGCTATATATATTATGTACTTCAAGGGCCACGGACGCGGACACAAAACGGATCACGGACGAATGGAATAGCGGCTATATATGTACTTCAAGGACCATAGACGCAGACACGAAACGGATCACGGACGAATAGAAAAGCGGCTATATATGTACTTCAAGGACCATGGACGCAGACACGAAACGGATCACGGACGAATAGAATAGCGTCTATATATGAATTTAAAGGACCATGGACACGGACACGAAACATATCACGGACGAATAGAATAGCGGCTATATATGTACTTCAAGGACTATGGACGCGGATGCAAAACGGATCACGGACGAATGGAATAGCGACTATATATGTACTTCAAGGACCATGGACGCAGACACGAAACGGATCACTGACGAATAGAATAGCGTCTATATATGTACTTCAAGGACTATGGACGCGGACGCGAAACGGAACACGGACGAATGGAATAGCGGCTATATATGTACTTCAAGGATCATGGACGCAGACACGAAACGGATCACGGACGAATAGAATAGCGTCTATACATGTTTTCAAGGACCATAGACGCAGACACGAAACGGATCACGAACGAATAGACTAGCGGCTATAAATGTATTTCAAGGACCATGGACGCAGACACGAAACGGATCACGGACGAATGGAATAGCGTCTATATATGTATTTCAAGGACCATGGACGCGGACACGAAACGGATCACAGACGAATAGAATAGCGTCTATATATGTATTTCAAGGACCATGGACTCGGACATGAAACGGATCACAGACGTATAGAATAACGGCTATATATGTACTTCAAGAACCACGGACGCAGACACGAAACGGATCACGGACGAATGGAATAGCGCCTATATATGTAATTCAAGGACCATGGACGCAGACACGAAACGGATCACGGACGGATAGAATAGCGTCTATATATGTACTTCAAGGACCATGGACGAGGACGCGAAACGGATCACGAACGAATGGAATAGCGCCTATATATGAACTTCAAGGACCATGGACGCGGACGCGAAACGGAACATGGACGAATGGAATAGCGCCTATATATGTACTTCAAGGACCATGGACGCGGCATGAAACGGATCACGGTTGAATGGAATTGCGGCTATATATATTATGTACTTCAAGGACCACGGACGCGGACACGAAACGGATCACGGACAATTGGAATAGCGACTATATATGTACTTCAAGGACTATGGACGCAGACACGAAACGGATCACGGACATATAGAATAGCGGCTATATATGTACTTCAAGGACCATGGACGCGGACACGAAACGGATCACGGACGTATAGAATAGCGGCTATATATGTTTTTCAAGGACCATGGACGCGGACACGAAACTGATCACGGACGAATGGAATAGCGGCTATATATGTACTTCAAGGACCACGGACGCAGACACGAAACGGATCACGGACGGATAGAATAGCGGCTATAAATGTACTTCAAGGACCATGGACGCAGACACGAAACGGATCACGGACGAATAGAATAGTGCCTATATATGTACTTCAAGGACCATGGACGCGGACACGATACGGATCACGGACGAATAGAATAGCGTCTATATATGTACTTCAAGGACCATGGACGCGGACACGAAACGGATCACGGACGAATAGAATAGCGTCTATATATGTACTTCAAGGACCATGAACGCGGACACGAAACGGATCACGGACGAATAGAATAGCGCCTATATATGTAATTCAAGGACCATGGACGCGGACACGAAACGGATCACGGACGAATAGAATAGCGTCTATATATGTTCTTCAAGGACCATGGACGCGGACACGAAACGGATCACGGACGAATAGAATATCGTCTATATATGTACTTCAAGGACCATGGACGCGGACACGAAACGGATCACGCACGAATGGAATTGCGGCTTTTTTGTCGTGTGCGTGTTTTGCAGTGATAAATTTATAATCTTACATCAGATCTGTAGTTATGTTCGCAAAAAGTCGAATTGCAGCAACAAATATTCACATCATTATATTTGAAATATTAAATGTAATAATGTTTTCAATTAAAACATATCAATTTATTATCTTCATGATAACAAACATTAGTAAGCACATATGGATACAGTTCAAGGGAACACTTAATGTTCCTGGCTCCAGTTTCAGCAATTCAAACTTGTTTTAGTAAAACTGTATATGGTTTCACTTATATTGATTGTTTAATACATAAATTACCAGTCAAAATGTTAAGTTTTTAAGTATTTAAGTAAATGTTGTTGAAAGAAAAGCCTTGTAATCCTAGCCCTGTATCATTGTTTCTGAGTAAAAATTTGGATTTAGTTATATTTCCGTTAGAGAATAGAAATATCTTGATAGAGTAGTGTCGTATCATATACGATAATAGACGATGATTTAGTACACTCTTTATTTTTTATGACATGAAAGTAAGTTCACAAATAAAATAGATCGGAAAAAGTAATACATTTTATATATATAAACTATAAATGCGTTGCTATTGTAAAGAAAAAGTCAAGAAAAAAATAACATCATATTTAAAAAAAATGTTTCAAATACTTCCCAAAAATATTGCACTTGAAGGTCAACAATTCTTTAGTCAGTTTCCTTGTCATGCAAATACTGCCACCAATAAATAAAGTTACAATATTCATGAATGTAGATTGCTTCATGCTATAAATGATTTATAGTAGAATAATTAGATTGTAACCTTTATATGGCAATTCCTGTTTAGTGTCGTATATTATAACATAATAATTCACATTGGCAATGCACGCCTATTAAAATCATCTTCCGTTATCAAAGGCATTAAGTAATAAATATCAAAATTAAGGTAAAATTTTCAAATTTCGGTTATTTCTTATAAATTTATACGAAGGGCAATTGGAGTGTTCATTAGACGAACGCGATTCCATAGAAACTATACCATCAAATGTGTAACGATTAATATCAGAATAAAAATTTATTCAATAGATAGAAAATGCACGAAATGTAATTACATTTTGGGCATTCAATACAGAAATCGGATTCATTTGAAAAAATGTCAGTTATACATACTGGTCGTAGTGTGCTATCATCATGAAGGATAATTTGACGTCTAAATCCTTGTAAAGCAATATTTTCTGAATTGTATGGTGTATACGGACTGTCTAATGTCTCTGGAGCAATGGTTTACAGGTGGTACAAAAAAGATGGAAACTTTCAATTTTACATCGGAGGAGATTCTCAGAATGGTAGGCCTCAGTCATGTGTTACTGCTGCATACAGAATGGTAGGCCTCAGTCATGTGTTACTGTTGCATACAGAATGGAAGGCCTAAGTCATGTGTTACTGCTGCATACAGAATGGTAGGCCTCAGTCATGTGTTACTGCTGCATACAGAATGGTAGGAATACAGAAACGTAGGCCTTAGTCATGTGTTACTGCTGTATCCAGAATGGTAGGCCTCAGTTATGTATTACTGCTGCATATAGAATGGTAGGCCTCAGTCATGTATTACTGCTGCATACAGAATGGTAGGCCTCAGTCATGTGTTACTGCTGCATACATGTATTACTGCTGCATACAGAATGGTAGGCCTCAGTCATGTATTACTGCTGCATACAGAATGGTAGACCTCAGTCATGTATTACTGCTACTTACAGAATGGTAGGCCTCAGTCATGTGTTACTGTTGCATACAAAATGGTAGGCCCCAGTCATGTGTTACTGCTGCATACAGAATGGTAGGCCTCAGTCATGTATTACTGCTGCATACAGAAAAGCAGGCCTCAGTCATGTGTTACTGCTGCATACAGAATGGTAGACCTCAGTCATGTGTTACTGCTGCATACAGAATGGTAGGCATACAGAATGGTAGGCCTCAGTCATGTGTTACTGCTGCATACAGAATGGTAGGCATACAGAATGGTAGGCCTCAGTCATGTGTTACTGCTGCATACAGAATGGTAGGCCTCAGTCATGTGTTACTGCTGCTGCATACAGAATGGTAGGCCTCATTCATGTGTTACTGCTGCATACAGAATGGTAGGCCTCAGTCATGTAATACTGCTGCATAGAGAATGGTAGGCCTCAGTCATGTGTTACTGCTGCATATAGAATGGTAGGCCTCAGTCATGTGTTACTGCTGCATACAGAATGGTAGGCCTCAGTCATGTGTTACTGCTGCATACAGAATGGTAGGCCTCAGTCATGTGTTACTGCTGCATATAGAATGGTAGGCCTAAGTCATGTGTTACTGCTGCATACAGAATGGTAGGCCTCAGTCATGTGTTACTGCTGCATATAGAATGGTAGGCCTCAGTCATGTGTTACTGCTGCATACAGAATGGTAGGCCTCAGTCATGTGTTACTGCTGCATACAGAATGGTAGGCCTCAGTCATGTGTTACTGCTGCATACAGAATGGTAGGCCTCAGTCATGTGTTACTGCTGCATACAGAATGGTAGACCTCAGTCATGTTTTACTGCTGCATACAGAATGGTAGGCCTCAGTCATGTGTTACTGCTGCATACAGAATGGTAGGCCTCAGTCATGTGTTACTGCTGCATACAGAATGGTAGGCCTCAGTCATGTGTTACTGCTGCATACAGAATGGTAGGCCTCAGTCATGTGTTACTGCTGCATACAGAATGGTAGGCCTCAGTCATGTGTTACTGCTGCATACTGAATGGTAGGCCTCAGTCATGTGTTACTGCTGCATACAGAATGGTAGGCCTCAGTCATGTGTTACTGCTGCATACAGAATGGTAGGCCTCAGTCATGTTTTACTGCTGCATACAGAATGGTAGGCCTCAGTCATGTGTTACTGCTGCATACAGAATGGTAGGCCTCAGTCATGTGTTACTGCTGCATACAGAATGGTAGGCCTCAGTCATGTTTTACTGCTGCATACAGAATGGTAGGCCTCAGTCATGTGTTACTGCTGCATACAGAATGGTAGGCCTCAGTCATGTTTTACTGCTGCATACAGAATGGTAGGCCTCAGTCATGTATTACTGCTGCATACAGAATGGTTGGCCTCAGTCATGTAATACTGCTGCATACAGAATGGTAGGCCTCAGTCATGTGTTACTGCTGCATATAGAATGGTAGGCCTCAGTTATGTATTACTGCTGCATATAGAATGGTAGGCCTCAGTCATGTTTTACTGCTGCATACAGAATGGTAGGCCTCAGTCATGTGTTACTGCTGCATACAGAATGGTAGGCCTCAGTCATGTGTTACTGCTGCATACAGAATGGTAGGCCTCAGTCATGTGTTACTGCTGCATACAGAATGGTAGGCCTCAGTCATGTGTTACTGCTGCATACAGAATGGTAGGCCTCAGTCATGTAATACTGCTGCATACAGAATGGTAGGCCTCAGTCATGTGTTACTGCTGCATACAGAATGGTAGGCCTCAGTCATGTAATACTGCTGCATACAGAATGGTAGACCTCAGTCATGTATTACTGCTGCATACAGAATGGTTGGCCTCAGTCATGTAATACTGCTGCATACAGAATGGTAGGCCTCAGTCATGTGTTACTGCTGCATACAGAATGGTAGGCCTCAGTCATGTGTTACTGCTGCATACAGAATGGTAGGCCTCAGTCATGTGTTACTGCTGCATACAGAATGGTAGGCCTCAGTCATGTGTTACTGCTGCATACAGAATGGTAGGCCTCAGTCATGTAATACTGCTGCATACAGAATGGTAGGCCTCAGTCATGTAATACTGCTGCATACAGAATGGTAGGCCTCAGTCATGTGTTACTGCTGCATACAGAATGGTAGGCCTCAGTCATGTGTTACTGCTGCATACAGAATGGTAGGCCTCAGTCATGTGTTACTGCTGCATACAGAATGGTAGGCCTCAGTCATGTGTTACTGCTGCATACAGAATGGTAGGCCTCAGTCATGTGTTACTGCTGCATACAGAATGGTAGGCCTCAGTCATGTGTTACTGCTGCATACAGAATTGTAGACCTCAGTCATGTATTACTGCTGCATACAGAATGGTAGGCCTCAGTCATGTAATACTGCTGCATACAGAATGGTAGGCCTCAGTCATGTGTTACTGCTGCATACAGAATGGTAGGCCTCAGTCATGTGTTACTGCTGCATACAGAATGGTAGGCCTCAGTCATGTGTTACTGCTGCATACAGAATGGTAGGCCTCAGTCATGTGTTACTGCTGCATACAAAATGGTAGGCCACAGTCATGTAATACTGCTGCATACAGAATGGTAGGCCTCAGTCATGTGTTACTGCTGCATACAGAATGGTAGGCATCAGTCATGTGTTACTGCTGCATACAGAATGGTAGGCCTCAGTCATGTGTTACTGCTGCATACAGAATGGTAGGCCTCAGTCATGTAATACTGCTGCATACAGAATGGTAGGCTTCAGTCATGTATTACTGCTGCATACAGAATGGTAGGCCTCAGTCATGTGTTACTGCTGCATATAGAATGGTAGGCCTCAGTCATGTGTTACTGCTGCATACAGAATGGTAAACTTCAGTCATGTGTTACTGCTGCATACAGAATGGTAGGCCTCAGTCATGTGTTACTGCTGCATACAGAATGGTAAACTTCAGTCATGTGTTACTGCTGCATACAGAATGGTAGACCTCAGTCATGTGTTACTGCTGCATACAGAATGGTAGGCCTCAGTCATGTAATACTGCTGCATACAGAATGGTAGGCCTCAGTCATGTGTTACTGCTGCATACAGAATGGTAGACCTCAGTCATGTTTTACTGCTGCATATAGAATGGTAGGCCTCAGTCATGTGTTACTGCTGCATAGAGAATGGTAGGCCTCAGTCATGTAATACTGCTGCATACAGAATGGTAGGCCTCAGTCATGTGTTACTGCTGCATACTGAATGGTAGACCTCAGTCATGTTTTACTGCTGCATATAGAATGGTAGGCCTCAGTCATGTGTTACTGCTGCATATAGAATGGTAGGCCTCAGTCATGTATTACTGCTGCATACAGAATGGTAGGCCTCAGTCATGTGTTACTGCTGCATATAGAATGGTAGGCCTCAGTCATGTAATACTGCTGCATACAGAATGGTAGGCCTCAGTCATGTGTTACTGCTGCATATAGAATGGTAGGCCTCAGTCATGTATTACTGCTGCATACAGAATGGTAGGCCTCAGTCATGTGTTACTGCTGCATACAGAATGGTAGGCCTCAGTCATGTGTTACTGCTGCATACAGAATGGTAGGCCTCAGTCATGTATTACTGCTGCATACAGAATGGTAGGCCTCAGTCATGTATTACTGCTGCATACAGAATGGTAGGCCTCAGTCATGTGTTACTGCTGCATACAGAATGGTAACCTTCAGTCATGTGTTACTGCTGCATACAGAATGGTAGGCCTCAGTCATGTGTTACTGCTGCATACAGAATGGTAGACCTCAGTCATGTGTTACTGCTGCATACAGAATGGTAGGCCTCAGTCATGTTTTACTGCTGCATACAGAATGGTAGGCCTAAGTCATGTGTTACTGCTGCATACTGAATGGTAGGCCTCAGTCATGTGTTACTGCTGCATACAGCATGGTAGGCCTCAGTCATGTGTTACTGCTGCATACAGAATGGTAAGCCTCAGTCATGTGCTACTGCTGCATACAGAATGGTAGGCCTCAGTCATGTGTTACTGCTGCATACATAATGGTAGGCCTCAGTCATATGTTACTGCTGCATACAGAATGGTAGGCCTCAGTCATGTGTTACTGCTGCATACAGAATGGTAGACCTCAGACATGTGTTACTGCTCTGCTGCATACAAAATGGTAGGCCTCAGTCATGTGTTACTGCTGCATACAGAATGGTAGGCCTCAGTCATGTGTTACTGCCCTGCTGCATACAAAATGGTAGGCCTCAGTCATATGTTACTGCTGCATACAAAATGGTAGGCCTCAGTCATGTGTTACTGCTGCATACAGAATGGTAGGCCTCAGTCAAGTGTTACTGCTGCATACAGAATGGTAGGCCTCAGTCATGTGTTACTGCTCTGCTGCATACAAAATGGTAGGCCTCAGTCATGTATTACTGCTGCATACAGAATGGTAGACCTCAGACATGTGTTACTACTGCATACAAAATGGTAGGCATACAGAATGGTAGGTCTCAGTCATGTGTTACTGCTGCATACAGAATGGTAGTCCTCAGTCATGTGTTACTGCTGCATACAAAATGGTAGGCCTCAGTCATGTGTTACTGCTGCATACAGAATGGTAGGCCTCAGTCATGTGTTACTGCTGCATACAGAATGGTAGGCCTCAGTCATGTGTTACTGCTGCATACACAATGGTAGGCCTCAGTCATGTGTTACTGCTGCATGCACAATGGTAGGCCTCAGTCATGTGTTACTGCTGCATACACAATGGTAGGCCTCAGTCATGTATTACTGCTGCATACAGAATGGTTGGCCTCAGTCATGTGTTACTGCTGCATACATATATGCAGTACATAACTGCATAAAAAAGATGCTAGATACACCTTGCAACACATTTCTCCTATGGTTAGCATCTTCACGCAATTTTGATTGAACATCTAAATGTTAAAATATTTGTTCTAGACGGCTACTTCATCTCTTAAGTGATTTCCAAAAGGCTACAATATTATAAAGCGCCTTACACTGTTTCAGAAGTATACAATATGTTGTAAAACGAATATGTTAATTGTTTACTGGTGACAAAACATGAGTGTTAAAATTCAAGCCCTAACATCCAGTTGAAAATAACAATGGATAACAAGAAGGCAAAAAGAAGACCAATTATTGCCAAGCGTTCGAGGAGCGCAAAAAGGACAGTCTGCTCGATGTTCTTTAATTTCGGCGTTCCTGTCATTCAAATAACTACTCTTAATAGTCGATCAATAAATGATAACTCTTTAAAACATATGTCTTTGTAAAGTTCAAACAGGTATATGAAAAATAGACCATTTTCCCACAAAAGTTTAATTTTCAAGCAATTTCTGGAAGAAGAAAATGTCGTACAGCTACCACATCCGCCGACATGAGCCCTTCCTTCCTTTGTTTTCGACAGAAACAATTATTGTCTGGCCGACGTTATACCATAGAAAGTGCTGTTGGTTCCGCCATTTTTGTCAACGCCTGCAGGGTAAATTCAGAAAAAGTCACAACAATATCACGAAAAAAATGTGTCATATTCATTATTAAAGAAAGCAAGGACTGCGATTGTAAGACATCTTTGCTTTTCGTTTAAATAAGACTGATTAATAAAAGTGAATTATACAACAATGATTGACAAAAGTAGCCTTACTTCTACATTCACAAAATGATTAAAAGCAAAACCGTCTCGGTTATTAAAAAACATTATCATTCGCAATTATTGTGTTTTAAAAATGTGAAATGATTTGGTGGGACGAACTGTAGTGGTACGAGTTGTCTTGGGACGAACCGTTTTGTATCCGTTTAGATTCTTCTTGAGAAATGTCAGATACGACGTTATTTCGTTCTATTGATCTTAATGTGTGAATGAAGTAGTTATAAAATGCGTTATGATTTGATGTATAAAGTATTTGCTCAGTGCCAATTTATGACACGGGAACTAATCCCTTGACCAAGTTGTCGCACTAAAGCAAACATATTTAAGAGATTTCTCAATAACGGCTTTCCTGACTGCGGTTAGTTTGACCGGTCGTTCTCCGAGCTTATCGCTATCCCGCCATATGCGTATTTTAATTCATCAATTTCCATTATACGGAATAATTTCTTAGAAGTGTACTTATGCAATTTGCTGAAATAGTGAAGGAATATCCGTTAATGTGAAGTCTCTCTAGTCCGATATTGAGCAAATTCTACGATTTCTAATAATGTTATAAGAGTCTGTACTTTGGTAAAGCAGTTTTAGCTTTAATCGTTTTATTAGATAAAATACTTCTTTTTAAACATTCAGTTTTGTAACAATGTTCAGAAAATGCATGTGTAGATTTAATCTTTTTTTTTTTTATATTAAATAATTTGCGTACACAATTTCAGCGATCCATATAATTCGTATTAACCGATTGCTCAGTCAAATAATATTAATATTGTATAAAAAACAAACATCAACAATGCTTAAACAAAAGGCAACACCAACACTGATAGATAATTAGAAAATCTAGAAAAAGATTGCAATGATATAAACAACAAAGTATCGTACGAGGATATTATATGCCCATTTGTGACGTGATCACGCAAATGCCTAACTGAAATTTAATTATCGGTCGGATCGAAGACATCGGTCATGCGACAACGGTTGTAGTCGAGGTAACTCATAAGAGCTCTGTTGCTACCTATACTTCCAGTGTTTTTTCTCTGCGGCAGAGCTGTGATGAAACGCGGATGAAACGCGGTTTGAGTAATAGCATGCAGTAAGGAATTGTTGTGGAAGAAATTCTAGAAATAGTTTCAAATCAAACAGCGGGACATGCAGATTTGAATTAAGAAATAACAAAACGTATTTTAATGATTACGTGAAAATGTTCTCAGTATAAGAACCAGAATTAGAGAGTGATATATTAATGATAATGAATTTTTGATACAATAATAAGACGATATATTATGAAAAAAAAACATTTACTGATTTTTTTAAAAAAAAGTTTAATCTATAAACGAAACATTGGTTGTTAGAATTGCGTCGTGATAACCTTACAACTGACAGTTAAAGTGTTAATGATCGATACATTTCAGTTATAAAGGACATAAAACAATACATCACTATATATTGCTTAATTTGGAATCACTCAATGACGACAAGCTCTGGTCTACATTCTGGATATATATTTTACGGGAGGAGTGATGCATAAAAGGATTAGTTAAAGAACACTGCTTGCCTGTCATATTATATAATTTCAAACTTATAATTTAAAGTATTTAAATTTATTTAACTTATAGAAATAGATAGTCTCTGCATGGCAAGGGAAATGATTTTAAGAAGTATAACTAATTACCGTTAGTGGACTTGGTTAAAGTGCTTAAGGAAGCTTAAACGGATAACAAGGACCTGATAACAAGGACCTGATAACAAGGACCTGATAACAAGGACTTGATAACAAGGACCTGATATCAAGATGCACATGATGCTGGAGGATTTTGAAGACTGGGAAGCTAAACTGTAAGTTTTTTTTATTTTGTATTTTGTTCATCTGAATTTTCCAAATTACTAAGGAGTTATGTTTAAGTTACAATTAGATTTCATTAGTTTGTTTCGCTGAAATGGTAAAATAGTTTTAATTCGCACATTTTTTGTGTACGTGAAGACACCGATCTATTCATTCAGTTATCTGCTTTGTGTCGTTCCTCCTATGTAATGTGATTTTATTTCAGGATTTTTTAAACAAAAATTTCTCACTCCATTTATCATATTGATTTTGTACTGATTCCGTCTACTTCTGAAATGCGTAAAATCACCAAAACGTATAGCGGTTGATCAATTTCTATTGCTATGGATGTGAATAAAATATAGGTCCATAGATACCGGGGTGTTCTGGTAATTTACGTATTTACATATTATGATATACATGTAAACATATACAAGTATTTACATATTATGATACACAAGAACCCATATATAAGTATTTACATATTATGATACACAAGAACCTATATATAAGTATTTACATATTGTGATACACAAGTACACCAATACAAGTATTTACATATTATGATACATAAGTAAACCTATACAAGTATTTACATATTATGATACATAAGTAAACCTATACAAGTATTTACATATTATGATACACAAGTACACATATACAAGTATTTACATATTATGATACACAACTACACATATACAAGTATTTACATATTATGATACATAAGTAAACCTATACAAGTATTTACATATTATGATACATAAGTAAACCTATACAAGTATTTACATATTATGATACACAAGTACACATATACAAGTATTTACATATTATGATACACAACTACACATATACAAGTATTTACATATTATGATACACAACTACACATATACAAGTATTTACATATTATGATACACAAGTACCAATATATAAGTATTTACATATTGTGATACACAAGTACCCATATACAAGTATTTACATATTATGATACACAAGTACCTATATATAAGTATTTACATATTGTGATACACAAGTACCTATATATAAGTATTTACATATTATGATACACAAGTACCTATATACAAGTATTTACATATTATGATACACAAGAACCCATATATAAGTATTTACATATTATGATACACAAGTACCCATATACAAGTATTTACATATTGTGATACACAAGTACCCATATATAAGTATTTACATATTGTGATACACAAGTACCCATATACAAGTATTTACATATTATGATACACAAGTACACATATACATGTATTTACATATTATGATACACAAGTACCCATATACAAGTATTTACATATTGTGATACACAAGTACCCATATACAAGTATTTACATATTGTGATACACAAGTACCCATATACAAGTATTTACATATTATGATACACAAGTACACATATACATGTATTTACATATTATGATACACAAGTACACATATACAAGGTTTTACATATAATAACACACAAGTACACATATACAAGTATTTACATATAATAACACACAAGTACACATAAACAAGTATTTACATATTATGACACACAAGTACACATATACAAGTATTTACATATTATGATACACAAGTACACATATACAAGTATTTACATATTATGATACACAAGTACACCTATACAAGTATTTACATATTATGATACACAAGTACACATATACAAGTATTTACATATGATGATACACAAGTACACATATACAAGTATTTACATATTATGATACACAAGTACACCTATACAAGTATTTACATAGTATGATCCACAAGTACACCTTTACAAGTATTAACATATCATAATACACAAGTACCCATATATAAGTATTTACATATTGTGATACACAAGTACCCATATATAAGTATTTACATATTGTGATACACAAGTAAACATATACAAGTATTTACATATGATGATACACAAGTACACATATACAAGTATTTACATATTATGATACACAAGTACACATATACAAGTATTTACATATTATGATACACAAGTACACCTATACAAGTATTTACATAGTATGATCCACAAATACACCTTTACAAGTATTAACATATTATAATACACAAGTACCCATATATAAGTATTTACATATTGTAATACACAAGTACCCATATATAAGTATTTACATATTGTGATACACAAGTAAACATATACAAGTATTTACATATTGTGATACACAAGTACAAATATACATGTATTTACATATTGTGATACACAAGTACCCATATACAAGTATTTACATATTGTGATACACAAGTACCCATATACAAGTATTTACATATTATGATACACAAGTACCCATATACAAGTATTTACATATTATGATACACAAGTACCCATATACAAGTATTTACATATTATGATACACAAGTACACATATACAAGTATTTACATATTATGATACACAAGTACCCATATACAAGTATTTACATATTATGATTCACAAGTACACCTTTACAAGTATTAACATATTATAATACACAAGTACCCATATATAAGTATTTACATATTGTAATACACAAGTACCCATATATAAGTATTTACATATTGTGATACACAAGTAAACATATACAAGTATTTACATATTATGATACACAAGTACCTATATACAAGTATTTACATATTGTGATACACAAGTACAAATATACAAGTATTTACATATTATGATACACAAGTACCCATATACAAGTATTTACATATTGTGATACACAAGTACAAATATACAAGTATTTACATATTGTGATACACAAGTACAAATATACAAGTATTTACATATTGTTATACACAAGTACCCATATACATGTATTTACATATTGTGATACACAAGTACCCATATACAAGTATTTACATATTATGATACACAAGTACCCATATACAAGTATTTACATATTGTGATACACAAGTACCCAAATACAAGTATTTACATATTGTGATACACAAGTACAAATATACAAGTATTTACATATTGTTATACACAAGTACCCATATACATGTATTTACATATTGTGATACACAAGTACCCATATACAAGTATTTACATATTATGATACACAAGTACCCATATACAAGTATTTACATATTGTGATACACAAGTACACATAAACAAGTATTTACATATTATGATACACAAGTACCCATATACAAGTATTTACATAGTACCCATATACAAGCATTTACATATTGTGATACACAAGTACCCATATACAAGTATTTACATATTGTGATACACAAGAACCCATATACAAGTATTTACATATTGTGATACACAAGTACCCATATATAAGTATTTACATATTGTGATACACAAGAACCTATATATAAGTATTTACATATTGTGATACACAAGAACCCATATACAAGCATTTACATATTGTGATACACAAGTACCCATATACAAGTATTTACATATTGTGATACACAAGAACCCATATACAAGTATTTACATATTGTGATACACAAGAACCCATATACAAGTATTTACATATTGTGATACACAAGTACCCATATACAAGTATTTACACATTGTGATACACAAGTACCCATATACAAGTATTTACATATTATGATACACAAGTACCCATATACAAGTATTTACATATTGTGATACACAAGAACCCATATACAAGTATTTACATATTGTGATACACAAGTACCCATATACAAGTATTTACATATTGTGATACACAAGTACCCATATACAAGTATTTACACATTGTGATACACAAGTACCCATATACAAGTATTTACACATTGTGATACACAAGTACCCATATAGAAGTATTTACACATTGTGACACACAAGTACCCATATACAAGTATTTACACATTGTGATACACAAGTACCCATATACAAGTATTTACATATTGTGATACACAAGTACAAATATACAAGTATTTACATATTGTTATACACAAGTACCCATATACATGTATTTACATATTGTGATACACAAGTACCCATATACAAGTATTTACATATTGTGATACACAAGTACCCATATACAAGTATTTACACATTGTGATACACAAGTACCCATATACAAGTATTTACACATTGTGATACACAAGTACCCATATAGAAGTATTTACACATTGTGACACACAAGTACCCATATACAAGTATTTACACATTGTGACACACAAGTACCCATATACAAGTATTTATATATTGTGACACACAAGTACAAATATACAAGTATTTACATATTGTGATACACAAGTACACATAAACAAGTATTTACATATTGTGATACACAAGTACACATATACAAGTATTTACATATTATGACACACAAGTACAAATATACAAGTATTTACATATTATGATACACAAGTACACATATACAAGTATTTACATATTATGATACACAAGTACACATATACAAGTATTTACATATTATGATACACAAGTACCCATATACAAGTATTTACATATTATGATACACAAGTACCCATATACAAGTATTTACATATTATGATACACAAGTACACATATACAAGTATTTACATATTATGATACACAAGTACCCATATACAAGTATTTACATATTATGATACACAAGTACCCATATACAAGTATTTACATATTATGACACACAAGTACACATATACAAGTATTTACATATTATGACACACAAGTACACATATACAAGTATTTACATATAATGACACACAAGTACACATATACAAGTATTTACAAGTATTTACATATTATGATACACAAGTACCCATATACAAGTATTTACATATTATGATACACAAGTACACATATACAAGTATTTACATATTATGATACACAAGTACACCTATACAAGTATTTACATATTATGATACACAACTACACATATACAAGTATTTACATATTATGATACACAAGTACACATATACAAGTATTTACATATTATGATACACAACTACACATATACAAGTATTTACATATTATGATACATAAGTAAACCTATACAAGTATTTACATATTATGATACACAAGTACCCATATACAAGTATTTACATATTATGATACATAAGTACCCATATATAAGTATTTACATATTATGATACACAACTACACATATACAAGTATTTACATATTATGATACATAAGTAAACCTATACAAGTATTTACATATTATGATACACAAGTACACATATACAAGTATTTACATATTATGATACACAACTACACATATACAAGTATTTACATATTATGATACATAAGTAAACCTATACAAGTATTTACATATTATGATACACAAGTACACATATACAAGTATTTACATATTATGATACACAACTACACATATACAAGTATTTACATATTATGATACATAAGTAAACCTATACAAGTAACTTCAGGGGGCAAAAAGTGGTAAAAAGCGATACTTTTAACCCCATTTTGGGGACATTTGAATTTGAGTCTAGGATATTACTTTCCTATGATATAAGACATTTTGGTGGAGTGCGTGGTCTAGTGGTAGAGCATACCGAACCATGATCGGAGAATCGTGGATTCGATCCTCCACCACGGCTATGTGTGGTGTCCTTGTGCAAGACACTTTTCTGCATATGCTTAGTACTGGTTCTAAACAGGAAGACTTCGAACGTGATTTGCCTAAGTTGTAATAACTTATTTCACAATCGAAGTAAAATAAATAAGTTTAAGCTAAACTTTTTGGTCCGCGAATGGTAGAAATAGTGAAAATTAGGCCAAACGTTATTATGTGAGTCTATGGAAAACGCATTGGTTGTTGCTGACCAAACAGAAACCTCAAACTTACCTTTTGTGTAAGGCTGTAGAAAAAAACATACATTAAATTCTTAAAATACATTTTACGCAGCAAGTAATGTTTAATATGACACGAAGAGACAAGACTTATGTAACTTTTATAATGATAAGATATAGTAGGATAGACAAATAGCAAAGTTGCAAAGGTGAAAGAAAGAAACATTTACACCCATTGCACAAAGAACAAATGACAAATTTCAGACTAATAGTTATGGTGGTGATACCCTTCCATAAGTCACAGCATCAAGTTTGAGTTAAACAATTTACCATTAGGTGTAGAATTGCTTCAATGATATCAATAAGGATGTCCTTAAGTTTCGGACTTTTCAATAAAAGGTCATCGGCTGCTGCATTTAATGTTCATTTAATGTTTATGTACAATCGAAGTTGTGTCGATTTCATTTTATTTTTGGAACTATGTGACCACCTGTCATAAACATAGTGCTGCCACAACAATTAAAACTGCACTCCGCTGTATACTTAATGAGTAATGATTTAGAACAATGGATAAGGTTATCTCCCGGTTTACCAGGGTGAGAGTTTTCATATTGTTTATCTCGCCTGTGGGCGCTCACGCGATAGTATGACGTCAGTATAGTCTCAACAGGCAATGCTACGATGTAGTTAAAGTAAGAAAAGATACTATAAGTGTATAGTGGTGCAAAGAAGCAAAACCAGAAATCATTGACTATGTGCTTGTTTTAATATATACACTTTTAATATAAATCTCGACAGATACTGGAAGACTATAACAAATACTCAGTTGTTTTTTTGAAAAACGAGCGGTAGTAAGCTTAAAAGAAAAAAAACATTTTTCCAATTTTTTTTGTTTTAAAAAGTTCATAAACAGGCCAGACTTAAAAAACAAAAAATTGTGAAAATAAAGTATTCAAATACTGTGAAATAGATAGAATGGATGTAAAGAATGAGACATTGACGCCATGAATGCCTACATAAATAATTAAAGCGAGACAGTAGTGTAATTGATTTGATGCAGTGTTTGTTGCTCACGCCAAAGGTTTCGGGTTAGATCCCCAGTCGACCTGGTGCCTCTCAACATCAGAGAGTGGTTCATATAAGCTTTGATCTTCTTTGCAATGAAGCAAAAATAAATTGTATACTCATTTTTATTGATTTTATAAAATATTTAAAACACATAGAAAATAAAGAGAGAATAATTGCAACGGCAAAAGAAAAACTTGGACAACATAACGAAAAATGGGACAAATAACAACTAAATTAATGACGTCAACATACTGATTGCAGACTTAGAGTGTTAAGTTTCTTCTTTTCTTTATCCTAACCTTCTCTCTTATCTACTACCCTTTCTTTACATTCTACATGAGCTAACTTATTTTCAATTTTATACATAAAAGCATTAACAGACGCTTTGTTAACCTAATCACTGTTTCCTGGTATCCTGGAAGGGTAACCAGTGCTCGAGCACATCGCATCTCCGCAAGTAACTGATAACTTTTCCACTTGAATCAGCGATGACAGACGAATGATAATGAGAGGCAATGTCTTATTTCAACCATCACAGAGATTGCTGCTGGGCAAGGATTCGAACTCACGACTCCTGGATTGATAGTCAGACGTGCTAACGACTGAGCTTACTGGTCCAGCTTTGGGAAATAGTCACGTTTATATAATGCAGTTTTTTATATTTCGACACACATACTTAGAAATGTATCATGTATTTTTGCCTACAATATTTCCATTCATTCTATATATATATTTGGAAAAGAATGTCATCTTTCTATCATACCGTTATGATAAGTCAACGTGTTCTATCTGTATAATGTGTATACTAATTTGATGAAAAATCTACGCTTATGTTTGCTGAAGTATTGACCTGTTTTAGATAGTCATAATCGTTATTCCGGTTACTTTGCGCATTTTTTCAAGGGGCCAGTTTTTTGCCTGTAGTATTCCTAGAAATATTTAATTAGCATAACGTTTTTTGTCTCCAGTATAACAATCATGAGAAGAAAAAATCGTGACTATCAACTTGACTTTATTGTTTTATATTTTTTGTTTACCTGAGTCAGCTTTTTTCAGCTTCTTGTCTTTGCTGAATTGTGTGATTCTGGAGGACCATTTGTCACAACGGCAGTTCTACGTGCCTTCTGGCGTTTGCAAAATATCCCTCTTTATTTTGACTCGGTGTTGAGTTTATTTCATGTCAGTTGAAATTATGGCGATTATTCAATCATAGAATATTGCTTAATCTGGAGCTAGGGTATGTGTGTGTGTGTGTTGGGGGGGGGGGGGGGGGGTTGTGTTATGGGTGTGTTGTGTGGGTGGGTGTTGTGGGTGGGTGTGTGTGTGAGTGTGTTGTGGTTGTGTGGGTGAGTTGTGGATGTGTGGGTGTATTGTGTGTATGTTATGAGTGTGTGTTGTGGGTGTGTGGGTGGGTGAGTGTGTTGTGGGTGTGTGGGTGATGCAGTTAACATTATCCCTTATAAACCCTGGTTTGCTATTTCCATTTTACTTGTTTAGTAGCGTTTGTGCTGATGCTGGATTTTCATATCAAATGTTAATGGAAAAGAAAATACCACTGTCTTAGTTGTATGTTGTCAAAGAATTTAAGGACAAACATTAGCTATATGCATAGTTATGAGACAATGCATATCATTTTCCCATGTTTGTCATTAACAGTGTTGTTTGTTGTGTATCATAAATAATAGCTATTATTCCCTTTGGTTGCATCAAAATGTTATATTGATGCTATTCAATTGTTCATACTTGACTTTGATACTTGCTTTTCATTTTACAGTTGGAAAAAACATTTAATATCATATTGTTACTTTTTGTTTCTTCACTTTTTCAATACCCCCTGTATTGAATTTTGCTCAAGTTTTTTTTTTTGTTATTTTGTAAGTTAATTGTCTTTTTACAAGGGCATAACGAATTATTGCAATCAATAACACTTCTGAGCTGTACAGTCGATTAAGAGCTCACGTCATTAAATTGTGATATTTACAAGGGCTGTAAGAGATATATGTCTAAATATTGGAGTCTAACCAGCCAGTTGGTAAAATGACGTGATCGCAATAAAGCAATGCAAGGAGAAATCATTGATTTTCTGATTAGCTAAAGTGTGTATTAATATCAGAGGTAACATGTTAATTAATTCGGAATTGGGGGAGAAATTAGTATTGATATCGCCACAAATCACAGGTGGTTTGTAAATATTGGAGGAATGTGTGAATACAAATAACAGAGCCTTTCTGACCCGACCTGAGAATGATTTTTGTATACAACATCAAGTTGTTACCTATATACAACACAAGACAATCTACGGAGACCGAAACAGATTGGAAATGCAAATACCTTCTTAAATTATTCTAAGATCAAGAATTGATTAGTAGATAGATTGAATGGTATACAACCTCGTTTGTCTTTACAATAATACTAAGGAATTTAAATTGAAGTTTGCAATTTGTTAAAACTTCATTTCTTTATTAATCTTTTCAACTTCTTACTTTTAAAAATAAATAAAACATGTATATTTATATAAATTTACATGACTAAATATTACATGTGTGTTTCGCTTTGACTCTGAAAACTGGGTAATTTCTGTTTTTTTGATTACTTTCACTCTTTCAAACAAATCTTTATTTGATTTGTATTTGTTAAAATGCAGTATTGAAATTTGATTTTAATTATGTAAATTTATCACATTAATTCTGCCTAAGTATTAATAATGAATATATGATTTCATTATAACAAACATAAAAGCAAGTAAGATTGCCAATGCTTGTCAAATAATGGATCGTTGATACAATACGATATTGTCCGTTTCCAGGCAATCAAAGCATATGGTACGGACGTAACTATGTTGTGTTTTTTATATAATCGAATCATCAGTAAAACACCATCCTGGAAAAAAGGTTTTCTGAAATAGAATTGAATTTGAATGAGTCGGCATGTAATTTGAATACAATCGATGCTTATTGTTGCTTAGAAAAAAAGCCTAGAATTAACCATCTCTTAACCGATCAAAGAGCGCTCGGAGCTGGTCTGATTAAACAGATTTAACCATATCAAAGGCGTTATATATGGAGTGAGCCATTCAGAAAAAGATGTTCATGAATGGCTTATTTGAATATTCTTATTTCTAGTCCTGTGGGGTTTATGATTAATTTATTCTTGAGTGCTGATAATAGACCATATAACGGTTACACAGGTCGTTAACACGGCACGTAAAACTGGCATTCTGAAGAAATATGGCACTCGTAAAAGTAACAGTAATTAGATGACGCCAATACCATAACTAAAAAAATAGATTGACTGCTTCCTTTCTGAAGAAAACTTGTTCAATATGTCTCACGAAACGTAACGTTGTCGGGTGCACATCGTTTTGCCATTAATGGCATTCGAAGAGTAAGGGTGTTTTTGTAACACGTATATAAGTTTCACAATTTTCTGTCATGATAACATATGCATTCATTTCTAACGAGGACCACATATTAAGGACTGAACATCTAATTCAAATACACTTGATTCTTGATATTACTTTTTCTGTATAGCGCATTTGTAGGCGCTGAATAACAATAAATAATAAACCTACGACCATGCATATAAGCATACTTTTGTCTTAGAAAGAGCATAGAATGACGAGGCTACTTTTATTAACACGAGGACATATAGTGTAAGAACGGAGGTAAGTGTTGGAGACATATAGTGTAAGGTCGGAGGGAAAGGTCGTGGACATATTGTGTAAGGCCGGATTGAAGGGTCGGGGACACATAGTGTAAGGACGGAGGGAAGGGCCGGGGACATATAGTGTAAAGACGAGGGAAGGGCCGGGGACATATAGTGTAAGAACGGAGGGAAGTGTTGGAAACATATAGTGTAAGGCCGGATGGAAGGGTCGGGGACATATTGTGTAAGGACGGAGTTAAGGATCGCGGACATAAAGTGTATTGCCGGAAAGAAGTGCCGGGGACATATAGTGTAAGGCCTGAGGGAAGGGTCGATGACATATAGTGCAAGGCTGGAGAGAAAGGTCGGGGACATATAGTGTCAGGACGGAGGGAATGGCCGGGGACATATAGTGTTAGGACGGAGGGAAGGGCCAGGAAAATAAAGTGTAAGGACGGAGGGAAGGGCCGGGTACATAAAATGTAAGGACAGAGGGAAGGGCCGGGGACATATAGTGTAAGGCCGGATGGAAGGGTCGGGAACATATAGTGTAAGGACGGAAGGAAGTGTCGGGGACATTTTGTGTAAGGCAGGAGGGAAGGGCCGAGGACATATAGTGTAAGGCCGGAGGGAAGGGCCGAGGACATATAGTGTAAGGACAGAGGGAAGGGCCGAGGACATATAGTGTAAGGACGGAAGGAAGTGTCGGGGACATTTTGTGTAAGGCAGGAGGGAAGGGCCGAGGACATATAGTGTAAGGCCGGAGGGAAGGGCCGAGGACATATAGTGTAAGGACGGAGGGAAGGGCCGGGTACATATAGTGTAAGGACAGAGGGAAATGCCGGGGACATATAGTGTAATGCTGGAGGGAAGGGTCGAGGACATATAGTGTAAGGACGGAGGGAAGGGTCGGAGACATATAGTGTAAGGACGGAGGGAATGGTCGAGGACATATTGTGTAAGGCCGGAGGGAAGGGCCAGGGACACATAGTGTAAGGACGGAGGGAAGGGCCGGGGACATATAGTGTAAGGACGGAGGGAATGGCTGGGGACACATAGTGTAAGGACGGAGGGAAGGGTCTGGCACATATAGTGTAAGGACGGATGGAAGGGTCGGGGACATATTGTGTAAGCCGGAGGGAAGGGCCGGGGACACATAGTGTTAGGACGGAGGGAAGGGCCAGGAACATAAAGTGTAAGGACGGAGAGAAGGGTCAGGTACATATAGTGTAAGAACGGAGGGAAGGGCCGGGTACATATAGTGCAAGACCGGAGAGAAGGGTCGGGGACATATAGTGTAAGGCCGGAGGGAAGAGCCGGGGACATATAGTGAAAGGACGGAGGGAAATATCGGGGACAAATTGTGTAAGGCCGGAGGAAAGGGGACATAAAGTGTAATGATGGATGGAAAGGTCGGGGACATATAGTGTAAGGCTGGAGGGAAGGGCCGGGGACAAATAGTGTAAGGCCGGAGGGAACGGTTGGGGACAGATAGTGTAAGGCCGGAGGGAAGGGTCGGGGACAGATAGTGTAAGGCCGGAGGGAAGGGCCTGGGACACATAGTGTAAGGACGGGGGGAAGGGTCGGGGACAGATAGTGTAAGGCCGGAGGGAAGGGCCTGGGACACATAGTGTAAGGACGGAGGGAAGGATCGGGAAACCCTGTTTAAGCGTCATAGTGACAGTTTTGAAGTGTGAAACCATCTTCTATACGCATATAATGTATTTTCTTTGATTATTCAATGTTATGTTAATGCTGTAATACTACATCTTCTCTAGAACAAATATTGCCATATTTCTGTATTTTTTCCCCAAACGAACTGTAAAGAAATGTGCAAAAAGTGTTAAGCATTTGCCGTTTTAAATATTATGTAATAGAAAATCGATATTCGAGTCTTAGTTATGACAATGGTTCATTTTTTTATATATATACATGTATATCACATTCTCCAAGGTAACACTTTTACTAGTTTTTAAATAGTCACGAAACAGCTTACTTGACAAGAAGAGAAGGACGGGAGTATACGCTTGACGTCTTGGTAGCAACAATTTCGTCAGATTGTTTCCTATCTAAACGAGTATTGGCTGCAAACAATTTTGTTAAAGCATTATAAAGAAGCCAGGCGTTTAATATTGCAGCGTTCCTGTGTGTGTTGGAAATACAATTAAAGACCTTGGCCCGTACAAACGCCTGGAACTGTGAAAAGGTGCAGCCGGTGTGAAGCAACTTGTTAACAGAATATGATGCTCGTGTTGGATGATGCACGACGTCTGCTGAATTCTATTCAATATAGAGACGAGCAGTTATTGCAATCTATTGATTAACCGCCAATATGCAACTTTAAATATGACGTATTTCAGAAAATATTGTAGCGGATATTTCACATTTTAGAAAAAAATATTAATTATCTTATCGTTCATTACATTATAAAAATTTCATTCAATATCTGCTGATGAAACAAACATGTACATGTGACATCAGACAAATACCGGCGCATGCCTAATTGAGTTCCAAGAGATAACTACGAGGACTATTCAATGCATCCGTATTGAGACCAAGAGTCTAACCGTAAACCGTTAACGATACGATCGCGGCATGAATTTTGAGATATGATCTATAGTAAAAATTAAGAATCTTGTAAAGTCTCGATAGTCGTAAAATGAACATTTTCAACATAACTTTACTATTGATAAAATTTGATTAATTCATGTGATTTCGGTTTAACTCAATTATTTCTGTATAATAGCGAAGAATCTTTATTGCCTGTTTACAGGTTATTAATAAATTATGCAATACAAACTTAAACATCAATACAGATAGAAAAATAAGAAACTGTCTATGAAAAATCATCCATTGACAGGCACCACGTACATAACCAATATATAATAAACATATTTGTATAGCTTTGGTTTATAAAGATGTTTTAAATAAATATGAACTGCATCATGTCTTTGAGACAGAATAGTTTTGTCATGACATACTTTATCATTTTATTCGTGTTCGTTTCATGAACATAATCATAAATCTCTCAAGCATGTTTATTCTTTTTACCGCTACCATAGCCATGCGGATTCATTCACTATCATTGGTCGTACATACTTTATTTAACTCGGTTTATATACAATTCAATATGATATAGCAATGCAAATACAGATGAAATCGGACGATAGAAATCATATAATGTTCTCCATGACAAGTATAAATTTGTTTCTCGCAAATCACAATTGATAACAATCGGTCTGCCCAGATATTGGCTTATATTCGCATATGGCATATAATACGTGTGGTACGGTACGGGAAAATATTTACTGATTTAGTTTGTACTTTCACAACGTTATTCTACTTCCTGTGTGACGACAACAAATCACTCTGGTTCTATTGAATATTGAGGCTCCAACACTATAACTCTGGTTCTATTGAATATTGAGGCTCCCATAATATCATTCAGGTTCTATTGAATATTGAGGCTCCCACATTATCATTCAGGTTCTATTGAATACTGTGGCTCCCACAATATCACTCTGGTTCTATTAAATATTGTGGCTCCCACACTATCACTCTGGTTCTATTGAATATTGAGGCTCCCATAATATCATTCAGGTTCTATTGAATAATGTGGCTCCCACAATATCACTATGGTTGCATTGAATATTGAACTCCCACAATATCACTCTGGTTCTATTGAATATAAAGGCTCCAACAATATCACTCTGGTTCTAATGAATATTGAGGCTCCCACAATATCAATCTGGTTCTATTGAATATTGAGGCTCCCACAATATCACTCTGGTTCTATTGAATATTGAGGATCCCACAATATCACTCTGGTTTTACCAAATATTTGGGCTCCCACACTATCACTCTGGTTCTATTGAATATTGAGGCTCCCACACTATAACTCTAGTTCTATTGAAATTGAGGCTCTCACAATATCACCCTGTTTCTATTCAATATTGAGGCTACCACAATATCATTCTGGTTCTTTTAAAAATTGAGGCTCCCACACTATCACTCTGGTTCTATTGAATATTGGACTCCCACAATATCACTCTGGTTCTATTGAATATTGAGGTTCACAAACGATCACTCCGGTTGTATTGAATATTGAGGCTCCCACAATATCACTCCGGTTTTACCGAATATTGAGGCTCACACACGATCACTCTGGTTTTACCGAATATTGAGGCTCCCACAATATCACTCTGGTTTTACCGAATATTGAGGCTCACACACGATCACTCTAGTTCTATTCAATATTGAGGCTCCCACAATATCACTCTGGTTTTACCGAATATTGAGGCTCCCACAATATCACTCTGGTTTTACCGAATATTGAGGCTCACACACGATCACTCTAGTTCTATTCAATATTGAGGCTTTCACATTATAACTCCCGTTGTATTGAATATTGAGGCTCCCACAATATCACTCTGGTTTTACCGAATATTGAGGCTCACACACGATCACTCTAGTTCTATTCAATATTGAGGCTTTCACATTATAACTCCCGTTGTATTGAATATTGAGGCTCCCACAATATCACTCTGGTTTTACCGAATATTGAGGCTCACACACGATCACTCTAGTTCTATTCAATATTGAGGCTTTCACATTATAACTCCCGTTGTTTTGAATATTGAGGCTCCCACAATATCACTCTGGTTTTACCGAATATTGAGGTTCACATACGATCACTCCGGTTCTATTGAATATTGAGGCTCCCACAATATCACTCTGGATTTACCGAATATTGAGGTTCACAAACGATCACTCCGGTTCTATTGAATATTGAGGCTCCCACAATATCACTCTGGTCCTACCGACTATTGAGGCTCCCATATATCACTCTGGCTCCATTAAATATTTAGGCTCCCACAATATCACTCTGGTTCTTCCAAATACTGTGGCTCCCATAGTATCATTCAGGTTCCATTGAATATTGAGGCTCCCACACTATAACTCTGGTTCTATTGAATATTGAGGCTCCCATAATATCATTCAGGTTCTATTGAATATTAAGGCTCCCAAATTATCATTCAGGTTCTATTGAATACTGTGGCTCCCACACGACCACTCTGGTTCCATTGAATATTGAGGCTCCCACACTATAACTCTGGTTCTATTGAATATTGAGGCTCCCATAATATCATTCAGGTTCTATTAAATATTGTGGCTCCCACACTATCACTCTGGTTCTATTGAATATTGAGGCTCCCATAGTATCATTCAGGTTCTATTGAATATTGTGGCTCCCACAATATCACTATGGTTCTATTGAATATTGAACTCCCACAATATCACTCTGGTTCTATTGAATATAAAGGCTCCAACAATATCACTCTGGTTCTAATGAATATTGAGGCTCCCACAATATCAATCTGGTTCTATTGAATATTGAGGCTCCCACAATATCACTCTGGTTCTATTGAATATTGAGGATCCCACAATATCACTCTGGTTTTACCAAATATTTGGGCTCCCACACTATCACTCTGGTTCTATTGAATATTGAGGCTCCCACACTATAACTCTGGTTCTATTGAAATTGAGGCTCTCACAATATCACCCTGTTTCTATTCAATATTGAGGCTACCACAATATCATTCTGGTTCTTTTAAAAATTGAGGCTCCCACACTATCACTCTGGTTCTATTGAATATTGGACTCCCACAATATCACTCTGGTTCTATTGAATATTGAGGTTCACAAACGATCACTCCGGTTGTATTGAATATTGAGGCTCCCACAATATCACTCTGGTTCAACCGAATATTGAGGCTCACACACGATCACTCTGGTTCTATTCAATATTGAGGCTTTCACACTAGAACTCCGGTTGTATTGAATATTGAGGCTCCCACAATATCACTCCGGTTTTACCGAATATTGAGGCTCACACACGATCACTCTAGTTCTATTCAATATTGAGGCTCCCACAATATCACTCTGGTTTTACCGAATATTGAGGCTCCCACAATATCAATCTGGTTTTACCGAATATTGAGGCTCACACACGATAACTCTAGTTCTATTCAATATTGAGGCTTTCACATTATAACTCCCGTTGTATTGAATATTGAGGCTCCCACAATATCACTCTGTTTTTACCGAATATTGAGGTTCACAAACGATCACTCCGGTTCTATTGAATATTGAGGCTCCCACAATATCACTCTGGTTTTACCGAATATTGAGGTTCACAAACGATCACTCCGGTTCTATTGAATATTGAGGCTCCCACAATATCACTCTGGTCCAACCGACTATTGAGGCTCCCATATATCACTCTGGCTCCATTAAATATTTAGGCTCCCACAATATCACTCTGGTTCTTCCAAATATTGAGGCTCCCATAATATCATTCAGGTTCTATTGAATATTGAGGCTCCCACATTATCATTCAGGTTCTATTGAATACTGTGGCTCCCACAATATCACTCTGGTTCTATTAAATATTGTGGCTCCCACACTATCACTCTGGTTCTATTGAATATTGAGGCTCCCATAATATCATTCAGGTTCTATTTAATATTGTGGCTCCCACAATATCACTATGGTTCTATTGAATATTGAACTCCCACAATATCACTCTGGTTCTATTGAATATAAAGGCTCCAACAATATCACTCTGGTTCTAATGAATATTGAGGCTCCCACAATATCAATCTGGTTCTATTGAATATTGAGGCTCCCACAATATCACTCTGGTTCTATTGAATATTGAGGATCCCACAATATCACTCTGGTTTTACCAAATATTTGGGCTCCCACACTATCACTCTGGTTCTTTTGAATATTGAGGCTCCCACACTATAACTCTAGTTTTATTGAAATTGAGGCTCTCACAATATCACCCTGTTTCTATTCAATATTGAGGCTACCACAATATCATTCTGGTTCTTTTAAAAATTGAGGCTCCCACACTATCACTCTGGTTCTATTGAATATTGGACTCCCACAATATCACTCTGGTTCTATTGAATATTGAGGTTCACAAACGATCACTCCGGTTGTATTGAATATTGAGGCTCCCACAATATCACTCTGGTTCAACCGAATATTGAGGCTCACACACGATCACTCTGGTTCTATTCAATATTGAGGCTTTCACACTAGAACTCCGGTTGTATTGAATATTGAGGCTCCCACAATATCACTCTGGTTCAACCGAATATTGAGGCTCACACACGATCACTCTGGTTCTATTCAATATTGTGGCTTTCACACTATAACTCCGGTTGTATTGAATATTGAGGCTCCCACAATATCACTCTGGTTCAACCGAATATTGAGGCTTACACACGATCACTCTGGTTCTATTCAATATTGAGGCTTTCACACTATAACTCCGGTTGTTTTGAATATTGAGGCTCCCACAATATCACTCTGTTTTTACCGAATATTGAGGTTCACAAACGATCACTCCGGTTCTATTGAATATTGAGGCTCCCACAATATCACTCTGGTTTTACCGAATATTGAGGTTCACATACGATCACTCCGGTTCTATTGAATATTGAGGCTCCCACAATATCACTCTGGTCCAACCAACTATTGAGGCTCCCATATATCACTCTGGCTCCATTAAATATTTAGGCTCCCACAATATCACTCTGGTTCTTCCAAATATTGAGGCTCCCACACGATCACTCTGGTTCCATTGAATATTGAGGCTCCCACACTATAACTCTGGATCTATTGAATATTGAGGCTCCCATAATATCATTCTGGTTCGACCAAATATTGAGGCTCCCACAATATCACTCTGGTTGCATTGAATATTGAGGCCCCCACACTATCACTCTGGCTCCATTGAATCTTTAGGCTCATTCAGCGATTCTTAAAAATGTAATACCGGTTATATCAATGCTTGTGGGCGGGACATATATTTCACATTTCATTACCCCTAATACATAAACTCAATAGATTACTGCCCTTTTCATTTCTTTGCTGCTGTTTTTTTCCTTAGTTATAATGTTTGCTACAAAATGAGTTTTTTGTCAGATATTGTTGAATATCACACCGGCAGTCGTGGTTATTATTATTTCTGGTTCCCTGGAATCTTGTTTTTTGTATATGTAATACTACTGAAGCCGGTTCCAGGGGCCGTGATAGATGTTGCCTGTTTTTCTCCGTAGTAAGAGATTCAATAAAACCCGAGTTTGCTATATTTATTTATTTAGATGCGATCTATGCCGATAAGACATTCTTTTATCCGATATCATTAATGTAAAAAATATTTAAAAAGATAATTTGCTAATAAACAATTCAGTTTAGCAAAATACAGTTATACCATTAAACCTTAATAACGTACAACCGAACGCGTGTGAACCAGATCAAGTGCATTTTTGACAAACACTGTTGCTTGGCGTAGTAGGTGTTTTTTTTCCTTAATTGGTTTTTGAGAGCTTTTACGTAGTTGAGTTTCATAAAACATCTGTAATATATAATGGCTCATCATCAGAATTAAATCAATGTCGCCTTACTGTAATATTACTGATTTGCATAGAGTTCAGTATAGTTTAACTAAATGCATTATTATACTGGAGAAAATTCTGGCCTTACGCTCTTGAGATTTTAGATTCCCTGCTGAAAAACTTAGGTCAATACGTGATTGAATCAGTGCGTACCATTGAATATGTTTCTCATTATCACCAGACAAAAACTTATTACCGCTTACAGTGTCAAGATTCCATAATAAAGCGTTTTTTATGAATTAAACGTGAATTTTATTCCGAAAACGAGGCAAGTCGATTTACTAAAATATATACATTTCGTGAGTATAAAAAAAAAGGTTAAACGAAGTCACCCCTCACATAAAACCGAATCTGTTATGTTGCGTTGTGGACTTCTAAGGATCTTTTTATTAGATATAATTGATTCTTACGATATAATTAATTCTCACGATATTTATCGGTAATGTGCGGTGGTCGGAAAAAAAGACCCCATACGTTGACTCAGTTTTGTTATTATTTCTTGTTTATTGTATCAAAAGATCTCAGTCGACGTTGTTCCAGGATAGAATACCACCTTAGAAAGTACTGGGGTGGGTGGGGATGAGAGACTGCATTGCCATTTATGAATAGACTCAATAAAACAGAGTCTGTTCTGTTGTTGTTGTTCTTCTTCTTCTTCTTTTTCTTCTTCTTCTTTTGGGTTTCGTTTTATGCTTCCGTCTCGGTCGTCATGCAGAACATTTTGTCGGCTATCACTTCTTCATTTATTTCTTTCTTTTTAATCTTAAAGTTTGAACTGTACAATATAAAATAGAATTATTGTAAATAATTGAGTTTGTGTGGTTAATAAGCCGTCCTTGTCGGTATTTAGTCGTCACTGTGTCTATTATACACAAAGGAAATATCATGTTACTCCTTACTTTCCATTTTCAACACAGAAACATTAACATAGTTTAGCTGTCGCGTTTTCATCAAATCTCAAAATAAATACAGAATACCGTGTTATGCGAACATGTTATTTTATTTAACCATAAAATGACTATAATGTAATATATATTTGATTACATTATATTATAATGTGAGTAGAATGTTATATACATGACTAGTTAACTAACATTCTTACATAACATGATTATTTCAATAATACCATTTTGTAATTCGGCCACATGGTAACGTCTGAAGTACGTGATTGGCTATACACGTACAAGTATACAATAATGTTTGTTATATAAACATCTTGATTCTTGAGGGTGGCATTTTTAATAACAATATTCAAGACTTTAAACATTCGGAGTGAAAAGAATACCATTCTCTGCAATGATCCGAAGTGGGTTCTAGCGCTAGTCTTAAAACTGTCGTCGATTTCTATTATTGCGACAGGATTGAAGTTCTCTATTTGGATTTGGCGTTGCATGTATTACAACCAACGAATAAGCAAAGCGAACTGATTACAGTGAGTGTGTAAAAAAAGTCCATAGTGACGTAATAAAATAGGATATTGAAGTCTCAGTTAAATTAATACCAAATTGAATTTTTCCAGATACATGATTCCATAAAAGCAAAATATAATTGCATTTTTGTTTTATAATATAAATACAAGATGATTTGTCTGAATTTTAATTAAAACGGCTTTCCGTTTTCTTTGACTTCTAACAAGTAGTTAAAAAGGCTGACGAGCAAACACGCTGATATATGAGGCTGCTTTTAAGTTAGATATGGATGAATACATTGTGCAAACAGTTCAAGGATCGTCACGTTGATAATAAATCCTTGTCTCTAAGTGTTTGCATAAAGCACACTGCCTGGGCTTATTAAGGAAATAACGCTCACGGTCTGTTGGATATGTGCAGAAAGGAATGTGGAAGTGGGGAGTTCATGGTCACATACATGCATACATACAAGAGAGTGGGCCCACGCGCTTTATTCGACGTTTTTTTCCCCTAAATATACACATGAAAACATTTCACAGCGTGTGGTTTCACAATCTGTTCCATATTGTAACACTCAAGGTCGTGATATTATATAGATGGCGGGCAAAATATGAAAACAACAAGATTGGATGGCATAGCTGATTTATATAGTTTATATGATTACTTACCTAATAAGGCAAGGCTATCTGATATACAGTCAAAGAATAATATACTATATACATACGAAGGTTAAAAATACTAGAAGAAATGGAACTGCTTTTTTTGTCTAACACTAAAGTAAGCTGAAATCTAAAGCTTGTAAGCGTTTATTTAGGCAAAACGTCTGAGATTCTGGCACTTCTCAGCCAATCAAATGCGTGCATTTCATATCCACAGGTTTCCAGAATATGGCTGATCTGACAAATGAACGCCATATTACCAGATTTGATACACGAAAAATTCATTTAACACAATAAAAACACAATTTCCATATCATAATTTAGCATGAAAAGAATGTCACAATGTTAAAGTTCATATGTAAATCATGCAAGTTAATATTAAAATTGAAGAAGTCAGAATTGAGGTTGACAGATTTTCAAATCTTCCCACTCTGGCAACTTTGGAGGAGGAAAATTCAAATACGACTTCCTATTTGAGTTTATACAAATTATTTGAAGGTGAGACATTAATATGATTATTCTTAGTCAATATTCACCATCATATATTGTGTTTATATCTTGGGAAAGCTTTGCATTAGTCTGAAAACAGAGATCCAATAGTTCTGGTTGACAGCAGAAATCTGGCAGTAGATATTTTGGAAGGTCATTCAAGGATTCTCTCATTTACTTTAGAAAATTATAATCTAACTAGTTTAGACTGATTATACTTAATATAAAAATATTTTTTTTTATATCTAAAACACTATTTAACTTACACATAGTATCAAATTATACAGATATAATAATTTTTGTTTACCCCACCCAGTGCCAGATTTCTTGTCAAATCAATATTTGGATTTATGTTGATATTTCAATCTATAGGCATAAGATGAGTTCATTTATAATAAATATAGATGATTATGTATATACTCATTGTTGTTCCATGTAGAAATAGTCTTATTAATGGCATGCTCGTTTAATACATTGCTTGCTTACTGATAAAACAGACGTTTGGCGGCAGTGTCCACAAGTAAGTCTCATTTAGATATATTGTCAGCATGATCAGGATCTCATTCTGTTACAATATATATGTAAAAGTGAAAGTGTATTTTATCTAATCAATGATTTTACAATCAATTCGATATGGACAAGAAAGTCAGAATAAAGATGTCCGACAAATACAGTAAAGTCTGTTAATGGGGTTATTTCACGATCCGGTGCATACAGACACGTTTGTGGAAGTTATAATCTACCCGATGCATACATACAAGGCATACAGGAAAGTTTGCCGAAGCGGTGCCGATATAGGCTGAATAGTCGTTTGAATCGGTGATTTTGCAATTTCTGTTGAACCGATTGTTCCACGGTCGGTCTAATCAGAAACATAGACTCTGGTCTAATGTATACAGAAAAGAGTGTCGGTGCGGTGATTTCGCCTTCTGACCAATACATACAAGTATCTCTGCCGGAGCATGTTTGATATATATATTCTGTTGAACCGATAATTCCACGGTCGGTCTAATGTATACAGAAAAGTGTTTCGGAGCGGTGATTTCGCATTATGACTAATATATATGGACATGTCTGTCGGAGCGGCTATTTTCTGATATGTTTGATATATATTCTGTTGAACCGATGGTTCCACGGTCTGCCTAATATATACAGAAAAGTGTGTCGGAGTGGCGATTTCGCAATTTGACAAATATATACAAGTATTCTAACTATTATATGCAGGTATGTCTGTCGGAGCGGCAATTTAATAATATGCCCAGTATAAACAAGCAAGTCTTCAGAAGCCCTGATCTTTTAATCTGTAAGGTAATAACATATACAATGTATAGGAAATTGTTTCCAAATGGAGATTTTACAATATGTAATATACACACAAAGGTCAAATTAGAAAATGTAAATTTAAACGTTGAAGGTTGAATATCATTACTGTTTATAGCAGGTTGACATTGGTATAATTATAAGTGTAGATTAAAACCAATAAGGTTACATTTACACACACACACACACACACACACACACACACACACACACACACTGACACACACACATATATATATATATTAAAGGAAACACAAAAGTAAAATTACAAAATTAAAAGAAAAGAAGAAGATATGAAACTTCCAGAAAAAAGTGCACTAATGATACCCTTACAAGATTATTTAAAATTTATAGGTACGCCCTTCACCTCTCTCTGCGAGAATGTATTAGTAAAATTAGATGTGCCAGATTATCCTCCGATAAATACAGTGGGACCCAAATGCGTATGACATCAATGCTCGGGTAAAACATATTAAAAAAACATGTAATGCTGTGCGCAGATGTACTAGTGCCCGTGCCCCCATCCATTTATCATCAGATCCCTAGTCCATCTAGCCATCGCATAATCAAAGAGAAATTAAAAATGCTCGATTGCTAAAGGGCCGACCACCAAACAGGCAGGATGTTGTAGAATCGTGCGGATTAACCATTAAAAAAACTAAGCATTTTTGCATGACACATATCGTACACTTCCTATCACGTGGGCCGCATTGACTTCTGTAACATAACAGATATTTGCGTTCGATAAGTATGTCGTAAATTGAGAATTATTTCATCATTCATAGAGCAATGCCATAAACTTTTGTTGAACGACTTTTTATCTGATTTTACTACTACTTAAGTCATGATACTAAAAAGAAATTGTGTTCTTCCACATGGGACATTGTTGTCTGGAAAAACGATTGTAAAGCTTGTAATTTAGTATAATATGTGACCTGGTTTATTCCCTTTTCGTATACAAGTAACGTTTTGTTTTATTCGGTTGTTGCAAACTACATATATATAAATAACATTTTGTGTGACTCGGTTGTTGCAAACTACATGTATACAATAACGTTTTTGTGTGACTCGGTGTTACAAACTACATTTATAAAAATAACATTTTGTGTGACTCGGTGTTGCAAACTACATGTATAAAAATAACATTTTGTGTGACTCGGTGTTGCAAACTACATGTATACAAATAACGTTTTCTGTGATTTGGTTGTTACAAACTACATGTATACAAATAACGTTTTGTGCGACTCGGTGGTTACAAACTACATGTATACAAATAACGTTTTGTGTTACTCGGTGTTACAAACTACATTTATACAAATAACGTTTTGTGTTGCTCGGTTGTTGCAAACTACCTGTATACAAATAACGTTTTGTGTGACTCGGTGTTACAAACTACATGTATACAAATAACGTTTTGTGTGATTCGGTGTTACAAACTACATGTATACAAATAACTTTTTATGTGACTCAGTTGTTACAAACTACATGTAAACAAATAACGTTTTTGTGTGATTCGGTGCTACAAACTACATTTACACAAATAACGTTTTTGTGTGACTCGGTTGTTACAAGCTACATGTATACAATTAACATTTTGTGTGACTTGGTGTTAAAAACTACATGTATAAAAATAATGTTTTGTGTTGCTCGGTTGTTACAAACTACATGTGTACAAATAACATTTTGTGTAACTCGGTTGTTACAAACTACATGTATACAAATAACGTTTTGTGACTCGGTGTTACAAACTACATGTATACATATAACGTTTTGTGTTGCTCGGTGTTACAAACTACATGTATACAAATAACGTTTTGAGTGACTTGGCTGTTGCGAACTATATGTATAAAAATAACGTTTTGTGTTGCTCGGTTGTTGCAAACTACATGTATACAAATAACGTTTTGTGTGATTCGGTTGTTGCAAACTATATGTATACAAATAACGTTTTGTGTGACTCGGTGTAACAAACTACATATATACAAATAACGTTTTGTGTGACTCGGTTGTTGAAAACTACATGTATACAAATAACTTTTTGTGTGACTGGGTGTTACAAACTACATGTATACAAATAACGGTTTATGTGACTCGGTTGTTACCGACTACATGTATACAAATAACGTTTTGTGTTGCTCGGTGTTACAAACTACATTTTTAAAAATAACGTTTTGTGTGATTCGGTTGTTGTGAACTACATGTATACAAATAACGATTTGTGTGACTCGGTGTTACAAACTACATGTATACAAATAACGGTTTGTGTGGTTGTAACAAACAACATGTATACAAATAATGTTTTGTGTTGCTCAGTGTTACAAACTACACTTATACAAAATAACGTTTTGTGTGACTCGGTGTTACAAACTACATGTATACAAATAATGTTTTGTGAAACTCGGTTGTTGCGAACTACATATATACAAAAAATGTTTTGTGTGACTCGGTGTTACAAACTACATGTATACAAATAATGTTTTGTGTGACTCGGTGTTACAAACTAAATGTATACAAATAACATTTTGTGACTGGGTTGTTGCGAACTACACTAATACAAATAACGTTTTGTGTGACTCAGTGTTACAAACTACAAGTATACAAGTAACGTTTTGTGTAACTGGGTGTTACAAACTACATGTATGCAAATAACGTTTTGTGTGACTCGGTGTTACAAACATATGTATAGAAAATAACGTTTTGTGTGACTTGTTGTTACAAACTACATGTATACAAATAACGTTTTGTGTGACTCAGTTGTTGCGAACTACATGTATGCAAATAACGTTTTATGTGACTCGTGTTACAAACTACATGTATACAAATAATGTTTTGTGTTGCTCGGTTATTACAAACTACATGTATACAAATAACGTTTTGTATGACTCAGTGTTACAAACTACATGTATACAAATAACGTTTTGTTTGACTCGGTTGTTGCAAACTACATGTATACAAATAACGTTTTGTGTGACTCGGTGTTACAAACTACATGTATGCAAATAACGTTGTGTGTGACTCGGTGTTACAAACTACATGTATACAAATAACGTTTTGTGTGACTTGGTATTACAAATTACATGTATACAAACAACGTTTTGTGTGACTCGGTGTTACAAACTACATGTATACAAATAACGTTTTGTGTGACTCGGTTGTTGCGAACTACATGTATGCAAATAACGTTTTGTGTGACTCGATGTTACAAACTACATGTATACAAATAACGTTTTGTGTGACTGGGTGTTACAAACTACATGTATACAAATAACGGTTTATGTGACTCGGTTGTTACCGACTACATGTATACAAATAACGTTTTGTGTTGCTCGGTGTTACAAACTGCATTTTTAAAAATAACGTTTTGTGTGATTCGGTTGTTGTGAACTACATGTATACAAATAACGATTTGTGTGACTCGGTGTTACAAACTACATGTATACAAATAACGGTTTGTGTGGTTGTAACAAACAACATGTATACAAATAATGTTTTGTGTTGCTCGGTGTTACAAACTACACTTATACAAAATAACGTTTTGTGTGACTCGGTGTTACAAACTACATGTATACAAATAATGTTTTGTGAAACTCGGTTGTTGCGAACTATATATATACAAAAAATGTTTTTTTTTGTGACTCGGTGTTACAAACTACATGTATACAAATAATGTTTTGTGTGACTCGGTGTTACAAACTACATGTATACAAATAACATTTTGTGTGACTGGGTTGCTGCGAACTACACTTATACAAATAACGTTTTGTGTGACTCAGTGTTACAAACTACATGTATACAAATAACGTTTTGTGTAACTGGGTGTTACAAACTACATGTATGCAAATAACGTTTTGTGTGACTCGGTGTTACAAACATATGTATAGAAAATAACGTTTTGTGTGACTTGGTGTTACAAACTACATGTATACAAATAACGTTTTGTGTGACTCAGTTGTTGCGAACTACATGTATGCAAATAACGTTTTATGTGACTCGGTGTTACAAACTACATGTATACAAATAATGTTTTGTGTTGCTCGGTTATTACAAACTACATGTATACAAATAACGTTTTGTATGACTCAGTGTTACAAACTACATATATACAAATAACGTTTTGTTTGACTCGGATGTTGCGAACTACATGTATACAAATAACGTTTTGTGTGACTGGGTGTTACAAACTACATGTATGCAAATAACGTTGTGTGTGACTCGGTGTTACAAACTACATGTATACAAATAACGTTTTGTGTGACTTGGTATTACAAATTACATGTATACAAACAACGTTTTGTGTGACTCGGTGTTACAAACTACATGTATACAAATAATGTTTTGTGTGACTCGGTTGTTGCGAACTACATGTATGCAAATAACGTTTTGTGTGACTCGGTGTTACAAACTACATGTATACAAATAACGTTTTATGTGACTTGGTGTTACAAACTACATGTATACAAACAACGTTTTGTGTGACTCGGTGTTACAAACTACATGTATAAAAATAACGTTTTGTGTGACTCGGTGTTACAAACTACTTGTATACAAATAACGTGTTGTCTGACTCGGTGTTACAAACTACATGTATACATATAACGGTTTGTGTGACTCTGTTGTTGCGAACTACATGTATACAAATAACGTTTTGTGTGGCTCAGTTGTTGCGAACTACATGTATACAAATAACGTTTTGTGTGACTCGGTTGTTGCGAACTACATGTATACAAATAACTGTTTGTGTGACTCAGTTGATGCGAACAACATGTATACAAATAACAGTTTGTGTGACTCGGTTGATGCGAACTACATGTATACAAAAAACGTTTTGTGTGACTCGGTTGTTGCGAACTACATGTATACAAATAACGTTTTGTGTGACTCGGTTGTTGCGAACTACATGTATACAAGTTATATACTACTTTTAATTGTTCATTTCTTCCTTCAAAAAAAAACACAAAATTATAAATTGATTGTAACACTTATTAGAACCATGTATGAATTAACATGACGCTAGAACGACTATCGCTCCGCCCACTGGCCACGTGATATTGTTTAGGCAAGTAAATACAATGTATTATTTATAACCGCCCTAATGCGACTACTCCACGGAAGCACTTCCTTTTTGCAATGGTGGTACTAAGCCTCTAAGATGAAACGAATTTTGTCACGTGTAAATCTGTATAACGGATCAATTTGAAATTAAAATGAAATCAGGTGACTCATTATATACGTCACAAAGCATGTTCCAACTTTAAGCGGGAAATCTATTTTAGTCTAACCTGGGCGCGTAGCCAAAGTTAGGAAATCCCTTTTCAAAATATTATTGATGCATGCTTAAATATACATCCTTTTGGCAATATGGGGTCAGTGAGTATGTATGCGCATGATATATTGGGAAAATAAGTTTTAGCATATTTGGAAATATGAAAAAAACTGATATATTCCCTTTAAACACTTGTTTTCTTTTTCTTTCCAGAAGGTTTGGTTATTGCATTTATTTCAGATAAAATTATTTTTTTCCTAAATAAAATTCAATAATTAAATTAAGATATATCTATTTCGAATGGTAACTGAAGGTACATGAATATAACAAAGTGTATCCGCATTAAGAACGAATTAATTAATATACATCCGATAAGTTAAATTAACTGAATTATTTGCTTTCACAAATCAAAATTGGTGTACAGATAAACGTGTGTACAATATATATATATATATATATATATATATATATATATATTGTGTACATGCCTCGTGAAAAACGATAGCTTTGTACGCATATACCCCGTTCCATTTGCATATGGAACATTAACAAAATATTGTCAAATTATCATGATTTGTACTGAGGGCAAAGATAGACCACAGATCTTTCTCCAGTCAAGTCCAATCCAACCAGCTGGTTTCCCGCGCGCGCACAAGCAAGATTGGTAATCGATCAGACTTTTGATTAACGAGCGTGGTCGATAGATTTGTTTAATTTTGGTTGCTAATCATCTGATTGGGTCATAAAGATGCTTTTTCTCATCAGGCTTAATCAAAATATGCCAATGAGGATACATTGCACCCTTGAGGAAATCTGCGGTATTGGGAAACACTGTTAGATAGATAAAGATGTGTTCACTGAACTGCGGACAGAAAGTTATCAAAGTACTGTGCACTTAGTTTCGCCATAATTTAATGCCATAAAACGTGTTTTATTACAAACCTGAAACTAACTAGGACGTGTTTATCCATAAACGAACCGCTATGCATAATCACGTGAATGGGAAAAATGTCGAAAGGTAAGTGTTCGTGTCTTTATCAACGTATATTACAGTAGCAACAGAAAACAAACTTTGTAGCATTTACAATATGGATAGTACTCACATAACAGCAGTTGCTGAAATAGTCACAGGAGCAATATATAGCATTTTTGCTTATGCTGTTAATGCTGTTGCTGTTATGAATTGTAATGATGATGATGATGATGGTGATAATGAGGATGATGATGATGGTGGTGGTGATGACGTTGGTGGTGTTAGTGATAAAGCGACAAATTGTTAAGATGATGATAATTTTGATGATAAAGATGTTGATTGCTAATGGCGGTGCTGATGATGGACTCACATCACCATTATCTCCCTTGAGTAATCCAGACTTACAGATGAAGGAGGTAGAAATAAAACTTTAGTTCTCTTTTTCTTCTTTTTTCAGGGCTTTGTACTGTAATGGTGGTGTTTTTTTTGCTAGCATGAGTTAAATGGTCAGTATTTTAGAAATCACCACTGAAAATTTGATACTGATACCAGTTTTCTGGACATTTCAGTGTCATTTCAAAATTGTTGGTTCGAACCGCATCTAGGGCGAATAGTTGACATACTATTATTCTGGAAATTGATAGGTCTCACAAAAGCATTGAATTAAAAAAAAAACCTGGTCAAGGTATGCATTTTTACCTTTATAATTGCATATCTTGAACCAGTGAAGAATTTGAGCCCAGACACATGCTGCAGAATTTGATTTTTCACTCTGTTTTGGACATAAATGTTACAATGGAGCCCTATGGGAAATGTAATAGTGGTGTGAGACGTGATGAAGCAATAAATAATGATGATAACAATAAAATAATGAAAATGCTGATGCGGCTAGTGGTGATGATAATGAAACAATGAATACTAATTACGATAATAAGAAAATAATGAAAATGCTGATGCTGATGATGGTAGTGATAATGAAACTAAAATGTGATGATAACGATAAGCATGCCTAATCTGAAGATGATTTGATTTTTTATATTAATGATGTTGATAATGATGTTGAGGTAGTACCTTATGCCGGTACTAATGTCGTCACCGATAGATATACTGATGATTATCCGCGGTAGATACTTATGCCGGTACTAATGTCGTCACCGATAGATATACTGATGATTATCCGAGGTAGATACTTATGCAGGTATTAATGTCGACACCGATAAATATACTGATGATTATCCGAGGTATATATTTATGGCGGTACTAATGTCGACACCGAAAAATATACTGATGATTATCCGAGGTAGATACTTATGGCGGTACTAATGTCGGCACCGATCAATATACTGATGCTTATCCGAAGTAGATATTTATGGCGGTACTAATGTCGTAATCGATAAATATACTGATGATTATCCGAGGTAGATACTTATGGCGGTACTAATGTAGAAACTGATAGATATACTGATGATTATCCGAGGTAGATACTTATGGCAGTACTAATGTCGACATCGATAAATATACTGATGCTTATCCAAGGTAGATATTTATGGCGGTACTAATGTCGTCACCGATAAATATACTGATGATTATCCGAGGTAGATACTTATGCCGGTACTAATGTAGAAACTGATAGATATACTGATGATTATCCGAGGTAGATACGTATGCAGGTACTAATGTAAAAACTGATAGATATACTAATGATTATCCGAAGAAGATAATTATGCCGGTACTAATGTAGAAACTGATATATATACTGATGATTATCCGAGGTAGATACTTATACCGGTACTAATGTCGACACTGGTCAATAAACTGATGCTTATTCGAGGAAGATACTTATGCAGGTACTAATGTAGAAACTGATAGATATACTGATGATTATCCGAGGAAGATACTTATGCAGGTACTAATGTACAAACTGATAGATATACTGATGATTATCCGAGGTAGATACTTATGCAGGTACTAATGTAGAAACCGATAGATATACTGATGATTATCCGAGGAAGATACTTATGCAGGTACTTATGTAGAAACTGATAGATATACTGATGATTATCCGAGGAAGATACTTATGCAGGTACTAATGTAGAAACTGATAGATATACTGATGATTATCCGAGGTAGATACTTATGCCGGTACTAATGTAGAAACTGATAGATATACTGATGATTATCCGAGGTAGATACTTATGCCGGTACTTATGTAGAAACTGATAGATATACTGATGATTATCCGAGGTAGATACTTATGCCGGTACTTATGTAGAAACTGATAGATATACTGATGATTATCCGAGGAAGATACTTATGCAGGTACTTATGTAGAAACTGATAGATATACTGATGATTATCCGAGGAAGATACTTATGCAGGTACTAATGTAGAACTGATAGATATACTGATGATTATCCGAGGTAGATACTTATGCCGGTACTAATGTAGAAACTGATAGATATACTGATGATTATCCGAGGTAGATACTTATGCCGGTACTTATGTAGAAACTGATAGATATACTGATGATTATCCGAGGAAGATACTTATGCAGGTACTAATGTAGAAACTGATAGATATACTGATGATTATCCAAGGTAAATACTTATGCCGGTACTAAAGTAGTCACTGATAGATATACTGATGATTATCTGAGGTAGATTTTATGTACTAATGTCATCACTGAAAATACACTGATGATTATCACCGGTAGATACTTCTGCCGGTACTAATGTCGTAACTGATAAATATACTGATGCTTATCTGAGGTAAATTTTATGTACTAATGTCATCACTGAAAAATACACTGATAATTATCCGCGGTAGATACTTTTGCCGGTACTAATGTCGTCACTGATAAATATACTGATCGTTATCCGAGGTAGAAACTTATGCTGGTACTAATGTCGTCACTGAAAAATGTGCTGATGATTATCCGCTGTAGATACTTATGCCGGTATGTCGTCACTGATAAATATATACGGTAGATACTTATGATGGCATAATGTCGACACTGATATATATACTACTAATGTCGACACTGATATATATATACTGATGATTATCCGAGATAGATACTTATGCCGGTATGTCGTCACTGACAAATATATACGGTAGATACTTATGATGTGTCATCAGCGGTAGATGGCATAAATCTAATTCTTAAGACTTAATCAGTACGTCATGTAAACTAAAAAGGAAATTAGCTTTAGAGTTGTCGGTGTATAGGATGCATGACATCTTTTCTCAATTTAAACTTTCAACAGAAGTCCTTAAATGATCAATAAAGAGAGCTATTAATCATTTCCTTTGTCGTAGAATATGTTCATTGCTTTTATCTTCGAATGCGTAATCTGCGAGGCAATGTCCAAGACATAAAATAAAACAGATTATTGCGTCAGCATGCAAGCTGCAAATCACATTACAGTGGAGGATACAGTTTAATAACATTTTATGGTGAAACCTTTGCCAAGAAATATGTTTGTATTACCAATGATACGAGTGGCTTTATCTTTACTACAAAGCTTTTTTTACATCGATTATCAACCAAATTGAATAGCGCCCTTAGATGAAGCGGTGCATTGGTTTTTGATACGGGGGGGGGGGGGGGGGGGGGGGTCTCAGAAGTCCGATATGGCGGTCGCATTAACCTTCACTTTTGATGTCAAGACTGAGATTATGCCTGTATTAGGTAGCAAGTACGGACTGTTTATGTTATGTTATGGACTTACAGTTCTTCAGTCACTAGGTATCAAGAACGAACTGACTATGTTATCTCTGCAGTCACTAGGTAGCAAGTACGGACTGACTATATTATGTTATCTCTGCAGTCATTAGGTAGCAAGTACGGACTGACTATATTATGTTATCTCTGCAGTCATTAGGTAGCAAGTACGGACTGACTATATTATGTTATCTCTGCAGTCACTAGGTAGCAAGTACGGACTGACTATATTATGTTATCTCTGCAGTCATTAGGTAGCAAGTACGGACTGACTATATTATGTTATCTCTGCAGTCATTATGTAGCAAGTACGGACTGACTATATTATGTTATCTCTGCAGTCATTAGGTAACAAGTACGGACTGACTATATTATGTTATCTCTGCAGTCATTATGTAGCAAGTACGGACTGACTATATTATGCTATCACTGCAATCACTATGTAACCAAAACGGACGGACAGTTATCTTTGCAGCCACTAGGTAGCTAGTACGAACTGACTATGGTATCTCTGCAGCCTCTAGGTAGCAGGTACGGACTAACAGTTATCTCTGAAGCCGCTGGGTAGCAAGAACGGATTGGCAGTTAACTCTGCAGTCACTAGATAGCTTAATACGGACTAACGGTTATTCCTGAAACCTTTAGGTAGCAGGTACGGATTTTTTCAATTATCTCTGAAGCCACTAGGTAGCAAAATACGGACTTAAGGTTATTCCTGAAGCCTTTAGGTAGAAGAAACGGATTAACAGTTATCTCTGAAGCCGCTGTGTAGCAAGTACGGATTGACAGTTAACTGTGCAGCCACTAGATAGCAAAATACGGACTAACGGTTATTCCTGAAGCCTCTAGGTAGCAGTTACTGACTAACAGTTATCTCTGCAGCCTCTAGGTAGCAAGTACGGATTAACAGTCAACTCTGCAGCAACTAGGTAGCAAAATAGGGACTAACGGTTATTCCTGAAGCTTCTAGGTGGCAGGTTCGGATTAACAGTTATCTCTGAAGCCGCTGGGTAGCAAGTACAGATTGACAGTTAACTGTGCAGCCACTAGATAGCAAAATAGGGACTAACGGTTATTCCTGAAGCCTCTAGGTGGCAGGTTCGGATTAACAGTTATCTCTGAAGCCGCTGTGTAGCAAGTACGGATTGACAGTTAACTGTGCAGCCACTAGATAGCAAAATAGGGACTAACGGTTATTCCTGAAGCCTCTAGGTGGCAGGTTCGGATTAACAGTTATCTCTGAAGCCGCTGTGTAGCAAGTACGGATTGACAGTTATATCTGAAGCCACTAGGTAGCAAGTACGGATTGACAGTTAACTCTGCAGCCACAGGTAGCAAAATACGGACTAACGGTTATTTCTGAAGCTTTTAGGTAGCAGGTACGGACTAACAATTATCTCTGAAGCCACTAAGTAGCAAGTACGAACTAATTATGTTATCTCTGCAGCTATTCAACACTATAATGCAAATAAAACAAAAGGTTTGCATAAAATTTATTCTACACGCCTCATTCATAGAAACCTAAACGTTCACTTTCATTCCCTCTAATTACCATTTCATTCATACGACCTTACAATTCGTTGCTTTTTAAATTCCCACCGACAATTTTGGAATGTCGGATATGACAATACAAACAGCGAAATGAATGGAAGGCACATTCACCATGTATGTAGAGAGTGTGTCTTTAAGATAGAAGTGATTATATCTTTACTTAAATATTTCTACCAAATGTCTTCTATAATGAAAACAGAAATCGTTTCTATACTATGGACAACAAATATGTAGTTAGGAACGATGTAATACTTTGTAAGCATAATTTTAAGTATAGTTACTAAACTTGGAGAGGATACCCACCGGTGAACTTAAACATAAATATCTGAACTAGTTGAAACGTATACACAGATTTGATACAAGTTTTGATACAAGTTTTGATATAAGGTGTAATTTTAGAAAAGACCATTGCAATTTATGAATGTTTTTAAAAAAACTATTGGTTTATTTTATCAAAAGCGGTGTTTTAACAACATACTGTAACATATGTTTTAATAACATGCTCCAGCAGTTGGCATGTTAAATGTTGGTTTTCTCAATCTCAGTGCAGTACACCGTCTGTGCATCAACCTTGCAAAGAACAGAATACCGGCTATTTTAACACAGGCATTTAGCAACGCTAACGGGTGCACACCGGATACTAAATTTACTGTAGCTGCTTATTAGAACAAGTGTTACTTTTAAAAACATGGTGAGATTTTTAAAACAAAATTAAACATCATTTCTTATATAAATGACCAATCAATTTCTTCTATTATTTACACATTTACTGGCTTTAAGCAATTATTGTTCTTTCCAAGAACACCAAAATTACATATATCCGTTTTCAATCAGTTCAGATGTTCGTGTTTAAGGATACTGGGCAGACTTTGGGGCATTAGGATGTATGTTAAAAAAAATGTTTTACAATATTTTATGTTAAATTGATTATCAAAGTAATTAGCTAAAGTTTGATTGATTGATTGGATGTTTAGCGTCATTTTATGTCATCGATGGCTTACAGACGATCAGTGAACCTAACATCCTGGGACCCTGGAATGTTAACCAGTACTCGAACACACACAATCTCCGCAAGTAACTGATAATTTTTCCACCAGAATCAGCGGCGACAGACGAATGATAATGGGACGCCATGTCATAAACCAATCATCATCTGACAATGTGGCCGGGCGGGATTCGAACTCATGACCCGTTGATTGATAGTCAAATGCGCTACCGACTGAGCTCATTGGGCCCTTAAGCTAAAGATAAAGTTAATTTGCATATTAATCTTTGCCATAACAAACATTGCAATAGGTGAAACTACAGTAGTAGTAATTTCAAATAGTACAGTACATACTGTTACACGTTTTAACGTATTTATTTACACCGACTGTGAAACAAACTATATATTGAATAATAGCTGTGTACCAATTCTAAGACGCAATAGTTTAATATAATTTAACTCAATGTAGCAGAAAATAAACACACTGATATTAATACTAGTAGATTAAAATATAACCATATTTTAGGTAATGTAAAATCAAATTAGAACAGCAGAGGTATACATGTACTTAACCCTTTACTCCATAGATACACGTTTTCCCGCACCAATCACGGAAGGCCTTTGAAAACAGTGCAGAAAGAGTTCAGATTGCTCGTAACGAGCAATCTGAACACTTCCAGCACTGTTTTCCACTCTGTCAGTTAATATAAACATAATTCACCAAATAATTCAAAAGCCTTCTATATAAGGTGTCCAAAGGAGTCTATATTAGAGGTGTCCAAAGTCGTCTATATGAAGTAAAGGGTTAAATACTTAAAATCTTAAACAAAACACACGTATCCATGTAACCATAATGACTGTTTTATTAAAACAGAAGCCAGATTCGTTTTGTCTTGTTATCAACTTAACAATCTATCTGAAATTTTGGAGATGTTGCCTTACTGAACTTAAAAAGTTAACCCAATGTAACAAAATATTTGACAGACTGGAGTTGTTGCCTTACTGAACTTGGAAAGTATACCCAATGTAACAACATATTTGACATTCTGGGACTGTTGCCTCACTGAACTTAGAAAATATACCCAATGTAACAAAATATTTGACAGTCTGGAGTTGTTGCCTTACTAAACTTGGAAAGTATACCCAATGTAACAAAATATTTGACAGTCTGGAGCTGTTGCCTAACAGAACTTAGAAAGTATATCCATTGAAACAAAATATTTAACAGTCTTGAGTTGTTGCCTTACTAAACTTTGAAAGTATACCCACTGTAACGAAAAGTCTGCCAGTTTGGAGTTGTTGCTTTACTAAACTTAGAAAGTATACCAAATGTAACAAAATATTTGACAGTCTGGAGTTGTTGCCTTACTAAACTTGGAAAGAATACCCAATGTAACAAAATATTTGAATTGTGGAGTTGTTGCCTTACTGAACTAAGAAAGTATACCCAATGTAACAAAATATTTGACAGTCTGGAGTTGTTGCCTTACTGAACTAAGAAAGTATACCCAACGAAACAAAATATTTGACAGTCTGGGGCTGTTGCCTTACTAAACTTGGAAAGTATACCCAATGTAACAACATATTTGACATTTTAGAGTTGGTGCTTTACTGAACTTAGAAAGTATACCCAATGTAACAAAATATTTGACAGTTTAGAGTTGTTGCTTTACTAAACTTAGAAAGTATACCCAATGTAACAAAATATTTGACAGTTTAGTGTTGTTGCTTTACTGAACTTAGAAAGTATACACAATGTATCAAAATATTTGACATTTTGGAGTTGTTGCCTTACTTAACTTAGAAAGTATACCCAATGTAACAAAATATTTGACAGATTGGAGTTGTTGCCTTTCTAAACTTGGAAAGTATACCCAATGTAACAACATATTTGACAGTCTGGGACTGTTGCCTCACTGAACTTGTTAAGTATACCCAATGTAACAAAATATTTGACAGTCTGGAGTTGTTGCCTTACTAAACTTAGAGAGCATACCCAAAGTAACAAAATATTTGACAGTCTGGAGTTAGTGCCTTACTTAGCTTGAAAAGTATACCCAATGTAACAAAATAATTGACAGTCTGGAGTTGTTGCCTTACTAAACATGGAAAGTATACCAAATGTAACAACATATTTGACAGTCTGGGACTGTTGCCTCACTGAACTTGTAAAGTATATCCAATGTAACAAAATATTTGACAGTCTGGAGTTGTTGCCTTACTTAACTTGAAAAATATACCCAATGTAGCAAATAATCTGTCAGTTTGGAGTTGTTGCCTTATTAAACCTGGAAGGTATATTCAATGTACCAAATATTTTAATTAATATACCCAATATAACAAATAATCTGACAGTTTGGAGTTGTTGCCTTACTTATTTTGAAAAGTAAACCCAATGTTACAAAATATTTGACAGTCTGTAGTTGTTGCCTTAGTAAACTTAGAAAGTATATACAATGTAACAAAATATTTGACAGTGTGGAGTTGTTGCCTTTCTAAACTTGGAAAGTATACCCAATGTAACTATGTAATAAAATATTTGACAGTTTAGAGTTGTTGCCTTACTTAACTTGTGCGGCAGTCAGATACACGGAAGATTGATGGAGAACATCAGTAGACAAATACATCACCAACAATGCATCAATGTCTGCGTTTATAATTAAGTCGGAAGTTCGTGTCTCCTCTATGAAAATGTGTCCGTCTAAAAACATTTGAATTGTAGAATTTTTGTTAACTTATTAGGAAATTTACGAAAAGAAACACGTCACAAAATTACGAGTGAGGTTGTAAGACCTTTAATGAAAATGAACAATTCATGAAATGTTTTGCATTTGTTCCGAATTTGACAGGGTATGCATTATATAGATAGGAAATTGGCAAGAATATATATATATATATATGTATATATATATACAGATACGTGAATCGATTTAATTACATCAACTTGTTGCATGGAGAATTGCGAATGGAACTGTCAAACGAACCCATATCTTGTATTTAACTATAAAACAAGAAATCCAGCAGACGCTAATAAATGTTCTATATTTATCCATAAATCATCGTCAATAATTTCGTTTCGGAGACATTTTCTGTCTTTTGAAACTTATTTAACCATCCATATTTCTAAATAGTTTGATGTGAGTCTTAACCCGATATCGAATTTTTATCAAATTGCATTATCTCTGATTAACCAAGATTTACACACAGCGGGCGGGCGGAGACTAGCTTCTCTCTGGAAATGTATTTTATAGAGAAACGTCAGTGTTGAATACTTTGCAATTGTATTTAGTTTTAACTTATTTATGTTACTTCGATTGTGAAAGAAGTTGATACAAATTATACAAATCACGCTTGAAGTCTTCTTGGATAGAACCAGCACTAAGTTTGTGCGGAAGTATCTGCTCAAGGACACCTCATGCAGCCGTTTGAAGAGGATCGAACCAGCGACCCTCTGATCCTTGGTTCGGTGCTCTGCCACTGGATCATGCGCTCCACCTATTGTATCTAAATAATGTATTTGATGAAAAAATATCAATGTATAAGCGATTCTCAAAAAAATACTCCAAATCAGAGAAGAGACTGAACATGTGTAACAGGACAAGAACTATTGTTATATAATAAAATCAACGGATACACACGATTCGTGACAAAATAACTACAATCCGGCCTCTATTATCAATATATTATCCTTATTTAATTGGAAAAATCACATCTTGAACATAGAATAAAGATATACACCATATTACAGAGAAGCATTACAATATCACCACCTGAATTTCAAGTTCCAACAGTAACAGTACATTTCTGTATTTTTTTCCTAATTCCCGCTTACATGTCAGCGCTAACTCAGTCTTAGGCTTTAGTCAGCGCAAAATACATCTACTTTACCACACATACTCATACTTGCTTTTAAATTCTAACAAGCACTCACAACTCTTTTCCAACATTGGACATTTATATATATTGTAGGCTTAGGATACTAGTCTCAGGGCTGCATATGTTTTTACATTGATACTTAGAAATCTATTACTATTCTACGATTCTCACCACCCCCACCCCCACCCCACCCAACGCATATCCATTATACTCAAATAATGATTGTTAGCCAATATTATAAAAATAAAATATAATGTACTCACACAGAATAAATGGGAAAAGTTGTCATCTCACTGGAATGGTCGGTAGCGAAACCGTCAGTAGGAAAGTTTAACCTTGGTTGAGGGTAAATTCATTTTCGCTCTTACCTCAGTTTTCACATCTAATACCAAGCCAATTTATACGTCATAGACAGCTTTGTTAATATATTAACACAACACCAACAAGAACAGCAAAACAAACGAATAAATAAAAACCGAAAGCTCGTTATATTTACACGTGTACCTTACCATTTTTATTAAGCAACTTCTGCACCAAAAGCCTTACGTCCCATTTAACAACCTTTATGTTTTAATTGACTTTTAACTTTTAATGAACATTAAACAGGATGAAGACGATGTTTTAAGTTAACGATAAACACTTAACTTTAATGTGGATAGTATAAATACGGATTACCATGAAAAGGAACAACACAATGATAATTAAAGACATTTCTATCACGTGTTATGTTTTGCCAGCGGTAATAAATGCAGACTTAGGTTCGCGGTTGAACTGCAATTCAAATGTGTAAATATTTGAGATGTATGTATTCTCTCTTTGAATTCCATTACATGTTTCATTAAACAGTAATATTCAACGGCGGAACAGATTTTAACTGTACGAAGATGAAAAGCTTCCATAATTTACATGATGTGCTCAACATAAAAAAAAAACATTTGAGTGATCAATAGGATTATTATTAATCCCAACGATTGTGTTATAGTATCGGTACTATTAGTTTTTATGTTTTTAAAACGTGTTTTTTTTTCTTTTAAGTGCTTAAAAAACTGTTGTTTCTTTCATGTACGCGTAAAACATTCCAATTATTGTATATGAAAGAAACACGTGAATCACGTTAAAATTCCTTATGAATTCTTGAATAAGGATAGGGTAGGCACACACGTACGTACACATTAACACACGCACGTATACACGTGTACATGTCCATCACCGGAAATATTTGGGTTACAATAAAAAAATCATGAGTTGAACGAAAACTAATATAAATTAAACGAAAATAGTTATTCGTGTTTATTAATCCAAATAACGCTCGACCACCATTCCGGCTACTTTCTTGACCGTTAGAAAACATATAGCTGCATTACAGCTCAAAAAATTCAGATTAATCTCATTCAATTTATTTTCAAAATTATCAAAACATATTAATGTTCTCGCCTACATGGTTGTTTCTCCCTTATATTTCACCATATTACATTATGTGATTTCATGTGCTATAATGGTATACCTTTTATCTTCATTTTTGAAAAATTGGTATATTTCGAATGCATATAACATTGGCGGGTGCTCATTTGTGTCTCAGATGGTCTGAAATTAAATGAACATGGGAATAGGAGTATTGCAGGAAATTGTTCAATAGTGTTGTTTGATCAAGCTATAGAACGCATTAATTTAATAAACATTTCACAAATTTCTACCGCTAACCGCATAAAACGGCCAACAAACGTCAATGTGTAAGGACATATACATAAAAGTGCTCATACGTCATCCCATATTTATCAGTTGGCACTTAATTGTCGGACCAAGCCGAGCTAAACAGTTTCCCTACGTTATTTTCTCATATTACAGCTCTTGAGTAAATGAAAACTGATTTTAGTGGACGGTTCTTTGCATACGGCCGCTGATCATTTAAAACATATCTAAATCACGGCACGGAAATTTGTAATTCTCATATTTGCCGTTTGTGGATTAGCCAATTTCCTGAGGCTGTCTGTAGAGATCATCTTTTCTGCATCATATTAAAAAGGAGTTGGGAGTGTGTACGCTGTCATCTAAGATAAAAGAACTTACAGTTTCCGAGAAAAGATCATAAAAAGTCGAGTGTCTCGAACATATAGATGGAAACTGAATTAATTTAATGTTTAATTATTTCTAATGAAACTGATTAATCAAATTTTATAGCTCTTGTCACTAAAACAAATATATGAACATTTTTCAGCATTGGTTAGTGTTGTGTTTAGTCTTAAAATTTGACATTTGCGGTGATTATGTACATGACAGTTCAGGAAATGTTAACATTTTACAACTGCAATGATGATATGCAGTGTTGGTAAAGCTGAAATTTTACATTTGAGATTATGATCTATATGGCAGTGTGGGTAATGCTGAAATTCGACATTTGCGGTGATGATGAACATGACATAGAGTGTAATGCTGAAATCTTACAGTTATGATTACGATGTACATTGCAGCGCGGGTAATGCTGAAACCTTACATATGTGTTATGATGTACATGATATAGCTTGTAATGCTGAAATCTTACATTTGCGCTGATGATGTACATGACAGCGCGGGTGATATTGAAAGAATATATTTGCGCTGATGATGTATATGACAGCGCGAGTGATATTGAAAGTATATATTTGCGCTGATGATGTACATGACAACGCAGGTAATATTAAAGGTTTATATATGCGCTGATGTTGTACATGACAGCGCAGGTGATATTGAAAGTATGTAATTGCGCTGATTATGTACACGACAGCGCGGGTGATATTGCAAGTATATATTTGCGCTAATGATGTACACGGCAGCGCGGGTGATATTGAAATGTATATATTTGCGCTGATGATGTACATGACAGCGCGGGTGATATTGAAAGTATATATTTGCGCTGATGATGTACATGACAGCGCGGGTGATATTTGCGCTGATGATGTATACGACAACGAAGGTAAACTGAAGTTTTGCTGAACGAACATTATCCATTTACCAATGATTCAAAATATAGTGTAACTGTGATTCTTAGGAAGTTATCATTGCAATCGTATAATTAGAAAACATAAGTGCAATGACTCCTGAATGCGAAAATGGAAGATTTAGTTGGAAAACTAGAAGTGTTATGCGAGGGTCAAAGAGAACTAAACAAGTTCTTCTAAAATTGGCGTAAGTATTTGTAAACGTGAATGTATTGTTAAAATAATGCCTCTTTTATTTAGTAAATGTACACGTTGAACACGTTTATTTAAATAACATAACGTTTAATATATATCTTACTTTGTTTGTTAGCCCTTAGACAATCAAGGTGTTACGTGTAAAACATGAAGACACATAGCGCCTTGGTATTCTAGGGGATCGATTTCTACTTTCCCTTTGATTTTTTATTGTTTCAGTAGAATGTTGTTTTTATATATGTAATTGTGCGAATGTCAGATTAATACACAAAACGACTCGATAAGAATGTTTTACAAATCAAGTTTTAATTGTGTACATATGTTTATGTATGCTTATTTGCATTGATTTAACTGAATTTTTGTCATAAGTTTGTACTTTTTAATATCATTTATTGCATAGATAAAAGCTTATATATATTAAGATGATAATTTCGTCATACAAAACATCTAGTTTACTGATTGCCATCATTGGAGCATTGACGTGTCTTACATAAGAATTGTTTTAGAGTGTAAGAACCACACTATCCTGATTTGAAACCATGTACTTATTTACGTTTGGATTACTCAAAGGACAGTGTGTTCAGCGGTTACCAGAGAGGAACCAGAACTGGGAACTTGAAATAATTGTGAGTTCCTCTTAAAATGAAGTATGGGTTTGCTATTTTTCTCATTTTTGTACCCTTTATTTCTAGTTCTTTTGCTCTGATGTCTGAAAAAATAGGATTGTGTGAGGGTTTAATGATTTCATTGTATTGACAATGGGGGTGACGGGTTTGGTGGTACTGTACGCCCAATTAACATAAGAGTTTACTACTGACCGTCTCTAGGCAGTGACTGGTGTAGTCACTTCACCTGTATGGACAAACTGGTCACTGATCGTCTCAAGGCAGTGACTGGTGTTGTCATCTGACCTGAATGGACAAACTGGTCACTGATCGTCTAAAGGCAGTGACTGGTGTTGTCACCTGACCTGAATGGACAAACTGATCATTGATCGTCTCAAGGAAGTGACTGGTGTATCACTTCACCTGTATGGACAAAATGACCACTGACCGTTTCAAGGCAGTGACTGGTGTGTCACTTCACCTGTATGGACAAAATGACCACTGACCGTCTCAAGGAAGTGACTGGTGTTGTCACCTGTATGGACAAACTGAGCAGCGTAAACATCCCAGCCTAGTGATTCCAAAGAATGAACGAGTTTGTTTGTTATAAACATCCAGAGATATTGAAGATGAGTTTCATTTCGTTTTGAAATGCGATGTTTATAAATATTAATGTTACGATAGTTTCCTGTATACTACACATACATACTAAACAATAATTTCAATTTTATCGTGTGCAAACTGTACCACAAATAAGATTTCACACATATACACAAACCTAAACTTGAAACATCATCAACGATGAGTTATAAACGAAGATGGCCGTTAAGTATCAGTATCTTTTGAGACACCCTGTATAGCATAAGCTTATCTGTTTTCGAAATACTAAAACATTATTTACGTGTATACAAATATGGTGTTTGTTAGAAGGAAGAATATATATCAAGTGTAAATTGGACAACACCATCACTTTTTATTGATACATTATATTATTTTTTTACTTTTATTTTATTGTTCGGTGCTTTGATTTAACATTCAATTCGGTGAACATGTGAACATATAGAGTAAGCATGTATAGAGAATAATTATAATAAATACATGTACAATACAAATATACAGAAGAACTACCGACAGCTGTCAGTGCCTCGGAACGACCAGTAGTCAATTACGCTAGTGGGAAGCACCCGAACTCCGAACTCACTCTTCCCCTGTCGTCACGTGGTAGGACGAGACAGTGTTGATATTAACATATGTTCTTATAAATACGGCATTAAACACTTATATGTGGTGTTTAACACATAAATACCGTGGTAAATGCTCGTATAAATAATTATATGAAAAGAAAAAAGTGATAGTTCAAATATATGTTAATTCAACACGAAAAGGGCTTCTTTCAACATTAGATTCAGTCCGTCCCCTACACTTTTTACCCTATCTTTACAATAAGGATGAAAAGTGACATAGTTTGAGGTATTTAAACCAAATATTTTGAGAACAGGAAAAAGCCGGAAAGTGGGGAAAGAAATAAAGTATGAGAAAAAAAAACATACAATTTTTTCATATGTCGTCGCTACGTATGGTTCTAGTAAAAGCATCTTAGTATCATCACAGTGAGAAATACGCTTAACACACATAAAAAAGTAAATAAATAAAAATTGTGTCTGTCATAATTTCCTATGCAAACTCTCCTTTGCACAATACAATGAAATAAAAAAGTGCAGATATCGAAGTAATGTTATACAGTTTAAAAAGAATGAAAGACATAACTGAGATTATACAAAAAGTTCCTTTAATATAATATAGTACAGCTTTAACTATAATGATATTTCTATCATATGATAATCATCGCTGTATAGTAAACAAGTGACGCCACATACAGATGTGCTATCATATGATAATCATCGCTGTATAGTACACAAGTGACGCCACATACAGATGTGCTATCATATGATAATCATCGCTGTATAGTAAACAAGTGACGCCACATACAGATGTGCTATCATATGATAATCATCGCTGTATAGTACACAAGTGACGCCACATACAGATGTGCTATCATATGATAATCATCGCTGTATAGTAAACAAGGGACGCCACATACAGATGTGCTATCATATGATAATCATCGCTGTATAGTACACAAGTGACGCCACATACAGATGTGCTATCAAATGATAATCATCGCTGTATAGTAAACAAGTGACGACACATACAGATGTGCTATCATATGATAATCATCGCTGTATAGTAAACACTTGACGCCACATACAGATGTGCTATCATATGATAATCATCGCTGTATAGTAAACAAGGGACGCCACATACAGATGTGCTATCATATGATAATCATCGCTGTATAGTAAACAAGGGACGCCACATACAGATGTGCTATCATATGATAATCATCGCTGTATAGTAAACAAGTGACGCCACATACAGATGTGCTATCATATGATAATCATCGCTGTATAGTAAACAAGTGACGCCACATACAGATGTGCTATCATATGTTAATCATCGCTGTATAGTAAACAAGGGACGCCACATACAGATGTGCTATCATATGATAATCATCGCTGTATAGTAAACAAGTGACGCCACATACAGATGTGCTATCATATGTTAATCATCGCTGTATAGTAAACAAGGGACGCCACATACAGATGTGCTATCATATGATAATCATCGCTGTATAGTAAACAAGTGACGCCACATACAGATGTGCTATCATATGATAATCATCGCTGTATAGTAAACAAGTGACGCCACATACAGATGTGCTATCGTATGATAATCATTGCTGTATAGTAAACAAGTGACGCCACATACAGATGTGCTATCATATTATAATCATCGCTGTATAGTAAACAAGTGACGCCACATACAGATGTGTTATCGTATGATAATCATCGCTGTATAGTTAACAAGTGACGCCACATACAGATGTGCTATCATATGATAATCATCGCTGTATAGTTAACAAGTGACGCCACATACAGATGTGATATCATATGATAATCATCGCTGTATAGTAAACAAGTGACGCCACATTCAGATGTGCTATCATATGATAATCATCGCTGTATAGTAAACAAGGGACGCCACATACAGATGTGCTATCATATGATAATCATCGCTGTATAGTAAACAAGGGACGCCACATACAGATGTGCTATCATATGATAATCATCGCTGTATAGTAAACAAGGGACGCCACATACAGATGTGCTATCATATGATAATCATCGCTGTATAGTAAACAATTGACGCCACATACAGATGTGCTATCATATGATAATCATCGCTGTATAGTAAACAATTGACGCCACATACAGATGTGCTATCATATGATAATCATCGCTGTATAGTAAACAAGTGACGCCACATACAGATGTGCTATCATATGTTAATCATCGCTGTATAGTAAACAAGGGACGCCACATACAGATGTGCTATCATATGATAATCATCGCTGTATAGTAAACAAGTGACGCCACATACAGATGTGCTATCATATGATAATCATCGCTGTATAGTAAACAAGGGACGCCACATACAGATGTGCTATCATATGATAATCATCGCTGTATAGTAAACAAGTGACGCCACATACAGATGTGCTATCATATGTTAATCATCGCTGTATAGTAAACAAGGGACGCCACATACAGATGTGCTATCATATGATAATCATCGCTGTATAGTAAACAAGTGACGCCACATACAGATGTGCTATCATATGATAATCATCGCTGTATAGTAAACAAGTGACGCCACATACAGATGTGCTATCGTATGATAATCATTGCTGTATAGTAAACAAGTGACGCCACATACAGATGTGCTATCATATTATAATCATCGCTGTATAGTAAACAAGTGACGCCACATACAGATGTGTTATCGTATGATAATCATCGCTGTATAGTTAACAAGTGACGCCACATACAGATGTGCTATCATATGATAATCATCGCTGTATAGTTAACAAGTGACGCCACATACAGATGTGCTATCATATGATAATCATCGCTGTATAGTAAACAAGTGACGCCACATTCAGATGTGCTATCATATGATAATCATCGCTGTATAGTAAACAAGTGACGCCACATACAGATGTGCTATCATATGATAATCATCGCTGTATAGTAAACAAGTGACGCCACATACAGATGTGCTATCATATGATAATCATCGCTGTATAGTAAACAAGTGACGCTACATACAGATGTGCTATCATATGATAATCATCGCTGTATAGTAAACAAGTGACGCTACATACAGATGTGCTATCGTATGATAATCATCGCTGTATAGTAAACAAATGACGCCACATACAGATGTGCTATCATATGATAATCATCGCTGTATAGTAAACAAGTGACGCCACATACAGATGTGCTATCGTATGATAATCATCGCTGTATAGTAAACAAGTGACGCCACATACAGATGTGTTATCATATGATAGTCATCGCTGTATAGTAAACAAGTGACGCCACATACAGATGTGCTGTCATATGATAATCATCGCTGTATAGTAAACAAGTGACGCCACATACAGATGTGCTATCATATGATAATCATCGCTGTATAGTAAACAAGTGACGCCACATACAGATGTGCTATCATATGTTAATCATCGCTGTATAGTAAACAAGTGACGCCACATACAGATGTGCTATCATATGTTAATCATCGCTGTATAGTAAACAAGTGACGCCACATTCAGATGTGCTATCATATGATAATCATCGCTGTATAGTAAACAAGTGACGCCACATACAGATGTGCTATCATATGATAATCATCGCTGTATAGTAAACAAGTGACGCCACATACAGATGTGCTATCATATTATAATCATCGCTGTATAGTAAACAAGTGACGCCACATACAGATGTGCTATCGTATGATAATCATTGCTGTATAGTAAACAAGTGACGCCACATACAGATGTGCTATCATATTATAATCATCGCTGTATAGTAAACAAGTGACGCCACATACAGATGTGTTATCGTATGATAATCATCGCTGTATAGTTAACAAGTGACGCCACATACAGATGTGCTATCATATGATAATCATCGCTGTATAGTTAACAAGTGACGCCACATACAGATGTGCTATCATATGATAATCATCGCTGTATAGTAAACAAGTGACGCCACATACAGATGTGCTATCATATGATAATCATCGCTGTATAGTAAACAAGTGACGCCACATACAGATGTGCTATCATATGATAATCATCGCTGTATAGTAAACAAGTGACGCCACATACAGATGTGTTATCGTATGATAATCATCGCTGTATAGTTAACAAGTGACGCCACATACAGATGTGCTATCATATGATAATCAACGCTGTATAGTTAACAAGTGACGCCACATACAGATTTGCTATCATATGATAATCATCGCTGTATAGTAAACAAGTGACGCCACATTCAGATGTGCTATCATATGATAATCATCGCTGTATAGTAAACAAGGGACGCCACATACAGATGTGCTATCATATGATAATCATCGCTGTATAGTAAACAAGGGACGCCACATACAGATGTGCTATCATATGATAATCATCGCTGTATAGTAAACAAGGGACGCCACATACAGATGTGCTATCATATGATAATCATCGCTGTATAGTAAACAATTGACGCCACATACAGATGTGCTATCATATGATAATCATCGCGGTATAGTAAACAAGTGACGCCACATACAGATGTGCTATCATATGTTAATCATCGCTGTATAGTAAACAAGGGACGCCACATACAGATGTGCTATCATATGATAATCATCGCTGTATAGTAAACAAGTGACGCCACATACAGATGTGCTATCATATGTTAATCATCGCTGTATAGTAAACAAGGGACGCCACATACAGATGTGCTATCATATGATAATCATCGCTGTATAGTAAACAAGTGACGCCACATACAGATGTGCTATCATATGATAATCATCGCTGTATAGTAAACAAGTGACGCCACATACAGATGTGCTATCGTATGATAATCATCGCTGTATAGTAAACAAGTGACGCCACATACAGATGTGCTATCATATTATAATCATCGCTGTATAGTAAACAAGTGACGCCACATACAGATGTGTTATCGTATGATAATCATCGCTGTATAGTTAACAAGTGACGCCACATACAGATGTGCTATCATATGATAATCATCGCTGTATAGTTAACAAGTGACGCCACATACAGATGTGCTATCATATGATAATCATCGCTGTATAGTAAACAAGTGACGCCACATTCACAGATGTGCTATCATATGATAATCATCGCTGTATAGTAAACAAGTGACGCTACATACAGATGTGCTATCGTATGATAATCATCGCTGTATAGTAAACAAGTGACGCTACATACAGATGTGCTATCATATGATAATCATCGCTGTATAGTAAACAAGTGACGCCACATACAGATGTGCTATCGTATGATAATCATCGCTGTATAGTAAACAAGTGACGCCACATACAGATGTGCTATCGTATGATAATCATCGCTGTATAGTAAACAAGTGACGCCACATACAGATGTGCTATCGTATGATAATCATCGCTGTATAGTAAACAAGTGACGCCACATACAGATGTGCTATCATATGATAATCATCGCTGTATAGTAAACAAGTGACGCCACATACAGATGTGCTGTCATATGATAATCATCGCTGTATAGTTAACAAGTGACGCCACATACAGATGTGCTATCATATGATAATCATCGCTGTAGTACAAGTGACGCCACATACAGATGTGCTATCATATGATAATCATCGCTGTATAGTAAACAAGTGACGCCACATCAGATGTGCTATCATATGATAATCATCGCTGTATAGTAAACAAGTGACGCCACATACAGATGTGCTATCATATGTTAATCATCGCTGTATAGTAAACAAGGGACGCCACATACAGATGTGCTATCATATGATAATCATCGCTGTATAGTAAACAAGTGACGCCACATACAGATGTGCTATCATATGATAATCATCGCTGTATAGTAAACAAGTGACGCCACATACAGATGTGCTATCATATGTTAATCATCGCTGTATAGTAAACAAGGGACGCCACATACAGATGTGCTATCATATGATATTCATCGCTGTATAGTAAACAAGTGACGCCACATACAGATGTGCTATCATATGTTAATCATCGCTGTATAGTAAACAAGGGACGCCACATACAGATGTGCTATCATATGATAATCATCGCTGTATAGTAAACAAGTGACGCCACATACAGATGTGCTATCATATGATAATCATCGCTGTATAGTAAATAAGTGACGCCACATACAGATGTGCTATCATATGATAATCATCGCTGTATAGTAAACAAGTGACGCCACATACAGATGTACTATCATATGATAATCATCGCTGTATAGTAAACAATTGACGCCACATACAGATGTGCTATCATATGATAATCATCGCTGTTTAGTAAACAAGTGACGCTACATACAGATGTGCTATCATATGGTAATCATCGCTGTATAGTACACAAGTGACGCCACATACAGATGTGCTATCATATGATAATCATCGCTGTATAGTTAACAATTGACGCCACATACAGATGTGCTATCATATGATAATCATCGCTGTATAGTAAACAAGTGACGCCACATTCAGATGTGCTATCATATGATAGTCATCGCTGTATAGTAAACAAGTGACGCCACATACAGATGTGCTATCATATGATAATCATCGCTGTATAGTAAACAAGTGACGCTATATACAGACGTGCTTGACGGCCAGTGACTCCATGTTAAAACTAATTTCAAATGACATTAATAATAGATAAATCCAGATATTTTTTTGTATAATCTCATTATCTTAACCCGTTACTCAATAGATACGCGTTTTCCCACACCAATCACAGAAGGCCTTTGAAAACAGTGCAGGAAGAGTTCAGATTGCTCGTAGTTGCTTTTAAGGCCTATTGCCGAAACGAATTCATGAACTAAAACAATTTAAACATTGTAATTCAATTGGTTATATAACCATATCGTCTACAACACCGTACACTATCTTAAAAAACGATGGTAAACCACCGATTTGCCTGAGATTATATTTAATTGCACATTAAAATATCAATTTGCAAACAAAAAAATCATAGTATTAAATAAAAGTTTACAACATATAAATAAACTTGCTTGTCTTGGCTTGTGGTATTTTAATTTGTTGGTTTCCTTTCGGTTTTATTGAATTTGTTCATGAGAGATAAAGGTAAATGCAACACCCTCATATCCTCTGGCGTTAGTTAAAGCAGTATCATTGTTGTTGTTGTTGCTATTGAATGGTGTTAGCGTCGATTACTGCAACCTTTAGTCATATCACGACGGTATTCATTAATTTTCTAAGCGCTGTGTCACACTTACAACTGATGCCGCACAAACACTGTTTGATACTCAGTCACATTACACCGATCAGACCTAAAACTATCCTCTAATGCTGAGCGCCAAGCGAGACAGATGTTAGTACCAATTTCTAAGTCTATGGTATAAACCGGCCGGTGATCGAACCAATCACCTTCTGGTTCACGGTAGAAAGTCTACCACAGGACTAACACTGCGGTATTTAATTCATTTTCCTGTCTTATTAGATTGGCAGTATGCCCCTTAAGGACCGAAAACAACAACAACAACACTAATTCAAAGTCGTTTATTGTAAATACTTACTTACAATAATAATTAAAATAGCGTTAGCGACTTTATTTTAGATATAAATTATTCAATTGTTTTTTAAAGTGGATTTTGAAAACGTTATATTTTTCCAGATACTTCTTTGAAGCCTGGTTTAACAACCACGTACATATTTTCCCCCACCATATCCATGCTTTATAATCAGTGATACTGACACATCAAGTCGTTTTCGTGCGTAACAATTTGGCAAAAGTAAATGATTGCAATTAAACGTTTATATATAACACACCAGAATATGTACTGAGTGCAGGGTGATTTCGTGCAGTTGGAACACCATGTAATTATAAAAATGTGTTTATTCTATTTTTTTGTTGCTGTTTCTATAGTAATTGTTTTTTGTTTTTTTTTATGTTGTTGCTGTATATATACATATACGAGTGAAAACTACCTTAATGTGGTAGATATGATAAAAAATCGACGAATTGCCAGTTTTAGGCTGTCTGCGCATAAGCTTATGGTAGAGAGAGGACGACATTTAGGCATACCATATAAACACAGATTGTGCCCATACTGTGTCAATACCATACAGTCAGAATATCACTTTGTTCTTATTTGTCCAAATTACCTTTCTCCACGACACACATTCAAACAAAAATTATTATATTCTACTAATAAGGAAAAAATTGAGTAGACTTATGTCCTCAAAAAGCTATCATGATTTTAGAAATCTGTCAATGTATTTCCATGTATATTATGCTATAGAAGAGCGTGGAACATTTAAATGAGAAGTTTTATTCATCCTTTGTTTATATCACCTTTATATATCTACATGTAAACAGCGATGGGCGGAATAATTCTCTATATCATTAATTATGTTTCAATTGCATTCTCATGTATATTGTGTATAACTGACATTGTAAACACTGTAATTACTATGTACATATATATAACTGTGAATGGGCCGATGGCCTCTATCATGAAATAAACTATAACTATATGTGTACACATGAAAGCGAGATTGTAGGAGCCGGTTTTCTGCAGTAGTTAAATTAGATTCTGAAAAGACTACGTGTTAATAACTAAATTTGAAAATGAAACTCTTAACTTAAAAAATGTTTGAGTACTGTCCTTTTCGCATGTATTCATCATTCTATATATACTGTTGTGGTGGACATCTTCTTTAAACGGAAAGTCTCTTCTTTGAAAAAAAAATATATTATTATATATATATATATTAATTTCAAGGAATTTCATGAATACGCTATCGTTTTTAATATTTTAGGTTTATCTTCATAGAACATAATTGTGTTATTTCACCTGTGTGATGAAGTATCTTAAAGAATGCCCGACCATTTAAATGATCTTATCAGCAAGGTTTAGTTATGTTTGGAAGACAATTAAACCTCGTCGCGTTACATATAATGACATTATCGGTGAAGGAAAACTTCCTGTGATACAGCTAATTGTTCTTAGACGTTGACATTTACCACGTGGTTTTGTTAGTGAACTGAGTTCAAATAATGCCAATATTTAGCTGCTGATTTTATACGATGACAACAACGACATTGGAATACTTTGATTTTGCTGAAGCAGCAATATATTTAACAGTAGACCTAACTGAATATTAATAAATAAAATAATGTTTAACGTTCTTGTCAATAGAGAAACGAATTGAAATTTCTTGTGTAAGTTTGTAATGCGTTTACTTTTTAGATAGATTCTCTTCCGTATACGCGAAGTGAAGGTATAAGGTAATTAACCGAGGCGGGTTGTCAATCAAACATGTCGTAAATCCAGTCAGCGATATTGTTTCCAGGGCCACAATTTCCTTAGACAAGCAAACTGTATCTAAATAACGCCACGTGACCAGTGGGCGGAGCGAAAGTTGCTCCCGCGTCAGTCAATTTCCCCCCTGTACACGGTTCGTCTGGTTCATTTAGATGTTTTCTAATTTCTAACGATACAGTATAACCAATCTTGATCGTTACAGATGCTCTTAGAAAACGTCTAATTAATCAGATAAAAAATAAACCTGTTAGCTATCGGTATTACACATCCGTAACATTATCATACTACCTTTTGTACACGAAGTCGTTTCTTTCCTGACTATCTGTTCCTTACTCTAGGTCAAACAACCTTTGTTTGTTTATTTATTTTGATTATTTATGGTAGCTAAATGTGATTCTCTATATCAATGTTCTACGCAGCTATCATGCTGGTTTCTTGTTTATTATTCACTGATTTGTGTGTGTTTTTGCTGTTGTGACGCAATTCTCCTTTGAACACTGCTTCTGTTACAGTCTATTCGTGTTTATATTTATGTCATACACAGACCGGAGCGTCGTTATTACAGACATTGTATATGATCGTTTACTTAAATCTGTACTATCAAAATATCAAATGAACAGTAGAAATAATGTTTTATCCAGCATAGTATTTTCTGGTAAGTTTACAAAGTGAAAGTAGATTAACGAAATATTTTATAACACATCTTCCACTTCCATTTCAATTTCCAGACCTGAGCGAGGTTTTTTTTCTAACATCACAATTCAAACGTTACACTTTTTGCAAACTTTCCAAATAGTTCAACAATACTGCCAATCAACTTGCAAAATAGCATTAAACAAACACATAAGAACAATGCGTTTTACTAAATAAATAAAAAAATACGCTATTATGTTACACCACAGAAGGATGTTCTGTTTCCAACGGCTTTTATTACGCTTTATTGGCATTATATGACAAAGGGTGCCAAAGAATATATAAACTTTATCATTTCGCTGCTTTGTCAATGTAAAATAAATATGATTTAATGCTTAAAGGAAATTTATCAGTTTTTCAAAATTTAAAATTGGTTATAAACATTTTTTTCAATATATCATGCCTATATATACTCACTAATCCTGTATTGCCAAAAGGATATCAATTGAAACATGCCAAAGTGATATATTAAAAAGGTATTTCCTAACTTGGGCTACGCGCCTAGATACGACTAAAATAGATTTCCTGCTTAAAATTGCAACATATTATGTGACGTATTAAATGAGTCACGTAATTTCATTTTGATTTAACTTTGATCAGTCATACAGGTTAACACGTAGTAGAAATTGTCTCATCCTAGAAATTGTCCGAATGACGTCAAGAAGTATTTAAGAGCTGTCTATTTTTAGAATGGTGATTTTGTTTCAAGTTTACCACTCCAATTTAAATATATATTGTATCACGTTTTGGTGGATTTAACATACCATTTTTTAGACAATTATAGCGATTTTTCCCGATACACTCCCTTTAAAGCATAAATTTCATATCATTCTCATGGTATCTTAGTTTACATCATTGAAATCAACAATATGACCAAACGGCCATTATCAGAGGAGAAAAGGTTTGCGATTTTAATTTTGTTCTTTAAATATGAAAAACAATATAAATTACTATGTATACACGTAGTTAAATATGCACTATGCCTGACTACAAATAAATCCAAAAACAACTATTTATGTTGCATTATAACATACGAAGCTCTTTAAACAAACAGCATGTCAGCAACTAATGCTGTTAAGAACGTTTGCCCCGACACAGTTGCGCACATTATGACTAACTGACTGACACTCTAAACTTATTTTAAATCAGCCATCATTTTAATTTTGAAGAGTGACGCCGACTGGACAAAAAAGGCCGTCGTCGATTTGTTTATTTTCAAGAACAGTAACTTTATTTTTTTACTACTTTAAGCCACATGGTATATGTGCCATTTGTAATGTGGTTATGGAAATCAGTTTGAGTTTTCAGACGCTAGCACAAAATTGAAAAACAAACATTTCACTTCTATGTTAGATAAAGTGCTTAGTCCTTTTTCACAGAGGATTTGGTGGATGATGATATTGAAAATGGCGTGTTTGGCGTGTTTGTCAATTACGTTTTAACATTTAGGTTGTGAAATGTAGCAGTCGTTGGTCGATGCCAACTCGAATCTTAAAGTCTTAAAACTCATCTGATGTCTGTGTAAGATAAGGTACTTGGTCCTTACCAAATTAAAATCGTCTCATAGAGATTTTACTGGACGAGAATAGTGTAAATCTTGTCATAAATAATCTTAAACATACATAAAATACATTTCATGATGGAATTTTCAATAAAATATTCACAAAATATTCACAGAAATACAGTAAAACTGTATTAAGGTTTGATCTGCAGGTACCACTGGTATTTTAAATCCCTCCTAAAGTAGGCATATCTAAAATATTTCGTAGATTACATAATCTTTAGTAAAACAACATACACTTTGGCCCATTAATGGCAACATAAAATAAATATCTGTTGGTTGGAAGTAACAAATGACGATAATCTGTATTATATTATTGCTTATATACTGTTCTATAGATTAAATGCGTTGATTCCATTGCTTTCATACATCTTAACTATCCGGTTGTCGGGTTCACTAATCCTGTGTGAGTGTAAATCATTTTGTCACACGTTGTGCGGCAGTGCCTTCCGGGACGTCATTTATCTACTAGATCAATTGTTTGAGTCCAATAAAGCCAAGAACGTGACAGACGTGGTAACAATAATTGAGTTCGTTGAACAAATTAAAGTCTACAAAACCAAACAATCTTTAAAACGGATTACACCTTACACGTACACATAATTTGATGTATCTTTAATCCACTGTTTCTATGAATTATGTGCAAGAAGGTTTTTGTAGTGCACAATGAATCTAAAGAGAACACATTGTTAGTTTAAGTGAAATATTTCTATTTTTACCGAACTTTAGTCACGAGTGAGCATTCTCATTATTTATACGTTTAATTTATATAATTCCACATTTGGTAATTTGTTGTTATTTCTGTCATGCCACATATTGAAATAATACACTAAATATTGGACACAATATTAAATGATCATTTTATTTTAATAAAACATAATAATCTGAAATGAAGTTACGTTTGACTGTTATCGTTGGAATGTTCTATTAAGATAAAATCAGCATGTTTAATGGTGTCCGATTATCAGTAAATTAGGTCAATACTTGAGAGAGACAACAGCACAACAACAAAAGAAACATGAATGGAGTTCAGAAAATTTCATTTAATTCTTATGCTGGAAATCTCTATTTCTTACGATGAAAGTATGTTTTGTTTTATTTTATACATCTTTCCATATAACTGTATTAATATATCATTGAACTATTATATTTCTCACATGCCATAACGACTTTTAAGAAGCTCTTCACTTGTAATATTCTAAACTCTGACCTCTATTGCAACAGTATAAAACACGTGCTATTTCTATTGTTTTAGCGGGAAATTAAAATCTACGTCAGTTCCCATACCGATAATAAGAAATAAATAAGATACAGCTTACAACAACTGTCATCATAGCGTGTCGGAACATCAATAAGATAGTGAGGTTAATATAATTACACTTTGTTCCCAATGTCTCAACCCCGTGTGTCTTCTTAAAGGACAACATGCAATAAATCACTACATCTCAACAATTGAAACAACTTTGACAGCAATACATTACATTTAAACGGTTTCTCTTCTCTGCCGGACATTTAACGTTGTGTATAAACAACCATTTAACTATTTTGAACTCTTTTATATTTTAATATTAAGTAGTCTCTTGGAGACGCGTAATTAAAGAGTTCTATATTATACATAGTGCGATCACAGGTTGTTCAACAACTAACAGAATCTAAACCGCTACAATGAAAACATCGGCCTGTAACAACGTTCTGTATTGTACATAGTGCGATTACAGGTTGTTAAACAACTAACAGAATCTAAACCGCTACAATCAAAACATCGACCTGTAACAACATTCTATATTATACATAGTGCGATCACAGGTTGTTCAACAACTAACAGAATCTAAACCGCTTCAATGAAAACATCGGCCTGGAACAACGTTTAATATTATACATAGTGCGATTACAGGGTTGTTCAACAACTAACATAATCTAAACCGCTACAATGAAAACATCGGCCTGAAACAACGTTCTGTATTATACACAGTGCAATCACAGGTTTTTCAACAACAAACAGAATCTAAACCGCTACAATGAAAACATCGCCCTGTAACAACGTTCTATATTAAACATAGAGCGATCACAGGTTGTTCAACAACTAACAGAATCTAAACCGCTACAATGAAAACATCGCCCTGTAACAACGTTCTATATTAAACATAGAGCGATTACAGGTTGTTCAACAACTAACCGAATCTAAACCGCTACAATGAAAACATCGGCCTGGATTAACGTTCTACATTATACACAGTGCAATCACAGGTTGTTCAACAACTAACAGAATCTAAACCGCTACAATGAAAACATCGGCCTGTAACAACGTTCTATATTAAACATAGAGCGATCACAGGTTGTTCAACAACTAACAGAATCTAAACCGCTGCAATGAAAACATCGCCCTGTAACAACGTTCTATATTAAACATAGAGCGATCACAGGTTGTTCAACAACTAACCGAATCTAAACCGCTACAATGAAAACATCGGCCTGTAACAACGTTGTATATTATGTTAGTTGTTGAACAACCTGTGATTGCACTGTGTATAATATATAACGTTGTTTCAGGACGATGTTTTCATTGCAGCTGTTTAGATTCTGTTAGTTGTTGAACAACCTGTGATTGCACTGTGTATAATATAAAACGTTGTTACAGGCCGTTGTTTTCATTGTTGCGGTTTAGATTCTGTTTGTTGTTGAGCAACCTGTGATTGCACTGTGTATAATATAGAACGTTGTTACAGGCCGATGTTTTCATTGCAGCGGTTTAGATTCTGTTTGTTGTTGAACAACCTGTGATCGCTCTATGTATAATATAAAACGTTGTTACATGCCGTTGTTTTCATTGTTGCGGTTTAGATTCTGTTTGTTGTTGAGCAACCTGTGATTGCACTGTGTATAATATAGAACGTTGTTACAGGTCGTTGTTTTCAACTAACAGAATCTTAACCGCTACAATGAAAACATCGGCCTGGAACAACGTTCTATATTAAACATAGTGCAATCACAGGTTGGTCAACAACTAACAAAATCTAAACCGCTACAATGAAAACATCGGCCTGGAACAACGTTTTATATTAAACATAGTGCGATCACGCGTTGTTTAACAACTTACACAATTTATCATGTCTGATATTCTTCTGTATGTTTTATTGCCAATTTGATATTATCAAAACAGTTTAAAGAATTACATAACTATGTTTTGTTGCATTGCTCACCATTATCTTTACCAATACGATTTATAATATATAATGGAAAAGGTTTTATTGATTAGGGGTAATAATTATTTCATCCTCCGTGATTATCTCTTCTACAACAGTTTGCATAATCTTAGGGTTAATCTTTTTTAAGTGTTTTTTTTTTATTATTATTTTGTAAAATATTCATGTTTGCAGTCAGAGGACCACAATGTCTGTATTGAGTTGTATAATCATAAAATGATAATGTATAACATTGGCAAATTCTCTTTAATCATCGAAAGGTCCTTTTATTAAAGATATTTTATAACTTGTTTATTTTAGCGTTGTCTAAAGGCCTATACGACTTCTTTTACTAAATGAGAATATGTACCTGGACACATTATTCATCTGTATGGTAATACTCAATCAGCTGTGTAAATATGTCAGAATCTTCGAGTATTTAAATAAACGTGCAAATGTGTTTAGAAATGTGAGAGAAAACCTGCTTTAAAGTCAGTAAGCAAACCTTTTGAACAGTTAGCGAGCAAACCTGCATAAAAGTTAAAAATGAAATTTAATTGATATGCTGTCACTTTGTTAGCGTAGTTCAGTTGTAATTCATATACTCATTTCATTAATTCGGCATAATAAACAAACGATGTCGACATATAATTCATTATGCTGATATGATCGCCTTTAATTTTGGCGACATTAGCACTTGGTTGACTGACTGAAACATCTAGTTAGTGTCTGGTCCTGCCACTGACTTATCAAGGCTGATGTGATAATACACGTTATCATGATGGCAACATTATGTTGACTTAATTAGGCTACTGTGTAGCGCAACTTGCAGCTGGCAGATCTATATCACCGTTAACCATAACTAATATAAAATAAATACGGGTTTCTAAATCGTCCAAATGTTCAACAGCTTTCATACCGACAGTAGTACCTTTAAACGAATGCTCCACATGAATGTATACAAACCATTCAAATCTGCTATCAAGCCGCTTATAGAATAAACAAAGAAAATACATGACTCGTAATTCACAATTGTCTGAAGCCACCTGTATCACGTAAGAAATACACCATTCATTATTTTTCTGTTCACCAATCTATGACGTATGCATTCTCCAACCGTAGCATTGAATACATACTAGTTAATCTAAAAAGCAACTTTGAGAAGCTTTAATATCTGACGGCTAATTACCAATTATTGGGAAAACTGGTTGAACTTTCTTTGTATTAGCCGTGTTAAAGGTACAATGAAACAGTACTTCGGCAAAACATATTTGAATAATAAGCAACAGGAAGTATCAATTTATAACGGTTTTCCATTAAGCAGCTATAGATAATATTTGTCGGAACCTGGTTCAAGATAATTGGTTAATTATGAAGGTAATATAGAATTCCAAGAAAACGAATATTATCCTCTTGAATGTATTAAAAGATGGAGCGCATGGCCTAGTAGAGCATGATCGGAGGGTCGTGGGTTCGGTCCTCTGCCACGGCTATGTGTGGTGTCCTTGGGCATGACATTTTATCCTCATACGCTTAGTACTGGTTCTCTTCTGAAAGATTTCAAGCGTGATTTGCCTAAGTTGTAAGAACTTGTTTCACAATCGGACTAAAATAAATAAGCAAAATCAATATTTTTTATAAACAGATCCATTTAAATATTCCGTTAGACTTTAACATGCATTTTTTTCATGTTTTCATTATTATATTATTTGCATTCACTTAAATGATATTGAAAATACTCAGTTGAAACTATGGAAAACTATTGAAAATGCAACTGAAATAAAAGTATAATAAACTGTAAGAGACCACCTTATTTTTGAATAGACATTAAAGGGCCATGTAGTTATATTGATAATTTGTCACTTCATACTTTTATTAAACTTTATATTATAGCGACTATTTATATATAATTACACTTTGAACTTGACCATCCCAGTACGTGTACATTTTGAGATTAATAGCTTATTATGGTTATAATATATAGTGTCAGATAGTAATATTTTGAGATTAATAGCTTACTACGGTTATAATATAGTGTTAGATAGTAATAATTGGAGATTAATAGCTTTGTATGGTTATAATATATAGAACCTGATGGCAATATTTTGAGATTAATAGCTTAATATGGTTATTCTATATAGTGTCATATAGTAATATTTTGAGATTAATAGCTTACTATGGTTATAATATATAGTGTCAGATAGTAATATTTGGAAATTAATAGCTTACTATGGTTATAATATATAGTACCAGATGGTAATATTTGGAGATTAATAGCTTAATATGGTTATAATATATAGTGTCAGATGGTTATATTTGGAGATTAATAGCTTAATATGGTTATAATATATAGTGTCAGATGGTAATATTTGGAGATTAATAGCTTAATATGGTTATGATATATAGTGTTAGATAGTAATATTTGGAGATTATTAGCTTAATATGGTTATACGTATGACCAAACAAAAGCATTTTTGAACCAATATAATGAATATTGATACTTATTTCATATTTAGTTATAAAGACCAAACAGTGGGACTCGTTGAACTATGGGTTTTAGTGTCTATATTTAAATCCAAATAATCATATACACATCTCTTTCAAAAATAACTGGCTAAGTGTTTCGTTTAACATTATTTGAGACTTACCTGGACTGATTCAGCGGCAATTAGAATAAAAATTATAGAGTTTTAAGATTAATTGAATTGTTCAATTTCATAATGACATATCGATGAGTCGACGCAAAAATGAACACAAAAACACAGTCACCATAAAAACACACACAGAATACAGTATATGTACAATATAAACAACAAACATATCATTATTTTTATAAAGTAATTAAATCATTCAAAATAGTTTTACGAATATCGAAGGCTTCTGTAATAAATTTCGAGACATTATACAACAAATAGTTATTCTTGGAAGTCATTATAGAATTAAATCTTTTTTAATATGGACCACGCTTGATGGCTTAAGTATTTATTTCAAATATCAGTTTACCTGGTACAACATATTAAGAAATGATATTCCGTTTTTGATTACATTTTGAGTACATAACTTACTAAATCAGTTTAAACGGTCAATACCAAACACATTTAATATTGGTAGTTATTTTAAAAAGCATGTACATAATTAAGCACAATCATAAGACGTTAAATTAGTTTCGCATCCACATTTTTTTCAAACATTTTATTCAGTCTATCATTATTAGAAGTCTACAAGCCTTAAACAACTAACTTTTAATACAAGGGTATTATATATATTTGTCAAATTACAACGCCACACTAGACTATCTGCTGATGGCAAATTACAAGCCACACTAGACTATCTGCTGATGGCAAATTACAACGCTACATTGGCCTATCTGCTTATGACAAATTACAACGCCACACTAGACTATCTGCTGATGGCAAATTACAAGCCACACTAGACTATCTGCTGATGGCAAATTACAACGCTACATTGGCCTATCTGCTTATGACAAATTACAACGCCACACTAGACTATCTGCTGATGGCAAATTACAACGCCACACTAGACTATCTGCTGATGGCAAATTACAACGCTACACTGGCCTATCTGCTTATGACAAATAACAACGCCACACTAGGCTATCTGCTGATGGCAAATTACAACACTACATTGGTCTATCTGCTGATGACAAATTACAACGCCACACTAGGCTATCTGCTGATGGTAAATTAAAACGCCACACTAGGCTCTCTGCTGATGACAAATAACAACGCCACACTACACTATCTGCTGATGACAAATTACAACGCCACACTAGGCTATCTGCTGATGGCAAATTACAACGCCACACTGGTCTATCTGCTGATGACAAATTACAACGCCACACTAGGCTCTCTGCTGATGACAAATTACAACGCCACACTGGCTTATCTGCTGATGAGAAATTACAACGTCACACTACACTATCTGCTGATGGCAAACTACAACGCCACACTTGACTATCTGCTGATGGCAAATTACAACGCCACACTAGACTACCTGCTGATGGCAAATTACAACGCCATACTAGACTATCTGCTAATGGTAAATTACAACGCCACACTAGCCTATCTGCTGATGACAAATTACAACGTCAGACTAGACTATCTGCTGATGGCAAATTACAACGCCACACTTGACTATCTGCTGATGGCAAATTACAACGCCACACTAGACTATCTGCTGATGGCAAATTAACCAAAATCCATTTGTGTACCGTGAATCTCCCTCAAACTTCCATTTGTTGGCAGTTGGAGTGTTTTATTTCAAATTGCATATAACTAACACTTTTTGAAAATTAGTTGTTTTGCCAATTAAATGCTTTAACAATTATCTAGTAGTATCCAACATTACAACAAAAATAATGCATTGAAGGCTGTGAAATTTTGAAAAGGGTTCTCTGATTTGAATCATGTACTGAATTATATAAAACCTGGCCCAGAGCAATCTTGCGGCTTTTATATGACAGTTGGGAATTTAATTGTAAGCATACAACATGTAGTTTAGTTACTCGGCAAATGTAATAAGATTCATTGTGTAATATTTCAATCTTAATCAAACTTGTCATTTGCCAATTACACATAGTCGTATATTTGCGTAGATGCTTACTACCAGGATAATGATATGATCAACTATGTAACTTACCGCTCACAATTCAACCACTGTCACGTAACATCATTGTGTTCCATTTTTTTCTGACCTCTTCATATACTTATCTTAACATTGATCAGGACAAAATACGACTTAATGATGGGTTCTTTATCTGATGAAATGCTTGTTAGATTATGTAATTTGATCTGCATGGTAAAAGACGAGATTGAAATGAGCGAATTGGTTAAGAAGATATTAAAATCTACAGATGGCATCTACTAGCGAGTATTTATATATGTGGACAATAAACTTGTATTACAAGATGACATGGAATATGATATATATTTTTTTAATCGCAAACCATATGCTTATTAGCAGGCACAGAGAGCGTCGAAGACTCGAGCAAAACGATGTCATATGGTAAAATATAAATTGAACTGAATTTAAAACACTAACGGGTTGAAAAACCTTGGTTCCATTGTGTGCCGATCTTTGGTAACTAAGTAACCGGGGTTGTTGTGAAAATAAAAAATATGCCGTATAAAAATATCACTATAACTTTAAGATACTTGTATAACAGTGAAAGGAAGTTTTAAAAAACTTTAAAAAACTTTCGCTTCAACACCAAAAACGTGTGGATAATCTGTCCAGATGACGGAACTAACCGAGTTTGTGCGATTGTTATCGTATAAATTTGTTTACGGTATTTGTTGAATTATGCAAAACCTGATCTACAATAATTATTGACTAATAGGAAAACAGTCGACGTCTTTCGTTGGTCAATCATTTGTTTGAAATTAATTATACAAAATCTTAATTATACAGATCATGGAAAATCCCGATGTCCCTCACTGGCAAATTATTTGTAAGGCGGACGTTAATTATGTAGAAATGTATTGTTTGGTGTATCGTCTGATTTATTTGTAAACTAAACAGGGCTGTCAAAACGCAACTGTTGAAACAAGAACGCGTCTGCTTGATTGTAGCCAATAATACATATATTCGGCGAATAAAACATATTTTTGTACAGGTATTGTTATTTCAGTTATTTTCATTTACATAGAGCAAAAGTAAAGTAAATAAATCAATGGAATTGTCCATATTTACCTACACTTGCCTTATCGTAGGTTTACCTACTTCATAGTATCCACTTTATCAAGAATTATGTAAATGGGCTACTATATTCTGTATTTGTACTGTCGTCAGATTGAGACGTTATATAATCATGTACTAGCTACATACTGTACGTGTATCTGGTGTCAGAGTGAGGCGTCCAAGATCATGTACTAGGTATATACTGTACGTGTATCGGCGTCAGAATGAGGCGTCCTAGGTCATGTACTAGCTATATACTGTACGTGTATCGGCGTCAGAGTGAGGCGTCCAAGATCATGTACTAGGTATATACTGTACGTGTATCGGCGTCAGAGTGAAGCGTCCTATATCATGTACTAGGTATATACTGTACGTGTATCGGCGTCAGAGTGAGGCGTCCAAGATCATGTACTAGCTATATACTGTACGTGTGTCGGCGTCAGAGTGAGGCGTCCTAGATCATGTACTAGCTATAAACTGAACGTGTATCGGCGTCAGAGTGAGGCATTCTAGATCATGCATTAGGTATAAGCTGTATGTGTATCTGGCGTCAGAATGAGACGTTCTAGATCATGAACTAGGTATATACTGTACGTGTATCGGCGTCAGAGTGAGGCTTTCTAGATCATGTACTAGGTATATACTGTACGTGTATCGGCGCCAGAGTGAGGCGTTCTAGATCATGTACTATGTATATACTGTATGTGTATCGGCGTCAGATTGAGGCATTATAGATCATGTACTAGGTTTATACTGTACGTGTATCACGCGTCAGAGTGAGGCGTTTTAGATCATGTACTAGCTATATACTGTACGTGTATCTGGCGTCAAAGTGAGGCGTCCAAGATCATGTACTAGCTATATACTGTACGTGTATCGGCGTCAGAGTGAGGCGTTCTAGATCATGTACTAGCTATATACTTTCCATGTATCGACGTCAGAGTGAGGTGTTCTAGATCATGTACTAGCTATATTTTGTACGTGTACCTGCGTCAGAGTGAGGCGTTCAAGATCATGCACTAGGTATATTCTATACGTGTACCAGCATCAGAGTGAGGGTACCGGCGTCAGAGTGAAGCGTTCTATATCGTGTACTAGGTATACTATGTGCGTGTACCGGCGTCAGAGTGAAGCGTTCTAGATCATGTACTAGCTATGTTCTGTACATGTACTGGCTTCAGAGTGAGGCGTTCTAGATCATGTACTAGCTATATTATGTACATGGACTGGCGTCAGAGTGAGGCGTTCTAGATCAAATACTAGCTTAATTCTGTACGTGTACTGGCGTTAGAGTGAGGCGTTCCAGATCATGTACTAGGTATATAATGTACATGGACTGGCGTCAGAGTGAGACGTTCTAGATCAAGTACTAACTATATTCTGTACGTGTACTGGCGTCAGTGTGAGGCGTTCTAGATCATGTGCTAGCTATATTATGTACATAGACTGGCGTCAGAGTGAGGCGTTCTAGATCATGTGCAAGCTAAATTATGTACATGGACTGGGTCAGAGTTAGGCGTTCGTGACCAAGTACTAGCTTTATTCTGTACGAGTACTGGCGTCAGAGTGAGGCGTTCTAGATTATGTACTTGCTATATTCTGTACATGAACTAGCTTCAGAGTGAGGCGTTCTAGATCATGTACTATGTATAAAATGTACATGTACCGGCGCCAGAATTAGGTGTTCTAGATCATGTTCTAGCTATATTCTGTTTGTGTACCGGCGTCAGAGTGAGGCATTCTAGGTCATATACTAGCTATATGCTGTACGTGTGCCGGCGTCAGAGTGAGGCGTTTTAGATCAAGAACTACCTATATTCTGTACGTGTACCGGCGTCAAAGTGACGGAACCGGCGTCAGAGTGAAGCATTCTAGATCGTGTACTAGCTATATTCTGTACGTGTACCAGTGTCAGAGTGAGGTGTTCTAGATCATGTACTAGCTATATTCTGTACGTGTGCCGGTGTCAGAGTGAGGCGTTCTAGATCAAGTACTAGCTATATTCTGTACGTGTACCGGCGTCAAAGTGAGGGTACCGGCGTCAGAGTGAGGCGTTTAAGATCGTGTACTAGCTATATTCTGTACGCGTACCGGCGTCAAAGTGAGGCGTTATAGATCATATACTAGGTATATACTGTACGTGTACCGGCGTCAGAGTGAAGCAATCTAGATAAAATACTAGCTATATTCTGTACATGTACCGGTGTCAGAATGAGGTAATCTAGATCAAGTACTAGGTATATTCTGTACGTGTACCAGCGTCAGAGTGAGGAGTTCTATATCGTGTACTAGCTATATTCTGTACGTGTATCGGCGTCAGAGTGAGGCGTTCTAGGTCATGTACTAGCTTTATTCTGTACATGTACTAGCGTCAGATTGAGGCGTTATATATCATGTACTAGCTATATTCTGTACGTGTACTGTCGTCAGAGTGAGGCGTTCTAGTTCATGCACTAGGTTTATACTGTACACGTACTGTCGTCAGAGTGAGGCGTTCTAGATCATGTACTAGCTATATTCTGTACATGTACCGGCGTCAGAGTGAGACGTGTACTAGCTATATTCTGTATTTCTACTGTCGTCAGATTGAGGCGTTATATATCATGTACTAGCTATATTCTGAACGTGTACTGTCGCCAGAGTAAGGCGTTCTAGGTCATGTACTAGGTTTATACTGTACGTGTATTGGCGTCAGAGTGAGGCGTCCTAGATCTTGTACTAGCTATATACTGTACGTGTATCGGCGTCAGAGTGAGGCATTCTAGACCATGTATGTGTCAGCTGTCCATTTACGATATGGTAATAACGTTGTCAACATGTGTTGGCTGACTGGAGTGTATTTGTGGTAGGCGGTATTTTGATTGATTTACACCTATGGCGGTATTCCCATATGTAAATATTAATCTTAAAAACTTTATATAACCTCGTACTTCAGAATTTGTTAATAATATTTAAAAAAATAGGGTTATGGTTAGGATTACTACTCAATAAAACCGAGTCTGCCGAATAATTCAAGCGTGCAGCATGATAAAAAAAATGATTTGAAATGGTTTTAATAGTATCAGAAGATGAAATGTAACGCTGTGACAGGTCTCTCCAAATAATAAATATTCCCACGTGCTTATTTGAAGCTGTGTAAAGTTCACACAGTATATAGGTAATGATCATTGCATTTTTATTTAAGTAATAAATACTATTTCGAGGAAGTTCAATGATTCTTTAAATCAAAATTGCACGGCAATTCTTCATTAAAAGTGGTAATAAACATGTTATACGTTTCTTTGCTCCTTTTTATAAATTTTGCCTTTTCTTTTATTGTTTTCTCCGGTAAGTATCAAACCACAATGATGTGCTAGTATAGATTGATTCATATTATTTTTAATTGATTAATAGAAAATCATTTAATTCGTGCACTATTCCATTAAATCTGTCATCGTGTTAAAATTTATTGATACCTTGAGCATTTTACATCCGGCATGAAATAGCATACTATAATATATTTATGTACACAATGCGTCTATTAAAGCTGGATTATTGCTTTCATCAATATCGTTTTATTATTACCATTCATCCTAATATTTGTTTTGCCGTCTATCTGCTATCTTTATTATAACAAACAATTTGCAGTGCACAGATGGTAAATATCTGAATATTCCTGTTTGAAAGGCGCGATGGGAGCTGTGCTGGTGGCTAATCTAAATTGCAATGGTTCAAAGGAAACTCGTGAAAATGATAGCAAACCCGGAAGTTGTATAGAATGCTATATACTGTTAAACAAGTATTTGAATACATACATTAATATGAAAAACCCAGGATCGTAGCTTCCTAAAGGTACTGTAGGCGGCACGTGCCTACACTGTTTTTTTTTCTTCTGAAAAATCGAAAATATAATGCCACAAATGGAGTGGAGGTGCTAAACTATAAATTTGCAACAAAAAAAAAATCATTGCATATGATCCAGATATATCAATTTATTGTGTTATAAAACATTGAATTCAAGATTAATATTAAGGATAACCAGGCCGCTAAGACATAAGAAATATACGCAAAACGCACCTAAAAATCGGGGGAGAATGCCCCGGATTCCCTACAACTGTGCCTAGTGAGTCAGGCTACGCCCCAGAAACTTATAATACAACACCCAACACTCACAGAGATGATATCCACGTTTGTTATCTGTCTGTTATCATTCGCACGCGCAGATGAATGGAGATGGGATACATATTCATGTTTTGCTTAATTCAGTTTAATAATATTCTATGCTAGAGCTTATTACGACTTTCCTGTTTAGTACATATATGTAAACAGTATATTCCTGACTCTAATAAATACAAGTTTTTGATATACAGACTTAATACATCTTCAGTTAATGCTTAGTCTGTCACAGAACCTGGTATTTCCAGAATCATGTCTGTAAGCCACCAATGAAACGACAGGGTATCCTATGCTTGTCCCGCATTTTATATCAGTTGAACGCTTACTAAATTGTAACGTTATCAAACTTTCAGTTGTAACAACTGACCAATCAACGTGCTCAAACGAGGCTTTCCCAACATTGCTATATAACGGACCTAACTGGGAGAGCTGGGCCCGCACTACAGACTACTTACTAGTATTGATGGAAATTTCAGAAAAGTATTCATCTACATGATGCAAATATGAATATAAAATACTCCATTATGTGTTGATTCTGGTTTTGTTAAGGGGTATAACTCTAGTTTATGCTTGAAAGGCATCTTCCTGACAGAGTTGTGTTTTGTGACAACAACAATAGCAACAACAATAACAACAACAGCAATCTCTCTCAGGCATACATATGCAAACATGAGGTATGAAAATAATAAATGCATCAATATATACGATTAAATCTTTCTTTTCGTTCCTAGAGGCACTTCAATAGGAGTACGGTTTTAATTCACAGTAACCTATTCATAATGGTAATTTTTTAAAAATATGTTCTCATCTTGGTGATCATTTCAACCCTTTATAAAGTGGTCAAGTCTGGTCTTCAAAACCATTTCTAAAGTAAGCGTGACGTTTCTGTTCATAAAGGGATATATTAAACGCAATAAGCCTCATACCACTCGTCGCACTCCCTCACACACTTCCGCCGACACACACACATACACATATCGTGTTCTAATATATAAGTTCTAAGAAAAATGTTTGAGACAGCTGCCACATAGCACGTAACGTAAACCATGGCAAGACAATCATATATTCCTCCCCTTAGTAACAACAGTGAGTCAATGTTTGAGACAGCTGCCACACAGCACGTAACGTAAACCATGGCAAGACAATCATATAATCTTCTCCTTAGTAACAACAGTGAGTCAATGTAAGGGACAGCTGCCACACAGCACGTAACGTAAACCATGGCAAGACAATCATATAATCCTCACCTTAGTAACAACAGTGAGTCAATGTTTGAGACAGATGCCACACAGTACGTAACGTAAACCATGGCAAGACAATCTTATAATCCTCCCCTTAGTAACAACAGTGAGTCAATGTAAGAGACCGCTGCCACACAGCACGTAACGTAAACCATGGCAAGACAATCATATAATCCTCACCTTAGTAACAACAGTTGTCAATGTTTGAGACAGCTGCCACAAAGCACGTAACGTAAACCAAGGCAAGGCAATCATATAATCCTCCCCTTAGTAACAACAGTGAGTCAATGTTTGAGACAGCTGCCACACAGCACGTAACGTAAACCACGGCAAGACAATCATATAACCCTCCCCTTAGTAACAACAGTGAGTCAATGTTTGAGACAGCTGCCACAAAGCACGTAACGTAAACCACGGCAATACAATCATATAACCCTCCCCTTAGTAACAACAGTGAGTCAATGTTTGAGACAGCTGACACACAGCACGTAACGTAAACCATGGCAAGACAATCATGGTATTATAATCCTCCCCTTAGTAACAACAGTGAATCAATGTTTGAGACAGCTGCCACAAAGCACGTAACGTAAACCACGGCAAGACAATCATATAACCCTCCCTTTAGTAACAACAGTGAGTCAATGTTTGAGACAGCTGACACACAGCACGTAACGTAAACCATGGCAAGACAATCACATAATCCTCCCCTTAGTAACAACAGTGAGTCAATGTTTGAGACAGCTGCCACAAAGCACGTAACGTAAACCACGGCAAGACAATCATATAACCCTCCCCTTAGTAACAGCAGTGAGTCAATGTTTGAGACAGCTGACACACAGCACGTAACGTAAACCATGGCAAGACAATCATATAATCCTCCCCTTAGTAACAACAGTGAGTCAATGTTTGAGAAAGCTGACACAAAGCACGTTACGTAAACCACGGCAAGACAATCATATAATCCTCCCTTTAGTAACAACAGTGAGTCAATGTTTGAGACAGCTGACACTAAGCACGTAACGTAAACCATGGCAAGACAATCATATAATCCTCCCCTTAGTAACAACATTGAGTCAATGTTTGAGACAGCTGACACTAAGCACGTAACGTAAACCACGGCAAGACAATCATATAATCCTCCCCTTAGTAACAAAAGTGAGTCTATGATTTAGACAGCTGCCACTCGGCACGTAACCTAAACCTTGGCAAGACAATCATATAACCCTCCTCTTAGTGACATCAGTGAGTCGATGTTTAAGACGACTTTTTACAGCTGCTTCACAGTATGTTAACCATAGCAAGACAAACATATTACCGTCCCCTTAGTAACATCAGTGAGTCAATGTTCAAGACGACTTTTTACAACTGCCACACAGCATGTTAACCATAGCAAGACAATGTTTGAGTCGATGTTTGAGACAGCTGACACACAGCACGTAACGTAAACCATGGCAAGATAATCATATAACCCTCCCCTTAGTAACAACAGTGAGTCGATGTTCAAGACGACTTTTTACAGCTGCCACACAGTACGTAAACCATAGCAAGGGATTCCTATAACCGTCCACTTAGTAACAACAGTCATTGTCTAAGACGAGTTCTACAGCTGACACACAATATGTAACGTAAACCATGACAAGACAATCATTTAAACCTGCCCTTAGTTACAACAGTGAGTCAATGTTTTAAACGACTTTTTACAGCTGCCGCACAATACGTAAACTATGACAAGACAATCATATAACCATCTCCTTAGTAACAACAGTGAGTCAATGTTTAAGACGTCTTTTTCACAGCTGCCAAACAGCACGTAAATCATGGCAAGACAATCCTATAAACCTCCCCTAAGTAACAACAGTGAGTCAGTGTTGAGACGACGACTTTTTACAGCTGCCACACAGAACGTAAACCATGGCAAGACAATCATATAACCCTCCCCTTAATAACAACAGTGAGTCAATGTTTGAGACGATGACTTTTTACAGCTGCCACATAGTACGTAACGTTAACCATGGCAAGACAATCATATAACCCTCCCCTTAATAACAACAGTGAGTCATTGTTTGAGACGATGACTTTTTACAGCTGCCACATAGTACGTAACGTTAACCATGGCAAGACAATCATATAACCCTCCCCTTAATAACAACAGTGAGTCATTGTTTGAGACGATGACTTTTTACAGCTGCCACATAGTACGTAACGTTAACCATGGCAAGACAATCATATAACCCTCCCCTTAATAACAACAGTGAGTCAATGTTTGAGACGGCTTTAACAGCTGCCACATAGCACGTAACGTAATCCATAGCAAGACAATCATATAACCCTCCCCTTAGTAACATCAGTCAGTCAATGTTCAAGACGACATTTCACAGCTGCCACACAAGATGTAAACCAATGCAAAATAATCATATTACCCTCCCCTTAGGAACATCAGTGAGTCAATGTTCAAGATGACTTTTCACAGCTGCCACACAAGATGTAAACCAATGCAAGGCAATCATATAACCCTCCCCTTAGTAACATCAGTGAGTCAATGTTCAAGATGACTTTTCACAGCTGCCACACAAGATGTAAACCAATGCAAGATAATCATATTACCCTCCCTTTAGGAACATCAATGAATCGATGTTTGAGTCGACTTTTATAGCTGCCACACAAGATGTAAACCAATGCAAGATAATCATATTACCCTCCCCTTAGAAACATCAATGAGTCGATGTTTGAGTCGACTTTTATAGCTGCCACAGAGCACGTAAACCATGGCAAGACAATCATATAACTATCCCGATAAAGTTCATTGAAAATTGAAGTAGTTATGTATATACTTTTAAAGGTGTTCTATCAGTATACATTTTACACCCACAACCTCCCATATATTGGGCTGACATTGACACTGAACCTCTGTTGCTCTTACAGTACAGCCAACATGTGTAAGCGGTCACCTATATTAAGCAGCCACTTGTCGTAAGCAGCCAATATTGGTTCCGTTACATAGCAATGATTTTAAGCAGGTTGATGGGTCAGTTGCTTCAGCGAAAGCATAGTTTCACAGTTTAGAAGGCGTTCAATAGCTATGAATTGTGGTACAAGCATGGATTTCCCTGCATTTTTATCGGGGGTAAATATACATGATTCGGGAGATATTCTTTATCAAAGAATATTTAAGACCTAACACATACAATTAAATCAATATTTCCTTTTAACAATAACAAATAATATCCGATAAAAGGGCCCTTTGGAATAAAAAATAAATAATTACAGACTCGATTTTATTGAGTCTGTCTATACGTTTAATACAGGTAACCTATTAAACATGTTTATTGTATCCATAAAATATAACAAGCATTATACGCAAACCAGCTTCACTAAAACCGGCCATTTAAACTTTATTATTTTTGGTTTCCTAGTATTCAAAACCGGCAGTTCCTGTTGTCACAGTTTCTTTATGTTTACATTGTCCTTTTATATATGTCCAAGCATTCTGCCAGTTGTTTATGTCTGTGCTTTTTTGTTGGCTTTGTCTCTCCAAAGTAACTGGAAGGTTGACCAGCATGTTTTCTTTCAAAGGCAGTGTTGTGACACTCTAACATTGTTTTGATAAGAAGTCCTCATACACTCATAAATACACGCATCTGTTAACATTCTATACAAGCCACATTTTAACACCAGTGATTTCTTATTGCATCATATGCTATGCTATCGTTTGCTGTTTTCATCTGCAACACAAAGTATCACAGCCCCTTTGAACCATGTTGAAAGTATTTCGAACCATATTACATAGGACTGTATTTAAGTGCAAGAATCATGTTGTGGTAAAGAAATGGGACATCACTGTGTTGTGAAATCTGTAGGTTCAATATCTTATTAATAATAAAAAAAATGATTTCATTTCAAACACAATGGCTCATAATTCGGTGATGATTGCCAGTAAATTGAATGTATTAAATCTAAAAAAAAAGCATGATTCGTTAAGCATTAAGATAACAGTACTTTGTCATAATCTTTATGATATTTAATATATACGCCATTAAAAAAAGTATAACAATATTGAATATATTCTTTATCGCATATCTGCTATTGTTCTGATGGGTTCGTTTATATTACAAAATCAATTAATACGTTAATTTTGTGTTTTAAATTGATGAAATATTTGGAATGAAATTGAACAAGGTAAAAAAAGGTGTGTCATTCATGTCGTATCTATATTTAATATATATATATACTTTTCTTTTAAGGCGTTAAGTATATCAACAGACAGTGTGCCCAATAAGTAACATTATTGTGTATAATATAAAGAGCATTGTAAATATCAATTTATCAATAACAAACACAATCATATATATTGGTATACGAGTATTGCATTGAAACGTTGCATGTTACCAAAGAGGAATATAACTGGGTTTTTTTTGCACCATTTTCTACGTTTATTTTCTATAAACAAATAAAAATAACAGACACATTTTCTGTAACGATTTTAGCACCTAATATACTTTGTTTATTATAAAAGCTCTCCCAAGGGTCTTTACGCATTCCGATAGAAGCGTGTTTTGCTGGTTATAGAAAATCTAGAACTATTTTGATAGCCCTCTCCAATCTGATAGCGTCAAAATGTGCCAACTATTTTGAATGCATTTACACCTTTTTCTGATAGATATGGGACCCAAGTAAACAATATCAATTGCGTTCGCACGATACTTCACTGTTTCAATGGGAGCACCTTAAGCATAGTGATAAAGAGTTGTTGTTGTTTTTTGCTGTTGTTGAATGGTAGCTTACGTCGCTTTCAACAATGTTTCAGTTATATCGCGACGGTATCTACTTGAGACAGTATTCTAAGCGCTGTGACACAGGAGTTTCATGCCGCAGACACATGGTATGAAGGTATACTGACACCGGGCCGACGTGACCTTGAACTATCCGCTAAGTGAGGAAGCTTCTAGTACCATTTTTCAAGTATTTGGTATGGCCTGGTCTGGGTTTGAGCCAATGATTTTTCGCATGCGAGGTGAACGTTCTACACGTAGACCAGCGCTGCGGTGCGATAATTAGTGTTAACATGATAACATATTAGCAGTTCGCGAATAAAAAGGAATAGAATTGAATAGAAGAGAATGGAACAGAGCAGTACAGAGCAGAGTAGAGCAAAGTATAGTACAGTACAGTACAGTACAGTACAGTACAGTACAGTACAGTACAGTACAGTACAGTACAGTACAGTACAGTACAGTACATTACAGTACAGTACAGTATCATAGAATATTGTTTGTATGTCTGTGGGATATATCACAAACATCAAATAAAACAAAGACTAGATTCTAATAAATTAAATCGAGGAAGAAACCTGAAAACATACATATAGCAGTGTATAGTCGTCCATAACACCAAAATGTTTACTGGTTATATATATATATATATTTTTAACTAACACTTATGTGTTACTTTGGTATAAATATTCCTCCAATGTGGATATTAACACTACCATAGCCATCAATATTAAAGAAACTTGTATACCTCGTGTTCAAATATCAACACAAACTAACAGAAAGTGCAGTTCCCTTTTTTGTATATATTAGTTCTACATTATTACATCTAACGTTTAAACTTTAATTAATTCTATTAACGCATGTGTATGCTTCAAAACATAGTTCGGACACGACTCATATCTTGGAGTCTATATTTTCTGCCTCTCCCATCCAAAAAAGTGTTCCTACTCAAATGCCTTATGCTCTGGCCTCCCCCCCCCCCCCCCCCCCCCCATGCTCTTAAACTAAAGCCTTCTCATACACACAGCTACTAACTATCCTCAAGTCCCCTTCATCCAAACTATATCCTTCCTTTATAACTATCTCTACTGCTCCCTAATTGTCATAAAGGCCTGCTCATTCATATACAAGTCATGTTATTCATATACATGCTGGACAGATATTTGCTATGTAAAATTGGACACACGTTATCATGTTGACAGCCCATCACTTATCAGAAGTGACCTCTAAACTCCCACGATTTGTCCAATACATACCTATCGTTTACTCAAATCTATTTGCAGTCTAGTCTTAACTTATATCCTACATAAGCATTATGTCTTGGCATTAAAATATTACATTATTAAACTAATACAATCAATCACTTATTGAGAGACTATACAACACTCGGACAATTATCAAACAATACTGTGCATATTATGTGCCTCATCAGCATGTCGAAAGCATTCGTATCTGTTTATGGACTATGAAGATACAGTGAAATCATAGCATTTTTTTCTAAAGGGAGATAATTGAAATCACAACAATGGTATTCCGATACATGTACTTTAACATAATAATCATCAACATTTTAGAAAACAAATACATTAAAAAATTTATACATGATATTTTTTAAGACGGAGAATTATTCGCTTTTGTGAGAGGTTAGGACTATACCGAAAAATGTATTAGGATAAAGTGACTTAGATAAGTTAGGTATAGCCACTTAAAATACCTCTTAAAATATCATTAACTGTTCATCATAGTTCTTATCTTTGTTTGAAGCACAATATATCTTAACATAATCTTTTAATGCAAATTATCATTAAAATCAAGTAAATTTTAACTGAAGATTTAACAAAACGTTAAGCTTAAATTAAATTAGACAAAATCTTTAGAAACTCAAAACATTTCGCTTACATAAAATTAGCTATAATGTGAACAATTGTTTAAATGAAAGTGATTGCCGATAATGACAATTCCTTGATTACATACAGTTGTCCTTACTGAGAACCAAGAAGTAATTTAGTATTAACTGCATTTCTGTGTTTATTCCTGGTCCTGTTTTTTATTTAGGCACTACTGTTCTAGTTAATCTTATTATGTATAACTTCCATTGGAAATATAACAATAAAAACATGTTTTATACAATTATATCAATTTTATAATATGCCAATAACCATCGATCAAAATAGTAAATAAAATATAAATTGATAACATATATAACTCCACAAAACTAACAATATCAATCTACCATATAATATTTCAATAACCATTGATTAAAATAATATAATAAAATATAAAATGATAACGTTTACAACTCTACAGAATTAAAAAATATCAATCTACCATATACTATTTCAATAACCATTGATTGAAATAATATATCAAAATATAAAATGATAATATATTCAACACTACAAAATCAAACAATAGCAATCTACCGTATAATATTTCAATAAGCATTCATTAAATTATATATTAAATATAAAACTAAAATATTTACAACTCCACAAAATCAAACAATATCAATTTATCATATACCATTTCAATAACCATTCATTAAATAATATATTATATATAAAACAGGAGAATATATACAACTCTAAAAAAAAAAAGCCTTTGTGAAACAGTTTTAAACTCGTATGCCAATGTAACGAGATACAGCAATGAGAGCGTGTGTATACTACATTTAGCTCATTAAAATTAAGAAAATGTAACATACAAATGTAAAGACATATATTGAATAATAAAATAAAGTTTCTACAAATCTACATAGCAAGTGGCAACACTCTGTACGATAAGTACCAAACTTACCAATGGTGTACGTTCGACCATTGGAAAGTTTTTGAGTTTGTGATTTGATGATGTGTGCGAACACTGCTGTTGACCTCAAACAACTATTCTTGCGTAATAAAAGTGATATGGGAAGCTAATATGCCGAGTGAACAAAGGTTCAACGGAGAGAGTTGACTCTATTATTATCATTATGTACAACTAGCTCTTCAGAATGTCAACACTTGTCATTTGATCATAAATAAGAATTCAACAAATTTACTTTATTTACTTTATTCTAAATAACAGGGTCTTTAAAATTTAAAACGCTTATGGTCTTATTGGTATGGGTTTTGGTTTTCCGCTACTAACCATGTTGTAAACCGGATGTCAATATTTAAGTACATTTGTACTTAGAACTCAGCTTGCATTGCCATGGGCAAAATTTCGTCAACATAATTCCTTATCAAAATGAATTGTAAATTAAGGATTATGTGTGCATACCAGTCACTTTACGAATACTTGAGTAATGAGCAAAGTACCCGACTTGAAATTCCGGAAATGTGAAATTTACAACCGCAAGGATTGTCATTTTACGACAGCTATTTATTAATTTGATTAAAATGTAATCAATATTTGCGGTCAAACAAGGGTTAATTGATTTGTTGGGACGCTGCAAGAGTGTTTTGTTGACCCCAGCCATATGCGACAACCTTATCTAATATCTAAAATAGTGCATAAATGTCGTCATGTTAGCTTTAATATAAAATATAAATAAGGATGTGATCAGTTGCACGGTTAAAGAAAGTGCATGTCTATATTTATTTAATATTTACAAACTGAAATAATAAAAAAAAGTAGCCACTGCAATAAACAAAATTAAAAGAAGTATTATACTAAAAAAAATACATTGTTCATAACATGTTTATGAAAGTCACCGCGGGTCCCGCGGGTCACTGCAATTGTATGGCCAGTAACAAATATAGTACTGCAGAGAACCTTTGAACCATCTGTTTTCGTAGTAGTATGTGACGCATCAGAGCATCAAGGTTTTGCTTGAAATGGGTTTTAATTTGCTAAATAAATACAAAAGTTAGCACAATTAAACGCTTCTCATAAAGCTCACGTACGAATGACAATGCCATTAGAGAAAAAATACTGTATCAGGAAGTACACCATGTGTCTGCGAAATGATACTTCTGTGTTGGAATCAGTTTTTTAGTTTTTTTAATATTAAATACATTTTTATCTTAGATCTGCTATCATGTATATATGTTCTAATACGTCGACAGTAATTCATGTGTTACATTGCGTTTTAAAGTGATGAGACTGTTGGAATAAAATTGAAAAGCAAGGTAAGACAATTTTGCGTTGGTCAATCATTCATGTCGTGTCTAGATTTGAAGCAATACCATTACTTGCGCATTTAAATACTTTAAATAAATACACTGTTACATTATTGTACGATCTTACTGTAATCAGATCCATTTTATGTATTTTACTTATCTAATATTGGTCATATTTCGGGTTCAATACACAGACTTGTAAATTTGTATATAATACTATCTGAAATATTCCTTGGAAGCCCAGATCGCAACTATAACAAGAAAACATCAGGCTCAGTTTTGTTCATGAAAGGTAGTGAAATATGCAGTTTCCATCAGGCTCCTGAGCAACGGTTTAAGTGGTTTTCTATTTCTCAGCATTACTGAATGAGCATAGTGAATAAATAAACTCAGGAATAATGGATATTAAGTAAATGCAAATTAGTTTAAATTAACTTTTTCAAAGTGTCGTTAAACATCGTAAATTTTGAAAACATTTCAAAACGGTAATTACGAGAGTATTTCCTATAATTTGAACAACTTGAACTCGATGTCGATTTTCATTATAAATATTAATGTCAAAAATTATTGAATGAATTAACTATGGTAAATATTGATTTTATAGAACAGTTTTATGGCAAATATATATTATTTTTGACAACTAATCGATGTTAATGGAAAGCAAAGTACATAAAAATAATAACTTAAAGGAACAATTTAAACTAAAGTTAAATAGAAAAAAAAATATATATATACAGCAAAATAGTTATATAATTATTTTACTGTATGAAGCTTAATGAGACTATTTGATTTGATATAATGTCAAATTATTATGTTGTGTTTGACTTAATATTATTTCAAAAAATGAAATGGAGAGCTGCCTAGCTCCTGGTTCTACTATTGTAATATCAGTATCAGTCATAACAATATTCACGTTATTGTAACAAAATATCTATTCAATGATCTATAATACTATTGTAGAACGAAGAGCTATGCCACTCTCTCATAATAAATTTATTTTTAACATTTTGACATATAATACTCGTTATCCGTTTTGCAATATTGAATGATATATCGTTATATTTTAGCTCCACGTTTAAATCATCATGTGGTCGTTTCATTTCTCTTTTATCAAACGTATTTCAAGTAATGAAATATACGTTTGTTTAATGAATTGTTGTTCTCCTTAATAAAATAAATATTAATTATGAGCATATTTTTATTGACATAAACTGTTTGCAGTTTCTGTCAGATACAAATACAGTTTAGATAAATATACAAGTATATGTGATACGTATTTCAAATGATATACTATTTGAATAGTTATTTTATGTTATGTTAAAGTATACGAATTTAAGCAAACTAAACATAAGTAATAATCACTTTTAAATTAAGGATGAAAGCAAAATGCATTATTAAAGGGCAATGCATCTTTTTATATAGATGGCTCTGCGCTGAATTGATAAAGATTTAACATATTCTTCTTAGATAATTTCAATAACGTAAAAAATTACATGCTACTTCTGATTTTATAGTATTGCTTATATATATATCTTATTTTACTATATATTTATTGATAAAATAGAATTCGTCTTTCACAACATTCATATCACAATATATATAAAGTATATCTTGTATCTGTCTTGTGCATGTTCCTGTTTATATTTTCAAATCATGAGAGGAAATACGAATCGTATAAAGTATGTTGCTAGAAATCGATAATTAACGTCAACAAATAGAATGTCATTTTTATTCATTGTTTGGGACGCATGTTTCAGCCAAGGTGTTTTGTTTTTATATTGTGCAGAATAATACATTTATTATCAGTTAGACAGTGTTTTCAATACTTCATTTTTCAAAATCGATCGAAAACTTTTTTTAGATATTTCAAAATGTTTTAAAATGTTTGCAGATTCAATAAAACCGAGTCTGATGTTATTCGTTTATGCTTCAGGTGTATTTATTATCAGTTAACACTACGTTCATAACAGACGTCTAACGTGATAGGTGACTGCTGTAAAAATCATCCTTTATTTTTCTCAGTGTTGTTATTTCTACTTTCCTGGCTCTTGATATACCAACGCAATTAAGTATATATTTAAATACTTAAGGACTGTAAATCTAAAATAAAACATCCAGATGATTTTAGACTAGTTCCAGTAAAAATGCACGTGGTTTCTCATATATTGGTTATATAATAACTAAAAATTAATAACAAGGCAAAGTTAGGTATTTAAGTCAAATGTTAAGCCCTGGAATATAAGAATCTTACATGTTTTTTTTTCTTGCATACCAAACACAATTATTTTAATTTAATTTATCAACATAGATTGTACAACGATTTACGTCATATATTTGATATGTTGATTCGATACGTTGCGTCATCTTGATGGTTCCAACGTCACAGCGCGATAATTTTATCTCAGCCCTAGGGTGAGATAGAAATATCTAACCCCGGTAAAAATGCAGATATCCTTATCCGGTGTGCAAGAAATAAAGGGCTCATACAGTGCGAAATCCAGTGCTGCGGAGTGTTGGAGTTGTTGCATATTCCATAATCTATCATGAACTAACTAAAAGTTTTGTCTATTATTTTCTTTCTGTTTTTCCAATAGATCTTTTACAAAGCTAAAGATGTTATTAGTTTAAGTGAAGCCAGTTAAAAAGACATTTAAAACACTAGAAATAATTATGTTGATATACCCTATGAGATATAGACCAAGTGAAACACAATAAATCAAAATATCAAAACGAGAAATGAGTTTGAATGTTAACGTGGGCACTTGGAACATCTCGTAATTACTATCGTACAAACAAGATAACAAGCTTGTGCAGAAATAAGTCGTTATTCTTGACAGTTACTGCTGTTCTCAATAACTTTGCAACCAATCTTATGCAAATGGAATTCCTCAACTAATAATAGGCGGTGATGAATAACGAAAAAAAATATATATTCTTTTCAAAATCTACTTTTGACTTAATTACAAAGAAAAGATATGACGTTATAGACATAACAGTAATGTCTAGCAGACAAGTAATGCTTTACAGACGACAATATGCATATATCACCAAGGATCAAGTTATGTAACAGGTTTATTCTAAAACCAAGAGCAAATTAACTTAAAAAACATCAATAGCTGTTTAGACTATCATGGACTATGTTTATTTGTGAAGATACCATTCAATAACACTTGTATGAACCATTAATATAATTCCAAATGGCAAAAGCCGAATTTTAATATTTTTGTTTCAAAATGATATAATGTACACATACAAGAACCACAGGAAAATCGAGCTAAATGTTGTAATGAAAACAAAACTATAGCAACCTTCCATTGATTTAACTAAAGTACAGACCATCTTTTGGAAAAATAATTATAGAAAATTTATGAGAAATTTAAATTGTTTCCTATTGTACTATACCTATTATATATCCTCATGAAGGTATTGACTTAAACATGGCAAATTATTATATTGAAAATAGATTTCCTAATGTGGCCTACACACCCAGGTTTGGCTAAAAAAAGAATTCCAGCTTAAAAACTCAATGAATTGTGTGACGTTTTAAACGAGTCACGTGATTTATTTCTTTTTTATTTTGATTTGAGACGTTTTATCGTTTATATACTTGTTTCATCTTAGAAAGGGTCAAAATGATGACGAGAATGTTGTCTAGCAAATCGGTGTGATAGTCATCTTTAAAATGGCGATTCCGTTTTAATTTAACCATTCCGATATAATATCGTGTTTTTGTCACGTTTTGCTTGTTTGAATACCAAAAAAATTCATACTTTGTTTAGTAATGATAATGACATGACTTATATCCATTTCAAAAATAAGTTTGTAATTCAAGACGGTCATAAAATGTTTCCTTCAAGGTCATAACACGTTAATAGTGTCGGCTTCCTATAAACGACACCGGCAGGGCATGTTGTATGATATGCATAAACAGACATTGGCTAGTCTTTCCCATAGTCTGACTACTGCCCACTTAGGTCCATTATCCAAATGAAAAGCAGGGAATTCATGACAAATTGCAATATGTGTGTGGTTGCACATTTTATCGACATCACTGACTGATCACCATGTTCATAATAACTGTTGTTGATTGACGAGAAGCGATGACAACCAGTGCCATTACTATAGTATACGTAATAAATGTTTCTTGAGTGATCAAATCATTGTTAAAAACCTTAACTACTTTTGCTTAAGTTCATCTTTTTTCATATTTTGACAGAAGCGGTGATTACGGGACGACAAATGATCACAAGAGGTCTTCCGCCATGCCGTCTCAAGGATCCTTATTTACCAACTTTGAGGATGTACAGGTATGTATTATATTGGAAACGTACTTCGTTCGTCTATGTTGCTAAAGTTTCGTCACTTATCATTCAGTAATAAAGTATTTGTAAACTAATGTATGTCCATTATTCACAATCACTGAAACAAGTTATCTTTTTTTGCAAATAAAAGCACTCGTTCGACCTTTAACCTGAAAACTTTTCATCTTGTTATCTAGTCTGGTGATGACGTTTTTAACCTTAACATTTTTTTCTAGCTCGTATATACAACTTTTATTGTATCTTTACCACGTTATGTGACTGCTAATACACAGTGTATATGTTCCACACCTAAATCATCTTGACCGTATTTACATATAATACTTTATATGTGCAAAATTCATCTGAAACACATAATATAAATGTGCGTGTGTGTATGCGTGCGTGCGTGCGTGCTTGTGTGTGGTGATTTTTTTTTTTAAATAACAATTAGAAAAAATTTATACTCATGGTATAGATTATCTTAGTTAAGAACTATACTTTTAATATAATTTTATGTGTTTTTTTTTTCATTTCAAAGTTGCACAAACACATTCATAGCTAAAATGCAAGACATTACATATTTATTCTTTCCATTAAATACAATGTGTTCATCTACCGAACGTTTCTCCTTTCGATCTACAACTTCGTTGTTATTTCAATTTCTTGGATATGGGATAGTTGTCCAAATACATTGTTTAGCGTAATCACAAATTGGAACAATTCGATCTTTGCTTCTTACAGACGTATCACTTAATGGTCCAGACTTATCGTTTATGTTTGCCGTCAAACATGATTCCCAGTAAAAGATATGACGATTGTATGTGGTTGTAATGACTAAACCTACGTCAGTAGGAAGAAATGTGAATACAAAACCCCACTGTTGCTTTGTTCCTCCACCTTGAAAGTTTATAAATATTTCGCTGCTATTTAGATAGAATCGCGCTGTTAAACAATTCATCTTTATTTCGTATCAGTGCTTAAGGTCATTGTGCAGTTAACACTTGCACACTAAGCAGCAATGTTAAGACGATATGCAGCGAGTTATCTGAGGTAATCAAGGTATGAGAGCTCAGTACAAGCTGATTAAGTATCGTGAGGATTTTGGGAGGGTAACAGCTCACAAATTACAGTCTAAGTAGACATGCATGCTTAATAAACAAAAAAAATATATATGCACTATCCATACAACAGGGGTGCTTGTATGCACTATCCATACAACAGGGGTGCATTTATGCACCCTCCATACAACAGGGATGCGTTTATGCACTATCCATACAACAGGGGTGCGTGTATGCACTCTCCATACAACAGGGGTGCGTTTATGCACTCTCCATACAACAGGGGTGCGTTTATGCACTCTCCATACAATACAACAGGGGTGCGTTTATGTACTCTCCATACAACAGGGGTGCGTTAATGCGTTAATACGTACTGCTGTGCAATGACACAACAGTAGCTTACTCGCAAATAGGATTTGTTGAATATAGATTCGTAGTTAAAACATTTCAAGCTAAGGTATTTAAGAACAATCATTGGACACAACGCTCCATTAAACATGATAGTCTTTATATTTATAATTCTGCTGATGGTAATCGAGGTAAGATAAGATACAACTATGCAAGCGCATACCAGACTGTTATACCTAAACTCGGAAACAATTGGCATTTTATAAAATTTTGATCACGCCAGATATTATTTTATATTGTAGTGCACTTAAATACTGTATAATACCGTTAAGATATAAATGCAGCATGGTGTTGAAGTGTATTATATTGATACGGTAGGTATAGTGCGCCATTGTACGGTACGGTTTAGTACATAACGGTACGGTACGGTATAGTACGTAACGGTACGGTATGGTATAGTACGTCATGGTATGAGACGGTATAGTACTCCATGGTACGGTATGGTATAGTATGTAACGGTACGGTATGGTATAGTACGTCATGGTACGGTACGGTATAGTACGCCACGGTACAATACGGTATAGTATGTAACGGTACGGTATGGTATAGTAGGCCATGGTACAGTTTAGTATGCCATGGTACGGTACGGTATGGTATAGTAGGCTATGGTACAGTTTAGTATGACATAGTACGGTACGGTATAGTATGTAACGGTACGGTATGGTATAGTAGGCTATGGTACAGTTTAGTATGCCATAGTACGGTACGGTATAGTATGTAACGGTACGGTATGGTATAGTAGGCTATGGTACAGTTTAGTATGCCATAGTACGGTACGGTATAGTATGTAACGGTACGGTATGGTATAGTACGCCATGGTACGGTACGATATAGTATGTAACGGTACAGTATGGTATAGTATGCCACGGTATAGTATAGTACGCCATGGTACGGTTCGGTATAGTATGCCACAGTACGATACGGTATAGTATGTAACGGTACGGTATGGTATAGTATGCCACGGTACAGTATAGTACGCCATGGTACGGTATGGTAAAGTATGTCACGGTACGGTACAGTATAGTATGCCACTGTACGGTACGGTAGTTTAGTATTTTAGGAGAATTAATACATACAATGAATGGGTTAGTTTCAATATGTTCTTTTGATGATAAGAACAATCAATTTAAAGTATTTAATGGATATATATGGGATATATGGGTTATTTGGGAAGGGATGGGGATGGTAGCATTCTGGAGAGAAAAAAAGAATTTAAGGGTCAGATTAATAAGAAGGGATTTCTGGTTATGGTTGTCTCAATAAAATTTTAGGGATTAACTAATTTGAATTAATATAAAACTGAGAAAAATCAAGTGCTTATGTATCTATCTATCTATCTATCTATCTATCTATCTATCTATCTATCTATCTATCTATCTATCTATCTATCTATCTATTTTATTTATTTATTTATTTATTTATTTATTCATTCATTCATTCATTCATTCATTCATTCATTCATTCATTCATTCATTCATTTATTTATTTATTTGTGTCCTTTGAATACTCCGACTCCCTATGTAATAGTAAGTGTTCATTAAGTAAACATTTAACAATTAAGAAACCGAAATGAACACTTACTGGTTTAGTCATTTGACTGACAGTTTCATGTCATTTGACTGACTCCTCTGGGCGGGAACTACGATCATAGCTGAGATGATTGACGTTTAAAAGTTGACATTTGCTAAGGCCGTTTCTAAGCATAGCTCGCGCGGCTTTGTAGTTTGTAAATGACTCGTTCAGAATTAAATTAAAGGGCGGAGTCTGTGCAATGTCATTCACGCGTGCGCAATGATGACGAACTTTTTAATTGAGAACGAACATAACAGTTAAGATATTTTGTAGGCTGTTTTAATAAATAAGAACGACACAAATTTGAAAGTTGAAGCGATTCCATCGACTGTCAAATGAAGTTAAACATTAAGGTTTTATATTTTCTTATTTGTTATATTAATTTGAACGGCTATACTCTTTATATTTAGTAACTTAATTAAAATTATAATAAAACGTTAACCTTAATTCCCAAATAAAAAGGTCAAAATGTGTGCCATAGTCCATGGAAATTCCAAGAAACTTGAACTCCTCAAAGTGATAGTGATTTTCTTAATACTTACTAGGTAAATCAATCGCAGAATATCCATTGTGGAGCTAAGAACTTGAAATAAGAACAAAATCATAAAGAAAATTTGTGTTACTAATTTCTGTTCCCACAAATAGAAATAAAACATGTAGTCAGGAGAGTGATTCAAGGCTATGTACCTCTTGTTTAACCTGATATAATTTGCACTGGTTTCGTATTTTAAACAATTCCTTTGTAAAACAATAACATAAAAAACGGAGTTATACTCTCCCAGCGTTAGCTCACACTTGTAGTGTGGATCACTTGATACCATTTTGATCTTATCTCGCTGAACAACATTACACGTGATTATCATCCAAATTCTTCCTATTCTACCAGGAGAAACATACCGGGTTCAGTTTCTAATTGTTTACGCAATTACTATATCACAAATGTGTTTTTCAACACCTGTTTTTTTGTGTTTTAAGAATGTTCAAGGTGAATAAGCCTTCTGGATGGAGCTATACGGCTTAACAATTATTGAGAAAATAAAAAAAGTAAAAAAAAAGTTTCCTTTGAAGACAATATTGGGATATGCCATGTGCTTGTTGAAATGATGGAAATCGCCATGGTTATTAAACAATTGCATTAACGCGAAGAATTTATACATTTTTATCTGATTCTTGTTAATATTTTAAAAAAATGCATGCTTATCTTTTTTTTAGAAAAGTAAGCTAGTGATACATTAACGCTGGTTTCGTTTTTTCCGCATACTCCGAATATGAAACCCATGCAATCTATTTTAACAACCCACGTGTTGAGCTTCTCTTTGACTATCAACGCGTGTGATTCGGATAAGGAAAGGGTTACTGTCAATCTCTATAGAGGTGTATGGATCCTCCAAATGGTTATGACGTCTGTTTTATCATGTTTGACTATTGTTGTAGTCAAGTTATCAATCCCTGTGTAGTTAAGTTCCCAGGTTAGGCATGATAGTCATGGCGAGAATAAGACAACTGTTCCCAGCCCGCCCAACTAATTGAGTATTGGATATAATTGTCTAGCATATTAGACAAAGATTTCCGCGTAATTTTATCAGGTCTGGATTTTTCATTCTACTTCACACTCCTCGCGCTATGACGTAACGCCACTCATAAATACATCGAGGTATGACGTAATTATTCATAATGATGTAATTATTTATAAATACTATGGTATAAAACTATCACTAAATAAAATTTATTAGATGTCCTTCTTTCTCAGCCAATGAAATCGCTCAGTTTTTTTCAAAACAGAACGTTCCATTTCACACTTTTTATTCCATGAAAAATAGAACGTTCTGGTTTGAACTACGGCAAATCCACGTGACCTTATGGTAAAAGTCGATTTTTGCATTTTTGCAAACGTCGTATCTGTAAGAAGATGAACCTTCGGTGCTATAAACTGGCCATGCAAAACTCGTGCTATCAACTGGCCATGCAAAACTCGTATTGTTTTGTAAAATGTGCAACGGAGTATATTATTTTTTTGAAAATTCCATCACCCCATCTTTTCAACTGAGCAAAATACGAAATTGCACTTTTTGCAAAATAATACGACTTTTCCATGGCAACTTAGTCAGTTTAGTTTAAACTTAATTATTTTACTTCGATTAAAACACGTTACGCTCGAAGTCTTCCTTCGAGGTACCAGTACATTGCATATGCGGAAAGACAGTGTCTTACACACATAGCCATGACAGGGGAACGAACCCACGACCCTCCAATCATGGATCTGAAGTTCTACCACTGGACTACGCGCTCCACTTAATAGCGCCGATAGGTTCATCTCCATACAGAGACGGCGTTCGAATTTTCATAAAATATTAAGAAAGTGATTAGCAAAAATGTTACCTGTATCGGACACTTTTCTTTTGATTTTTACACCAGTCCATAGTATCAGATCACGTCGATTTGCTGCTGCATGCAACTATGAAGTGATCACAATCACTCAAATTCACACTCAACTTCAGTGATAAACACGCCCCCTAAATCCATTTAATCTAATGAAACTTACGAGGAGCGCGCGAAATATTCATTTTGAAACAAACAGTGCTAACAAAATCACTCAAATTCACGCTCAACTTTAGTGATGAACACGCCCCCTAAATCCATTTAATCTAATGAAAACTTACGAGGAGCGCGCGAAATATTCATTTTGAAAGAAACAGTGCTAACACAATCACTAAAATTCACACTCAACTTCAGTGATGAACACGCCCCCTAAATCCATTTAATCTAATGAAAACTTACGAGGAGCGCGCGAAATATTCATTTTGAAACAAACAGTGCTAATACGCAAGCGTTCGTATTTGTATCTGTCAGTCAATGTTTGTGTCTTTCGTGGGCTTAATTCTATTAATAAAAATTACGCAACAAGACCATGACTCGTACCCAGGAACAAAAACGTAGAACAAATTCAAAGCCGGTTTGAAATTATATGGAATTTTCTGCTTGCTTAGAAAATACCATATAACTTCTAACATATGCATAGACCGAAATAAAATTCTTTAAAACTCTACACAACAACGGTATGTATATGCTGAAAATTTGCAGTTGTGCAGCTGTCCAGATTAAAAGCTTATTCTGCATATTCATCTGTTGATGTTGTTGTTATTTTGAAGCGGTATGTTAATTTGATATTTTGTACAGGGATGTTGAATTTCTTCCTGTTTGCATCATATGACTTATGTGTTGATACGACGTTAAACCCAAATAAAATCGTTGTATTTAATTATACAATGGTAATTATTTTATCAATAAGGTAGATAAGTTAGGGTACGAGTACATACATACTATGAATACAACATATTGTTTGTTTTTATATTTAAGTAACACCAGTTACATGCTGTTCTCTTCTATGTTCCACTAGCTGACGGATGAAGAAAGAGTGTATTTAAATGCAGCCTACCTCGGTGACATTGGAGTTGTGCGCCAGTCGGTAGAAGACGCCATGGAATCGTCGCTTAATGTCAACTGTCTAGATTACATGGGACGAAGCGCGTTACATCTTGCGATAGACAGCGAGAAGTTAGACGTCATCGAAGTTCTTCTAGACAACCTCAGTTTTAATTGCATTGAAGAGTCTCTACTTCACGCAATAAGTAAAGGAGCTACGAAAATTGTGAAAATTATCACAGAACATCCGAATTTCATGGAAGGTGAGGATAAGTTGAAAAGGTTGGGAGTGGGCGAAGCATTCTTTAGAACAGAGGAGAAAAGTCAGTTTTCACCTGATATTACGCCATTAATATTAGCTGCTCACTATAACAACCATGAAATTATACAGTTATTCCTCTCACGAAATCACAGAATTGAAAAACCCCATCCAATATCGTGTAATTGTAATGACTGTGTTACAAAACAAAATTACGACTCTTTAAAGAGATCCCGGTCACGGCTGAATGCATACCGAGCTTTAGCCAGTCCAGCATATATGGCGCTTTCCAGTCCGGACCCGATAATGACAACGTTTGAACTGCGACAAGAAATGATGAAGTTGGCGGAGATTGAGAAAGAGTTTAAGGTATGTCATTCTTTTTTTTATTCAACATATCCTTGAAAGGAAATCGTGATAAAGATAAAATTGACGTTAATATGGAAATAAAAGTCACCAAGGTTTGGTTATCAAAATCGTAATATTTAACTTATTATGTCTATACAACAAGTGGTGAAAGGACCGGAGTTGAAAATTTGAGTAAAATATCAATAGAAATCAATACGTTCCTGGTTTTTTTATACCAAAACTAACTTTAGAAATTAAAATACGTTTTACGTTTTCTCATAATTGAACGCAAATGTGCGAACTAAGATGCTATGCAACCATTTTTCAGAGTTTAAAATATAAACATAAATAAGGATCGGCATAAATAATGCAGTATTTTTAAGATTTATGTCTTATCTGTATCACGTTGATTCTTTATGATTTTCATCGCTCGTCGTTGTCCGTATTCTTTCGGTGTCGTCCGTATAGCTTGGCTCTCTTACGTTAAGTGCCGAGCTACATTCCGATTTGCATGATGTCAGTTCGTCTTTGTAAAATGACGTGTGTACTTTACACAAGTAACTAAGCACGTAGACCAGAGAGGTTACTAGAAGTACAGACGTTTACAGAAGTAACTAGACACGTAGATCACAGAAGCGAATAGAAGTACAGACGTTTACAGAAGTAACTAGACACGTAGACCACAGAAGTGACTAGAAGTACAAACGTTTATAGACGTAACAAGACGTGTATATTTTACAGAAGTAACTAGATATGTAGACCAAAGAAATACAGACGTTTACAGAACTAACTAGACAACCAGTTCGCAGAAGTGACTAGAAGTACAGACGTTTACAGAAGTAATTAGACACGTCGACCACAGAAGTGACTAGAAGTACCGACGTTTATAGAAGTAAATAGATGTGTATATTTTACAGAAGTAACTGGACACGTAGACCACAGAGGTCAAACGTAACTCACGGAAAAAATATATGTGCAAAGTGATATTCAGAGCATCTTATGAAAGCGTTTATCTCGTTTTTTATAGATAGAATCTGTTAAATACATTTATTCTCATTTGAGTTCAAAAACCTCTTTGGCGTAATACATTATTTATTTACTCGTTAAATATATTAAATATTTAAAAAAAAACACTCGTTTTACACAGTTACCTCCCCCAGGGTAAATTTCTACGGTCAATTAGCAACCATACAAAAACAATTAAATGTCTCTGACTGAGGTATCCCATTCTTCTACAGTTTCACCTATATGAAGGTTAGATGAACACTGCCTTACCTTTAGAACTTCATGTGAACACAGCCTTAACAGTATGAAGGTTTGGTGAAAACAGCCTTACTTGTATGAAGGCTAGGTGAACGCAGCCTTGCCAGTATGAAGGCTAGGTGAACGCAGCCTTGCCAGTACGAAGGTTAGGTGAACGCAGCCTTGCCAGTATGAAGGTTAGGTGAAAGTAGCCTCACTTGTATAAAAGTTAGAAGAGCGCGGCTTTACCTGAATAAAGGTCAAGTGAACGCAACCTCATTTGTATGAAGGCTAGGTGAACGCAACCTCATTTGTATGAAGGCTAGGTGAACGCAGCCTTGCCAGTATGAAGGTTAGGTGAAAGAAGCCTCACTTGTATAAAAGTAAGGTGAGCGCGGCTTTACCTGAATAAAGGTCAAGTGAACGCAACCTCATTTGTATGAAGGCTAGGTGAACGCAACCTCATTTGTATGAAGGCTAGGTGAACGCAGCCTTGCCAGTATGAAGGTTAGGTGAAAGAAGCCTCACTTGTATAAAAGTAAGGTGAGCGCGGCTTTACCTGAATAAAGGTCAAGTGAACGCAACCTCATTTGTATGAAGGCTAGGTGAACGCAGCCTTGCCAGTATGAAGGTTAGGTGAAAGTAGCCTCACTTGTATAAAAGTTAGGTGAACGCAGCCATAGCTGTATGCAGGTTAGTTGCACGCAACTTAACCTGTATGTAAGTTAGGTGAACGCAGCCTTACCAGTATGAAGGTTAGGTGAATACAACCTTACCATGAGGAGGTTTAGTGAACGCAGCCTTACCTGTATGAATGTTATGTGAACACAGCCTTATCAGTATGAAGGTAAAGCGAACGCAGCCTCACCTGTATGACGATCGGGTGAATGCAGCATTGCCTGTATGACAATCAGGTGAACGCAGCCTTGCCTGTATGAAGGTTAGTTGAACGCAGCCTTACCTGTATGAATGTTTTGTGAACGCAGCCTTACCTATATGAAGGTTAGGTTGACGCAGCCTTACCTGTATGAAGGTTAGGCGAACGAGTATTTGTTTTTCCGTACATGCCATCACTCACATGAATCTATTTTAGAGCAGTTCAATAACAGGAATAATTGAATGAAAGCTGACAGAAACATAGATCAAATCAGACGCTTTATAAACAGAGGCCCACGAATTGGACATACTGGCGTCCAGATATTCGATAATTTTAATAAATTTCATTTTCATGGCACATCTGTTTGTTCTGGCATTTTATGCAAAAAAAGAAGAAGAGTATTTTGCGCGATGAAATTTATTTCTCGTCTGATTCTTTTTTGTTTTTTTGTTATTCTCTGTAAGAAATTGTTATCTTTATGGGAATTTTTATACAGACTTCAACTGTACGGTAATGTATTTTGAGGAATTATTGAACGTACCTAAGATTACGACCAGCATGTCTTTTACTTCATTTTAAATACTTCGATAACGAAGCATTTATGTTTTTGATGATTCTTTGGTATGCAATTAATTAAACATAAAAGTATTGTTTAATTAACACAGTACACGTGTGAGTTTATATTTGCTCATAGAATTCGTTATGTCAGTGCTAAGTAGACATCAAACGTATATATGTAGCAAACGGGTTGATTTGGTAATTTTGATAAATTTTCACTGAACATTATTTTTGGAAACTAAATTGTGCAAATTACAAAATAACAATAAACCAGCAAATATTCAACTTATGCATTTGTTTCTATACTGAAAGGGACCTAATTCTGGTAAATGCTTCAACGTTTTTTTTGGCTGAGGTGTCATTTGTTACACGAAGTGCTAAGTATATGTTACATCAGCATTTTTTAATATCCAACCCAATCCTATTTTTTTAAAGATTGTTTTACCCTTATTTAAAAAACTAACGTGCCACCTCTAATTTAATCAAACACACTTGAGATTTCTTAAACATGAAGTTTTGGGCCCAAGTTTCACAAATCATCTTGAGATTTTCTCAACTCATTTTTTTATATCTTAACTTCATTTACATTGATCAGTTTGTATATTATCTGTTTCTAATGAGTTATGCTGTGTTCAAACTGTTATTCTGTCTGGCCATTTAACGTGAACGAGTTTGAGTAATGATTTGGAGAAATTCAGAATTCAGAGTTGAGGAAAATGGCAGCTTGAGGCGCCAGGTTCTACAAAGAACACAGACATATTTCACATTGTACTAATTTTATAGGTATAATGGTTAACCATATGTGTGAACAAAAGTAAAATCTACCGCAACGTTGCTTTGTCTTCCTTTAATTAAGCGTTAAGGTGTCATACATTTACATGTTTATAAATATAACTACTTCAAAGTATAGGTGGAAACACACTACCTAAATCTCGTTCTACCCATTTTGATTCCGTTTTCGATTTTAATAAACAATCTATCTTACAACATCCGCTTACCATTGCAATGTTCACCCAAGTTTGACCCTGAATAGAAAGTATAGGCAAGGTAATACTTTTGTTCACTAGATCAATATTATCCATGCATCAAACCAATATTTACACGTGTACTTTACTTATCCACATTTATCACCAAAAAATGTAATTATTTAAAAAGTATGATTCATATTTCTTTCATAAAATTAGGTGTTACACGCAAGTTTTGAAAATATGAGTAAACAGTCTTTACAAATACGAAAGTAATGCCGCTTTTTCAATTCAAGCTAAATTAATGGTCTGCATAATAATTGGTTATAAAACTTGCTTAACGCAGGTCTCTCAAGTATTCAACCACATCAATATGCAGCTTGTTTTGCAAAGTGAAATCAAAAATTACATAAATTATATGGCATGTGACATGTTATTTTATTTTACCATTAAATGACTATAGACTATAATGTAATACATAATCGATTACATTATATTATAATGTGCGTAGAATGTTATATACATGATTATTAAACTAATATTCTAACATAACATGACTAGTTAGAAAATTTCAATTACAATGCATTTCTGTAATTTAATCAAATATTACCACAGCAAAAGGTGGGTAACTATCCGCCACTTTATAGCCCACCCAAAGATGATGTAGTTGGATACCTAAATTTTAAAAAGCAGTGCCGATCAACAACATAAATGAACATCTGCATCATTTAAGGAAACACTACATCAAATCTATTTCCCAGAAAAGTGTTCATTCATCATAGTATCAATTTAAGGTTTAGCATGAAATTACTATTAAACTACTATCACTCTATACGGTTGTTTAGAAGAAGGGATTGTTGAATCGGTTGAAAGGGAGAAACGCGCCAACTTGCGGATTAACGCAAGACGCACATCAGCTTGTTTTAGGTACACATCTGCAAGTACTATTAATTGGATAACAAAAAAAGTTCAATCCAAAGCACATATGCAATTTCAAAATAATTATCTGACGTATTTTTATATCAAAACAATATTTGGTATGCGAGGTATGCCGACCTAGCGTGCCAACATATCTTTAGATATAATTTGCGAATGCAGATATTGCAAGAAATCCTTAATTACTTCCGACAGATATCTTGATAGATAAGACCAGCTATCCCGCTTATTGACTTTGTTATTTCTAGCGATTAAATATTGCGCAGATGCCGTATCGAACTTCTGACATCAAAATTACTACAATTTAAGTCTTGATACCGCTAAACACTATTTCTTCAACAAGGAAAAAAATACGTAGAAACAGTTTCTTGGTGGGGTATATTTATATCAAACTAAGGTGTTTTATTTGTTGAAATTCATTGCTTAAAATCTACGATGGAAATTAGGTTTGAATGGATATATAATCTTTACGTTTACTTATAGCATCATTTAAGTACATGCTGTATTTCGACAAATTAGTATGGAAGCTCTTTAGTGCCATTTTATGACGATGCCAGCTGTCACTTATGCACTGTATGTATGACACTTATTATGAATGGTCTAGGACTATGTTTTATGTTAATGTCTTTGTAGTGGCTATGCAATTTGTATATCCAGATTTAATAATAATTCCGTTCAATGGAAAACGTGAAAGTGACTTTAAAATAAAAGGTTAATTTAACACACCGTTTGATATCTAAGTTCATATGAAACTTGCGCTGGGCTCGAATCTAACATTTGCTCTCATTTAGTACTAGATTTATCATTCTCATTGAAAAATATGATATCATACTCGGCACTAATAGACAAACATGTAAAATGTCTACATAAAAGTTATTGTATATTGGAAGCAATATATCTGTTATTCGCACTAGGATCAAAGAAGTAGCGAACTCTATAAGATATAAGACAACATTATGTTGTATCGTAAAACTTTACTTATTGAAAGTTTATAGGCCGTGTCCCTTAAATAAAAACATGTGATAAATACGTGATATATACGCATGTACACGCAATGTATGATTGCATCTGCTTTTCAGCCCAATATCTTATTAATAAAACAGTAATATTATTTTTTTTATCAATATTGAAAATAAATACCAGAATTATGAATGTTCTCTATCACATTTTTTTCTATGTTGTCTCAACCGCTACTCTTTATATTAATAATGCATACCCAACGATTGTTAGCATCTGCAATGAAAACTAGTATTTTGAGACAGTTTCATATTGATAACATATTTGACTACAACGGGCATGACATGACATGACATATAATTTGCGATAAAAAATCGTTAAGACAATTTTATATTATTAGCATAACTATAACTGGATGGTTTAACATATGCAGAGAAAAATAAACTTTGAGGCAATTTCACATTGATAACATTATTGTAACTGAGGGTTTATAATATCTGTGATAAAATAATCTTTGAGACAATTTTATATATATAACATCACTATAATCCACAGGTCATAATACCTGTGATAAAATAGTCTTTGAGGCAAGTCTATATTGATGACATTACTATAACCATCGTGCTAAAATATCTATGACAAAATAATATTCGAGACAAATTCATATTTATACCATTACTATAACCTACGGGCTATACTACATGTGATAAAATAATCTTCGAGACAATTTCATATTGATAACATTACTATAACCTTCGTGCTATAATAATTGTGATAAAATAATCTTCGAGACAATTTCATATTGATAACATTACTATAACCTTCGTGCTATAATAACAGTGATAAAATTATCTTCGAGACAATTTCATACTGACATCGCTATAACTTAGAGGGCATAACTATTTGCGATTGAAATATAAAAACTTGGAAACTTTCATATTGATAATATAACTGTAACTTACAGGGCATAACTTTTTTTTGCGATTAAAATATAAAAACATCAATGATAAAAATAAGCTTTATATCAATTTAATATTGTTACCTTTTTTACATTAATTGCTAGTATCTGCCATTAAGAGTATCTTTGAGACACTTCTGTATTGTAAACATAAATACACCAAGTATACCAAAACTATCATGCGTTCAATTTCCATAATATAATACTATGATCTGAATGTCAATCTGGTATATAGGCAACACTAATGGCCTGTTTTCCTCAGAGACTATGATCAAGATGTCTTTTCCATATACGTATTTATTCCCTTTCATATCAGTAAGAAAAGGATGGCTTATGATTGACTCCGCGGACCTGAAAGTGGTTCATCCGGTAAATTTGATTGTTGGATAGTTAAGGAACAATACATCTGTTGAATGTTCTTGAGACATTAACCGACACGTAGTACATGCAAATTCGAGGATCCCCGAAGTGATTTAAGTGTGTGTGGGGGGGGGGGGGGGGGGGGGGGGTCTCGGTGCATGAAATTCACTTGTATTTATATTATTGATGAACCAGGTCTATACCAACTTGTCGTGTTTATAAACTATCAATCATTTTAAACTAGCAGCTAATTGTTATATACGTATGTTTAAGTCGGCGATTGGAACAGTAAAAGACACACCTATGTTATTTTCCCGCGTATATAATACTATTTTAATATCTCTATTTATTTTGAGAAATTATAGAAATGAAACAAAACATTAAGCTTTTCCAACAACGCATATTCAGTCTAACTTTTACGAAGCTTATACACTTTAAGGAAAGTCAAGTATATTTAAAATATCAACGTTTCATTTACATAGATTATAAAAACAAACACATTTGCATGGTAATAGTTAAACAAACAACTTGTTTAACAGTAAATTTTATGTGTAAACATTTCAGGATTAAGAACAACTTCCTGTTTAATATAAGTATTTTCATTGTCTTTAGCTGGTCCTTTAAAAATGTTAAAGTGTTATCACAAAGGCGTCTTTTAGGACATATTCGCTGAAGATACCAACTGCATAAACACGACCTGACAACACATCAAACCACATTATACTTTCATTGGACTTATCATCTGTAGAACTATCCTCTTCACACCACAAAAGCATGGTATGATAACCAACTCAGCCATATTAATCTCAGGCTTGGCTGACCAGTTCTAGAACTGTCTACAAATGATGCCGAACATGGCATTCCCAGCCACTTTAAACTGACACTTGGCTGGCCAGTTCTAGCAAAACCATCTAAAATGACAGTGGACTGACCAGTTATAGAATTATTATTTAAATCCTGCAGACATGTGACATGATATACAACCCAACAACATTAAAATGACCCTTCGATGACCAATTCTAAAATTGTCCTCTAAATCCTACAGAAATATGCCATGATACCCAATACAGCCATAGTAAACTGACAATGGACTAACCAGTCCCAACTATCAACTTTAATGCTGAACAATAAAAGATGAAACCACTCTTAACCCTTTACTCCATAGATACAAGTTTTCCCGCACCAATCACAGAAAGCCTTTGAAAACAATGCAGGAAGAGTTCAGATTGCTCGTCACGAGCAATCTGAACACTTCCTGTGCCGTTTTCCGCTCTGTCAGTTAATATAAACATTATTCACCCAATAATTAAAAAGCCTTCAATAGTAGGTGTCCAAAGGCGTTTATATTAGAGGTGTCCAAAGGTATCTATATTAAAGTTGTCAAAAGGCGTCTATATTAGAGGTGTCCAAAGGTGTCTATATGAAGTAAAGGGTTATATTTTTTTCTTGGTTATGCATCAAACCACAATCTGTCAATGAATACGAACAACCGCAGAAATAAAATAAAACGAAATCTCACATAAAAAAACCAAATCAAACTGCACTGTTATATTGAAAACTACAATAATTATATAATATAATGATGATAACAATATCCCTGAAACAGCGTATGGCAGCTTCGCATCAGTTGTAAACAGTCCAACATTACCTGTTTATTGCTAAACCAAACAAAGCGAAACGAAATTAAATGGCGACTGTGTAGTATGCAAAGTCTGGGAAAAGCATCCATTTTAAAAAAAATAACACTACAAAATTAATGTAATTTTATAAACTTACACAGTTTTTTGTAACATAGTTAACCTATATATAAAGCTTAAATTCACACATAACATAATGTAAAACAGCATAGAGTACACAGAATATATATTTATTGTTATAGAGTATATTGTAGTGTTTTAATGTATTGGAAAATGGGAATTAACTTTAAAGTATGAGTGTATATGTTACATACATGTATTGTAAATATATATTTAAGTATTTCATAATCACCAGTGAAATTAGATAGCGTATAACAATGATTATTTCATTTGTGATACTGTATGCAATTACAAAATTCTACAATAGATTTATTTAGATTAGCAAGCCCTGTTGTTTGTTCGATGACTGAAATAGTTACAGTAGTCTAAATATACTACGATGACGGATATAAAAACATTATTTTTTAGGGATTCATTTACAAGAGATGTTGAAAAGTGAAATTTACATTTTATCCGCTATGATTTTATTCCCGAGAAATACGTTCATGTCTCTCAGCTCGTGTTCTTGAGTATTTTCCGGTTTCAATAATTAAGCCCCGAACCTTTGCTGCCAGGATAGCAAATATTTGTAACTATCATATTACAACGCTTCACGAGGCTATCTGTTGCTGGTGAATTAACACAGACCCATGTGTATCGAGTGCATCTCCCGTGAATTTCAAATTGTTGGCAGTTAGAGTTAAAACTTTTTTTCAAACTGCATATAACAAACGCTTTTTGGAAATAATTTTTTTGGCCAATTAAATTTATTAACACTAATCTAGTAGTATGCAACATTATAACAAAAATATATTGATGACTGCAAAATTTTGAAAAAGGGTTCTCTGATTTAAATCATGTACTGAATTATATAAAACCTGCCCAAGAGCCAACTTGTGGCAATTATATGGCAGTGGGGCTTAAATCTATGTGACGATAACCGTAACCTACACAATTTAGTGCAAAGGCGTCTGGTACGAAATATATTAAGATAATATGCTTCTTCAAGGTAAAATATAAAGAGAAATACGGCAATATTGCTGGATTTTTACTTAACTAATATTATTTCAGATAGTTGCTTATCTATATAAAGTAAAATGAAATCAAAATACCCGGATTGTATGCCAACCTCTAACTTGTTTCTATTTTTAATAAAGAGTACAACTCCTGTTTTATGGTAATATTTTACAAAACAAACGCTAAACATGTTTTCATCGATCCTAGAAAACATAAAATTGTGTTTTCAACAGAACTCGTCAATTTTTTTAAAGTTAATAAAATCTTCAGTATGAAATTTAAAAATGTAGAATGTAGGTGATGAACCTCTCCATAATACCTTTCTTTTGTATGTATGAACATTTCTTTATGTAATATCGTTTTGATAACATGTAAACGTGTTTCCATACTAAATTTTGTATGTATCTGCACATATGTGTAACAAAATACTATCATTTCGGTGATCTTTTCACCATTTTGAAATGCAAATACATGTTTTAATTCCACATATCTTTATATGATAGAGTGAATACCTCAGTCTGGTGGAAAAGTGTATGAACTTTGCTTGCGAGTTGATGGACCTTTGTCGTGGTACACAGGAAGTAGAAGCAGTTCTGAGCGAGGGGAGCGGTTGTAGCACAGAGAATGGCAAGCGCGACCCTCTAGCAAGACTGAAAATGGCCATACGATATCAAGAAAAAAAGGTAAGTTACGTGATTCATACATGGTCCTTTTTTCTTTTAATAGTAATTAATTTTCCTTAAATTTAACGATGAAATCAGTTCGTCGTGTTCAAATAATGTTCAATTCATTTAAACCTGTCTTAAGCAGCCCAGCCAATCAAAGGAAGGAGCGAAATTTGTTATTTAATGGAAAATAACAATTGCAGATGCTAAGGACCAACGGCTGCTTAATAGACGTGACCGCTTATACATGTATGACTGTACTTGAATGTATTTATTATTTGTTTTTCTCCTGAACGTACATATTTGATTATAAAGAATTCTTCATAATTCCCTTCAAGATCTTTGAATATATATTGAACGGAACAGCTAACCCGCCACTTTTATATTTCCAATATCTTCGTCAAAATATGAAGTAGCGTTATTACAATGTGTATACGACAACTACAGTCGAAATATGAAGTAGCGTTATTACAATGTGTATACGACAACTACAGTCGAAATATGAAGTAGCGTTATTACAATGTGTATACGACAACTACAGTCGAAATATGAAGTAGCGTTATTACAATGTGTATACGACAACTACAGTCGAAATATGAAGTAGCGTTATTACAATGCGTATACGACAACTACAGTCGAAATATGAAGTAGCGTTATTACAATGCGTATACGGCAACTACAGTCAAAATATGAAGTAGCGTTATTACATTGCGTTTACGACAACTACAGTCGAAATATGAAGTAGCGTTATTACATTGCGTATACGACAACTAAAGTCGAAATATGAAGCAGCGTTAGTACAATGTGTATACGACAACTACAGTCGAAATATGAAGTAGCGTTATTACAATGTGTATACGACAACTACAGTCGAAATGTAATAATGCAGACTTGGTCAATGTTATCATAAATGTTCTTTCTTATTCAAGTCTAAATTCCAAGGAAATTGCATTGACACCTTTTGGGAAAATGCATAAAATGTCAGGTAATGGGTTATTATATTAAATGTCAGTGGTGGGTTGGCTGCTCCGTTCGGTATATATACATTGCCATCACTTAATACATCCACAGTACCAAGCTATATATAGCCATAGTGTGCCCAAAAAAAATGTGATTTGAACTGAACTATAAGAGAAATTAAATTTTAAGAGGTGAAACATATCTATAACCAATGACAAAACGTTTGGCCGTAAAACAGTTTGTGCGGTTTGTGTGCTCTTGTGGGATTTGATTACAATGTCAGACATTTAAGCAATCAACGATTTGTTTAAGCAGGATAATTGGTTATTGAAAATGTCTAATTATACCTAGGATAGCGAATACAATATTCTTCGCAACTGAAACTAAAATAAAAACTAACGGTATATGACATTTTCAATTTATCAACATGTTTATTACAGATATGTCATTTTTTTAAAAATAAAACAGTTTAACCTTGTTTTATACATTTAGGTTTCATATTCATAGTTATTATCATTCTTTACTGTCTGCATATTAATGACTGTGGCATTACGGTACGTTTTGGATACCCTACTTCTTTTAAATTTGTTATAAAACGAAAGTAAACTTCGGCCTGGAAGTTTGAAGCTTGTGGTATATATTTCATTACCACTCATAAACACATTTAACTAAACAGTAGTTGCTACTTTCTTTTCTTGAATGCAATATATGCTTCCGATGATTAAATATAATATAACTAAGCATAATCTAACTACAACATTGAAATAGAACTAAAAATGCTTAAAGTTTCAATTTAATACCATATGCAGGATATGTCTAACTACGGATGAGCTTGTGTTGTTATATAAGGAATTACTATATGATACTATCTAAAGCAAACATCCTCGTGAATTGGCTGAAATATACTGAACGACCTAAGTTTTGCAACACTTTTAAGCCGCACTTTTCCGTTGTTGATATACTTCATTAAACTTACAATTATAACTGGGGTGTTTTAAGTTGTGTTACAGTTGATAATGTACACTCAGCTGAAGTTACTGGACTTCTCAAATCAAGAAATTTTAACAAAAAGGAACGCAATTTGAAGAAATCCAAATTTTGATATTCGGTATCCCCGAAACAATACACCTTTTTAAATAACGAAATGTGGATTGTTTATTCGTGGGGTTTTCTTGAGGTCTCTACATACGAATTCTATTCGAATATTTATCCGTAAATCCCGGTTTGATCAGCGCAAAAGCTGTTTTACTCATCGGGCCCATAATTTAGTTCGTTGTCATATTAGATGTTGTTGAAATATAAATATTCACATACTATTTTGAACTCTCACATTTATAGAGCGATACTTTTGACGGTGAGTATATTGTAATTATCATTGGATTTTATCGATAGAGCACGATAGCTACTTCGCCTGTTATAATATGATACCCTTGTTGCGCTGACGCAGTTCGATATACAGTCACCCAATCGTTATTTAGCGTTATTTATGACATTAGCATCAAGAGCTAAACCAATTATAAGGGTGGTACTCACCTTTAAAACAAATAACATTATCTAAATCTACATAATTTGCAGGTAAGGCCATTTAGACGAAGGTTTTATTTTACTAGAAGAAATGTCTTCTTTGTTTGCAAAGGCAGATTTGCTGTCGATTACAAACAGTGTAGTAAACACAAGCAACAGATGTTCGTTTGTTTGAAATGGATATAATTCTTTTAAATGCAGTTTCCTTCCTTTTGTGTAAATAAATGGGGAGAAGGAGTTTAATGACATTTTCAACACATATTTCAACACATACAGGTTTCACCACAAGTTAAATTTTGTTCTTTGTTCTATATAAAATAAAGTCTAGGAAGATAAGAAATTGTTTTTTAAAGTCTATTTTTATAGCAGGAATATATATCAACAAATGCAAATGCACAATAACTGGTAGGTTGAGCAGATCGACGTCTTTTTCAGTATAAGTTAAAAAGGGTTTAAGATATTCTATAGTTTCAATCTTCATTCTGACTAAAATTATAAATAACCGGGATGCTTTGCTGAATATATCTTTTTAAATATTGATGTTATAGGTAAAAACTTTCCGCTGCGGTGTTAATGTACCTAGCTTGAAAATGTTTTAAAGTATCTTATTTTGACGTGCTGATTTCTGCAAACTGTCTATTTCTATTTATGAAACCCAAACACATAGCTAATTGGATTGCTTATATATTTCAGAAAAATTAAAACAAAAACAAAAATATGAATACAATATTTCAATTTTTCTTCTTTTATATCAACTGAAAATTCCAAATAAACTTTATAATTTGTTTATTTGAACCCTTATTTCAAATATCGATTGAATGTTTGTTTGATGATTGGTCGCTTTCAAGATTGATACAATAATATCACGTCGCTGTTTATTAAATATAGTGAGTACATAGATATGCATAGACTATGAAAAACAAACGATAAGATGAATGCCCACGATAATACACTTCGATTAAAATTAGTTCAATGAAAGAGGTGATTTTCCGCGACTTTATAACTTACTAAGCTCCATTAACAATGTTGTGCAGAATGAGACATAAAATATCAAAAGTAATGACTTAAACACGTTTGAACGTCATTGTTTTATGTTTTTAAAAAGTTATTATCATCTGACAGATAAATAGATAATGAGAAACTACGTTTGAAACCATGAGGAAGCAGTTTTTTGGTGGATATGAAATGTACAGCAGATGATCAACCTATGATACTAAAAGAAATACTAGAAAGTCTGGCGCCTCAAAAATCAGTTTCCACAATAATATTCCTATGTAGAAGTATATGTCAACTTATACAGAGCCCCAATATATCCCAGCCCCTTGATTTGCAGAATCTCCAATCACTTGCTGTTGCTAGGATAACTTATATCATATATGAACAAGTTTGACAGAAGCATTATTGAAACGAAGAGAGGAAAATTGTCACGACTAGATGATGCTTCAAAACTCAAATTGAATAAAAAAAAAATCATAAATGGATGGGAAAAAAATAGAATTTTCCGTTTCCCATAGTATTCCTACGTAAAACTGAAAGCCCTCTTAGAGGACCTCTATACACAAAAAACCCTTAATTTCTACAAACTTTAAACCCCTACTCATAGAGACAACTTAATAAAATATGAACAAATTATGCAAAACTGTTGTTAAGAAGAAAACTTTTGGAAATTGCCTAGTTTAACTCTTTTTTTTGTACAAACATGAAACCCCAACTTATGGAAATACATGTATTGATAGGCAAACGCAGTTCCATTAAAAAATAATTATTGATGTTAATTATAGCTATACTTGAGTATTATAACTAGTCTAGATAAATACTTACAAAATCTGCTGAGCAATTCATCGGAAGATTTTTTGACAATTTTTAGTAATGGTGGCCATCTTGAGTTTCAGATTGAGAAATAAAAATCTCCTATGCAATAGAAACATCCATGTGAAGTTCAAATTTTAATTGGCCTAGTGGTTTCAGAGGATGTGCTGCTAAAGGATGGCAGACGAGGAACAACGCGTCTTCGCGTAAGTCCTTTGGTCAGTAGCGCTAAAAATGATACCCTCTAATGTTATGAAAACACGTTTTTTTATTTTAAAATACACCTACACCGTCATATAATACAAACATAAACAAATATTTATATTATCATAAATGGGTGCTGGTCACAAAATGTTTTCAGGACTTCCAGACAAATTTTTTTCTCCTGTTATTAATTTGTTTTTGCATAATTTGAATGTCACAGTGTGTACCTAACCTGTTAGGAGACAATTATATGTCAGCAGTCTGGTTAGCTCAGTCGGTAGAGCATTTGCCAAGTGTAAGCAAAAGGTTCCGGGTTCGAGTCACAGACTAGCTGCATAGTTTTCATGCCCTGTGCCATAAGCAAAGTACATGTATATACTATATTTTACACTGTGTCGATAGCCAGTATGTATTTAAATGGGGTTTAACGCCAATTTCAAACATACTTAGAAAACCTAGTAATGAATCTCAGTAGAGACACTGTCCTTCTGCAAGTTACCTCCTAATTTTCTCACAAAATGTTTTTGGTCCACGGAAGCGGGGATCTAACCAATTATTTAAGCGTTGAGAAGTAAGTGGTCAACACCACCTTGGACAACTTTGCCAACCATGACCCATTTGTATAATTCTAAACATCAGACATCCATGCTGTATTCAAGCATAAGTAGAGTTTTTGTAGTTTAAATGTTAAACAATGACTTATTACATGTATTTCTCTGGACAAGATCAATCAAATGTTTGAAACATTAGGTTCACTTGAGTAGAAAAACGCTTTAAGATATGTATTTGGACATGTAAGTAATTTGGACCTCCATCTCCCATGTACCAAGGAATACTTTAACATTGTCACCATAAAAGCATGAATGCACATATTAACCATTCTATTTACTTAAATTCCAAAATTAGCAGATGGCATATCAAAATGCAGCCAAACCTGTGTAGGCGACCACCTTTATTAAGAAACCACCTGTCATCAGCTGTTTCATTTTTGAAAGTTAACTAACCTGTATTGAGCAACAACCTTACATGGTCACTTTTGCTCCTTCCCTTGAATTGCTACTTAACACAGGTTTGAACGAATGAAATACAGTCTGGACATAAGTTCCCTTCAATTCTTGTCCACTCTCCTACAATTTAGTTTTAATACTAAACAGGAACAAATATAATAAACAAAAATAAAGCCTCAGCTGGGATTCAAACCCAAAAGTAATTACGTTGAATGTTTATCTCTCAACCTTTGTAATACTAGCTTTTTAAAGAGAACATTGTAAACTGCAGTACACGGAAAATGTAATAAATATTTTTTTTTAATGTATTGCAGTCAGAAAGAGTAACCACAAAAGACCCTGGTAACTCATAAAACTTGAAATATTAAAAGTAAAATTGAAAATGTGAGCAGCTCAATAAAAATTTTCGTAATACTGATTACTACAAGCAATAAAAAACATTTTGTCCATGCAACAACAAACCTCATTAAAAAACATACATATATGTATAAATTATTAATTTTTAATAGAGAATAATGTCATTAAAAACAACTTTATCACCATATTGAAGCCATCTCTTTTCCATGATGTTTGCAATTGCTGGGATTTGAACCCAGAGCCGGGCCCGATTAGCTCAGTCGGTTACGCGTCTGACTATCAATCCATGAGTCCCGCCCGGCAACAGTCTCCGTGATGATTGATATACGACATTGTGTCCCATTATCATTCGTCTCCCACTACTGATTCAAGTGGGAAAGTTATCAGTTACTTGCGGAGACGGGGTGTGTTCGAGTACTGGTTAATCCCAGGAAACAGTGGTTAGGTGAACTGATCGTCTGTTAGCCCTCGATGGCATAAAAATGACGCTTAATATTCAAACAAAACAAAAAACAAATTGAACCCAGAATTCCTACAAAAGTATAGATGTGTTTGCCAGTTACACCACAAAAGCATATCATGTTGTACCAAGACAATGGCCTTCAATAATATTTACCAAATCAAATTATGTAAATTGAAAGTTAATAGTATTTAAATTAGTCCCATTTTCTATTTATAAAATACACTCTTGTAGCAAACACTCACAGCAGTACATGTTTTCTAATAATGCAAGAACACACACAGCTGATGGTTTAAATGTTTAATTTGAAACCAATGTGTATATTTCGATTAAAGACTAGCTTCCAGTTTGATAAGGCCTTTTTTATGGTGATTGAGCTGTGGCCATGGCATTTGAAAAGTTCATGGCCCTGTTGCCATGACCACAAAAACAACTAGTTTCTAGTTGTTGTCACTTGTTGCCAGAAGTGAAACATTTGTTTGAAGTTAAATTGTTTTGAAGTTGTTAACTTAATAAGTTGCAGTTTTGATTGAGAAATTCGTGTGAAACAGGGGGTAAAATTGTTTTAGTAAAATATGTATTTTTTAACTCCACTTATTTAAGTTTGTTAAGTTTTTTCATAAATGTTTTTTTCGTTTTATGTTCATAATTTATATAATTATTTCCTATGGGGTTTGAAAGGTCTGCGAGTCCTGGGGTATACAGGGCCTTGTAATGGAACATTGAGTATTATATACGAATACACTGGGAAAATGAAATATTCCCATTTTCTTAGTCATTTGATCATTTCATGTCTGAAGCATGGTCTAGTCTTGGCAAATTGGGTTTGGTTCAACCAGAATGGAATTTCTAAATGGGCCATAAGGACAACAAAAAGGTAGAAATTTTAAAATTTCAATTATCTTCCTAATTATAACCTTTCTGCTAAACTTTTAAAAACTCAATATAAATTATCCATACATCAGCAAGCAAGATTCCCCCCAGGAATTTTTGAAGGCATGTTGCTTAAAATGGGAGGGATGGTTACGGGAGGGATGTCCCCTCCTGTGTTAAATTTTTTTTAAGTTTGACACTCGTGAATGGTGCATTTTTATGTATGTTAATTCTATTTAGACTATTGCTGCAATAAAATGAATACAAAGAAATTTTTATCTCGCAAAATCTCGTTTTCACTTATCAAAACTTCCATCCAAAATTCAAATTCAAAATTCTTGCATTGCAGAGAGATTTTCTCATCAAAACAATACCATTCCAAGAAATTTGTGTTTAAAATTGCTGAAACACTTTTGATTCAATATAGAAGCAAATTATATTTTTCATATAGTATTCATGTATTTCAAAATGAATAACGATTTTATTAAAGTTTACACAAATAGATTATTCTTAAAAATTATTTTTTTCCCTTTCCACTAAATATACTGAGTAAACGGGACCACAGTAACCCAATTTTGACCGTCACCACATCCGGTTATTTCCAATGGACGAAAACGCTTTAATCTATGTTAAAAATTTAAACCGTTTTAAGAGGGGATTATATTTGCTGAAATAAGATGCTGAGAAACCAGGTGTAGCCAACGATCCGTTAATGTGCATTTCAAATATATGTTTCTTTCCTATATGAGAATAGTATTGCCATAAAAATATAGTAAAGAGTGTTTATAAATTAACAACTTGTCATATTTCCAAGTTAATACAATTGAGAAGTTTGTATTTTTAATGTTTGATTCTGTAATTTTCATTAGGTGTCAGTGTTTTTCCAAATAAATATAAATTTTATAAAAGGAAACATTAATATTAAGTCTTAAATATCCTTAATAAACGCAACCGATTTTTTAGATTCCAACTTTTGAAGGCGCCGACTTTAAGACCGGGTTTCTCAAATTTGTTAACATCCTGCAGCCAACATCCGAGTGTTTTTTTCGTATTTTTTCTTCAATTTATGTACAAAATAAAGTATTTAAGTAAAAAGTATAAAGTTTTAAGTGGAGATTTTATTCTAGCTTTGTTGAAATAAGTTGCTGAGAAAACCCTTTAAAATTTCATTGTTTTTTGTCACTTGCATTAATCCCATAATATATACTGCGATCTATTTCTAGTTTTCTTGATCTGAGAAATGGTCGTGGTACACTTTATTGAGGTATTTCGTTCCAATTGACTGCATACATACTATATAAACTTCACGTGATTGGGAGGTTACTGAATCAGTTAAAAATAATGCCGACACATTGGTCAGTAGTCGATTTTAAATCTTGTGAAAAATAATCTCGGATCAAGAAATTTCACAGGACACCGCATTCTATATTAAGGCGATGTAACCTTCAAATGACTCGTTTGATTGACATACCTGTACACACCTCCAGTTCACACTTGCGAGTGATTGTCAAGTCTGTGAAATAGGCCAATTGATCACGGGGTCACTTGTTTAATTACTGAGCGGCTTGTGTAATGGGATTATTTAACGGTAGTCACAATGGGTGGGAAGGCATGTCGGGCCACTTAAGGGATGTCGCTAATCAACCAAATCTTTAGAAGGGATGTCGCATGCGTTGACTCAGGGGGAAGCCCTGGCAATGGATTGAAGATGTTTCGACAAATCAAGGGGCTCGTATACATAGAGACCCTGTAAGGTGACTTTTACTTTGACATAGGATCCGTATGGTATCAGGGCTCTCGTTTGTCTGATGTTGAGTCCGGTATTCGGCCCAAATCCCAAATAGTATCCCTTGAATACCTAATACCGCGGTATACCTATTTCTGCAAATACACGTAAAATAACATGCGAAAAGCTCCGAGTTCCGTTAGCGTCGATATTTGTTTTACATTTTCTACCGGCAACTGTTTATTACTCTGCACACTTAAGCAACTTTATTACTGTTTATTATTGATGCCATTAGTTACATGGTTGATAAAGTTTTAGACTCGCGGTAATAGGTATGACGAGTATATAATATATATATATATTTCTCTCAACCAAAAGCTACAAAAATCCCAACGCACTCTACACCAAGCTTTGATAATTGTTTGGAAAGATATATATACAAAACACTCACAAATGCCGAGGGCATGGCTTAAAAAAGTATCAGCAACTTGTTAATGCTGTTAACCATTGTTATGCAGCAAAACAGAACAGGCATAAACATACTTTTTTCTATATGTAAACTCTAAAACCCAGATTCCCCCCAGAGCTGTCTAATGCAGCAATAAAAAGTTACCGCTAACTTTCAATCACTGCTGTTAGTTTTTTCTGGTTCCCCGGAATCATGGAGCATTTGTTAGTTTTTCTGGTTCTCCCGAATCATGGAGCATTTACGGTTATTATTTCTTCTGGTTCCCCGGAATCATAGATCATTCAGATAGAAAGATAGATTACCGCTTTCGCTTAAAGAGTGTTAGGATGCACGGTAGGTGCTGTATATTCTACCACCCTTCATGGACAGATTTAAAATAATGATATTGTATTTTCTTTGTTGCATTTCATCTTAACAATGGATCTGTTTCTCAGATATTATTTGTTTTATCATAACTTACGTATTAGTTTATCTTTACGACTACCGAGAAATAAAGTACTAGAGAAACTCTATTAGACGCTTTACTTGTATTGCTAGGAGACAGATTGGAAGAACATCAAGTACATGTGCATTGCGCTAAATTAGTATGCATTCATTTGACCTTGTGGCAATAGAACAATAAAATATTGTTCCTAAGGTATTATATCCTACATTAAGTATAGCAGGAAAGATAGACAAGTTCAGTGGGTTAGAACGAATATACAACCTATTTCGTGCTGTGGTTTGATTGTAAGGCTTTGCAATAATGCGTTTGATACGAAAAGTGGAGATCTAATCTTTGAGTCGCCACTGGGCTTTGCCTAAGATGATTATATTTCAACATCGCAGCCATCCAGAATTATATAAAATGTATTCTACGAGTCTGCTTTTCCCAGTTGCTGTAGTGTAGTGCTCGATCATATTACGGTACTGTCTGATGTTGGGTAAAAACGTTGGATATTGGTTACATTCTTAAAGTTTTAGTATTAAAATAAATCCTAAATTTCTAAATTTATAAGCAACTCACAAAAAACATTTCTTCAAATTCAAATTATTTAAAAATCAATGATGTATCATAGGTTGAATTCTACCAATTGGTTATGTAGCATGATGTTTGCACACATAAACTTACCAACCTGTCTACAAGCAGTAAAAGCCTAACTTTATATAATGAAGTTGTAGAATAACAAATCTTGTTTTCGTATTTTAATAAACAATAAACGGTTTGCTTCATTTGCTTTTCTTGGTTGCGTTCCGCGTATCCTTAAGTGTTATGTGAAGACAGACAATGTTTTTGTTTCTATTTCGGGTTGTTGGAACATGCAGCTCATTTAGTGTTGCCCGTAATTTAACATGATTTAGTGTTGCCCGTTATGTAAACTGATTTAGTGTTACCCGTAATGTTACATGCTTTTAGTTTATCCGTAATGTAACATGATTTAGTGTTCCCCGTAATATAACATAATTTAGTGTTGCCCGTAATGTAAATTGATTTAGGTTTGCCCGTAATGTAACATGCTTTAGTGTTGTACGTAATGTAAATGCAAGGGTCCTTTAAGTGATAATACGATGTATTTAACAACATTTTGTTCTAAAAGCTCTAATGTCTAATAGTATACAACAGCGAATATATAAATACCATATCCATGTAAGGGAAAATTGTTAATCTGATAAAAAATATGTTGTTTATTTTCAAAAGCGCCGCTATTTGAATGTGATTTTCATTGTATAATAGCAGTATAAAAACTTTCTCAAAGAAAATTTAGCATAGTTTCAATAACAATAAGTTTTAATTTTCAAACAAATAACAAATCTTACATAGATACCTCATATTAACATAACTAAAATATAAAATATTCAAACAGCATAATTTCATGGAATAGGTAAAGTAATAAAGGAACAAAGGAACCTAACTTCTCAAAACAATTTTAACAATTAATACAACATTTTGTATGACATATTGACTTTTGCACAGTTTATAAAATTAACTTGATTTTTTACAGTACAGTTAATTTTATCATAGTATTTCCTTTTCCGATAAAACGGAAATGTAATGTGCAGTTATTCATGTTTGGGTTGGCCAATACTATGGGTGACTAAGAAGCATTTTAGGCGCTTAACTGCGGACATTATGTTGGTGGTTTGAACATTTTGATTAAAGTGGTTGTAAGACTGTAGGTGCTGAAGCAGATTCACGACTAGATTTTTCAACTGCAACAAAGATCTCATTATTTGGTTTAATATTCAAGTTATGTGTAGATGTTTCCATCACTTGCTTTTTTATGGACACATTTCTAAATAGTTATACATTCACGTTGTTTGCCCTAAGACAGGCGACAGTAGTACCTTCAAATAGCAGAGTCTGATCTATCACCATAGGTACGCATGATGTGACGTGCCTAAAGCAATGACCTATCAAAAGCTGATATAGTTTCCTATAGTGTTTTTACCGACAACAGACTTACAGTACCAAATAGAATTGGTATCATTAAATATGTCCAATGGTCTCTGCCATAAACCCTAAATCCTGAGAATAATTTTCGTAGCTACATCCAAACGTTGCAACAGTGCATATATTCCTCTTCAATGGTGTCTAGTGCAGATTCGAATCTGAAATATATATACATAAAATATATTTAATGCATACCTATTCTTAGTTTCTATGGTAAAGTATCTATTGTCTAAAACATGTTCTGCTATGTGCAAATTCTATCCGAAAAAAATAGTATAACTTTGCAAAACTCTAGAAAATATAATAATAATAAAATAAAAAAATACTGGTAAAATGTTTATTTTCAACTACGTGTATTGCTAACCTGATTCAAATTATGTTACTTTAGTTTAAATTTTATAATTTGTAATCACTAACAAGTCAAATACTCAAACCAACAGTCGACTTGGTTGGTACTCTGAGAAGGAATCACAAATATACCCCCCGGTTCTTATCAGCCTCCTCAATGACCAGATATCCAGATTATTGTCCAGTGGCACCCTGTTTATGGTAAATGTATTCTCCTTCATTCAACGAAGTTTGCTCGCTCACATTGACATAGTAAGTACATGATAGCGAACTTTTCGTTCTAAACAACATGAGATGTTTGCACTCATCTCAAGACAACCCGGATCGATGTTGGCGTTACTTCTAGCTTGTTCTTCACCAATCCATATACATTCTTTTTCAGATCAGTAATACGTGTTTTGAACATTTGTTTTGAAAAGGAAACTTTTGAAAGCAAGTATATTTCATATGTTTCTTTCAGGTATTTTGTCATGGATACTTAATGGGGACTTTATGTTCTTTCCTTCATTTGTTCTCATTGATACGCTAAAACATATGCAGATTTGTGTCTAGTGACAGATAAAATGGCCCTAATCTTATATTAATACTAAAACAGAGTGAGTGTTTCTTGGACAAGGATTTTGAACGGTGTTTATACTACAATTTCTTGTTGGAGCATCAAAGCCACGTATGTGTTATAATATTACCGGACAGTCTTACAAAGCATTGACTGATCAGGTTTGGAAAATAAAACATAAATTTAGGTATAGCAAAGCATTGTTAATTCTCAACCTTATATATATATATATATATATAAAGCAAATATCATACTTTAGTTTGATACAATATTTAAATAGCATTCGTCTCATCTATCTGAGAAAACGCTATGCTACCATTGATAGAAATACGAGATTTGTTATCCACATTTGCAACCTGGGTGATAACAAGGAGTAAATTGATTACAATACTGTCTCGTAATAAACTTTAATGGTAACTAAATTTGCTGACTACACCAGAACTAAACTCAACAAAGCTGTAAGTAAATTATACGGCAATAGCGTGTCTTCTGTAACGTAGACAGATATTTCCTTTCAAAATTTCCGTTGGAGGTCTCCAAAGAAAAGCCATAATGACAGTGATTAAGTCCTTTATAATTTGTTTATTCTTCTATATCCGGAATGCCAATGTAATCATGAATGGTAAGAATAAAGATAGAAAACATTTTACTATAAACTTTGTCTGATCAGCACTCGCATCACTCGCTTCAGTTAATCCTTCGGAGCTGAACGTGTCACAAGTATCATCCAATGTCTATATGAGATTCGCTTTTGTCGATCAATTCTAAATTTAATTTACTGAACACACAAAGATCTACAAGAATATGACGTATTAAGTCGGATGATTAAATTCATGGTATATTGTATAATCCAATAAAGGGGTTACATAAATATAGTGTGGTTTCGCTCATATTGTTTTCACTTTTCAAAACTAGTTTACAGGATCGTCCATGGATTTTGTCTTATGTATGTCATTGTTAAATGTTACTTTGGTTTAATAAAAAACTTATAATAAAAAAGTTTTATTTTGAAATGCATTCAAACTCCCCCGAAAATGCAAGAAAAACTCAATGCGGTCCTTACATAAAATAATAGAATACATATACATGTATATACAATTTGTCTCAGGGTTTTTCTTTTCCTTTTGACAGCGGAGCTTATTGACTTTAAAACATATTACTGTTTAAACCGATGGTAGGGAGTTTAAGGTGTTTTGTATAGTACCTTCTCATGTAACATAGTCTGATATTCACCTTTCTTGGTCGCGTCCTGTAATAAAAAATATATTTGATGTCTCATTACACAGTTGTGTCCCTTTTTCGCCACGAAAAAAGTCTTGCAGATCAGTAGAGCAAAAGCTGCCATAGTATTTAGTGCAATAAGACACCACTGGTGGTATAAATGACTTTTATAGGATTTTATCAGACACATGTATTTATGAGTATTTGAGGGCATGTTATTTTTTTAAAAAAAATGTTATGGTGTCACTGCACCGTTTTTAAAAATACAAGCTGATTAACCCATCAATTATTATGCATTTTTATCTAGAGACACATTCCTGCTAGGAAATAAAAAATCTAAAAAAAAAATTGGGAGGATTTTTATCTTGGAAATCATAGACCTTATTTTACATAGAACAAAAAACAAAATCCAACTGTGTAGTGATACCTATAATCAGATGATATGTCCATCCAATATACCAAGCATTTAGGCAAAGTATAATATATAAATATATACTTTGGTGCTTGAAAAATAGTCAAATCGAGTTATTATTTTCGCGTGCCCCTTTAATATCATTCAGGTGTCATTTCACAGTTGAATTCTGCTCTATATTCTATATAAAATAAAGTAGAGAATGCCCACTGTAAAAAGAAACATCCATATACAAGGTTGTAAAGTATTGTTTTCCGTAACAGGAATGTGTCTGCTCTGCTCATAAATATGAATGACAACTGGTATTTGGATCAGCTTGTCTGTGTTATTTAGAATACAATGCGGTGAAACCACTAAGTTTTTTTTTTAAAAGTCACCAAATGCTCTAGAGTACAATCGTTCTGTTAAAATCCAATATAAGTCACATCTTAACATCAGTTATGTCTTATTGCAGTATATGTTATGTAAAATTTTGCTCTACCATCTGTAGCAAGACATCCTATGATCCCTATGATCATTATGAAAATGATTCAAACCAAATTACTTAGGACTTTTTAGCGCAGAAATTGTATTACCATCACACAAAAAGGGCGAAAATCTGATGTGATACATATACACGATCTAGGAGCGTTCATATATATTGATTGATATAGTTGAACTAATAGTGTATATTTTTGCCTCTTAAAGTGGCATTTCATAGAAATACCCAAACATGAAAAATGCATCCTTTTATTCACCAATACGCGTCATTGAATTAAAATCGGTTGTTCAACGGAAGCAACAGTGGGAAATTCCTCCAAAATCGCACAGGACGTGGCTGGCCTATTATATTCATGGTAACAAGTGCAATTTAACCACAGACACTGGTCGCAAGTTATTTTTTTAATTACTTATATAATTATTTATAACGTAAAGATACCCAGTGCATCACAGATATAAATGATTGCTTGTTTATTTCACTAAAATAACTGTTCGAACTTTATTTAACATAAGCAAAATACCAAATTGCTCTACCAAGCTGCTTTAGTCTATTCATCACACGTATTTTCTCTTTGCTACAACGTCTCAATGTTCAATAAGGTCAGCTGTCACCATTAATATGAGAACTCTGATTGGCTTAAATTTTTTAGGGATATTTTGATAATAAGCTATGTATCTGTTTGGAGGAACCTGTCGAACTGGCAAATGTAATCACAATAAAATGAATGTTTATTATGTGTGTGTCAATAAAAAATAAATATATGTTTCTCTGATTGAATTAATTATATTAAGGAAACTGTGTGGGAAATAAAATTAATGATATTAACATTTATTTGTGGTGAAAGTTAGGGACAAATAGGAGGAAATATGTTAGTCGACTGGACAAATAGAGGGAAACATGTTTGTCGACTGGACAAATAGGAGGAAATATGTTTGTCGACTGAACAAAAGAAGGAAATATGTTTGTCGACTGGACAAATAGAAGGAAACATGTTTGTCGACTAGACAAATAGGAGGAAACATGTTTATCGACTGAACAAATAGGAGGAAATATGTTTGTCGACTGGAATAAGTAGAGGGAAACATGTTTGTCGACTAGACAAATAGGAGGAAACATGTTTGTCGACTGGACAAATAGGAGGAAATATGTTAGTCGACTGGACAAATAGAGGGAAACATGTTTGTCAACTGGACAAATAGAGGGAAAAAAAAAATTTGTCAACTGGACAAATACGAGGAAACATGTTTGTCGACTGGACAAATAGGAGAAAACATGTTTGTCGACTGGACAAATAGAGGGAAACATTTTTGTTTACTAGACAAATAGGAGGAAGTATGTTTGTCGACTGGACAAAAAGGAGGAAACATGTTTGTCGACTGGACAAAAAGGAGGAAACATGTTTGTCGACTGGACAAATGGAGGGAAACATTCTTGTTGACTAGACAAATAGGAGGAAATATGTTTGTCGACTGGACAAATAGGAGGAAACATGTTTGTCGACTGGACAAATAGAGGGAAACATTTTTGTTGACTAGACAAATAGGAGGAAATATGTTTGTCGACTGGACAAAAAGGAGGAAACATGCTTGTCGACTGGACAAAAAGGAGGAAACATGTTTGTCGACTGGACAAATAGAGGGAAACATTCTTGTTGACTAGATAAATAGGAGGAAATATGTTTGTTGACTCGACAAATAGGAGGAAACATGTTTGTCGACTGGACAAATAGGAGGAAACATGTTTGTCGACTGGACAAAAGGTATTTTTGAGAATAATACAATTATCTCGGAATGTTTTTTATATTTATGTTAACCCATTTCACTGTTATAGATTTGATTCGGTTAGCTCGATCGATACAGATGAATGATATATAATTGTGAATTATCACGTATGCAACTACATGAATAAACACTATCTTAGATTATCTAGTATATTTTATATAGACGTTTTGAAAAATCGGGGCAATTATCTACCGATGCTCCAATTAAAATGATGACATGATGTTGATGCATGTTGTTTCTTATACCCGTTGCGTAACACCACATAATAAAGAATGTGCAGACTGAAGTAGTTTTTGCGACAGATGCCTGTGTATTCAACAATGTTGATATCCATGAGATCGTTCCTTGGATACGAGTTATAAATAGAACGATTTTCATTTTTAAGTAGCGCCTGTGTGATTCCGGGTAAGAACAGAATCACTTTCGATCTCTGCAGAGGGGTATGAATTCTCCGAATGGGTGTCATGTTCATTTTAATATTTTTTGTTATTGTGGTTAAATTATCAACCCCTGTGTTGTCCCAGGGAGCCATATGAGTGATTGTAATAATAGGATCACTGTGACCCATGCACGTCGTAAGAAGCGACAATTTGAGTAATATTATGGAAATTGCTTATACTCTGCAGTTCTGCAGGTATCAAGGTTCTAGATTCATTCTGTATGTTCATTTGTTGATGTTTTTATCTGTATATTAATATTTTTTCGGTACGCCGCAAAACCCCATTCATTTTAATTAGATACTCGTTACCATTACTTTTTGTATTTTTCCAACCTAAAATAATTTTAAAGAGTTATCAATAATCCAATTCATGCTGATTTTGTATGCGATGAAATGCCACTTTGAATGCGTCCATAGACACTGAACACGCTGAACAAGCGCTGTTTATGAATCAAATACTGATCAGTTGAGTCTCCATTTTGTTAAGTTCTATGCTTCAGTATCATATAAAAAGTTACCCTTTTCTCAAATGGGGTTATGAAATACAAGTTCTAGTAAAGTGTTTTTCTAACTTAATCAAATTCCGGTCGAAGTAGAAAAAAAAAGCCAAATGTCTACACAAATTGGTTTTATAGACCCCATTCATATCTTTGTGACAGAATATTTTCTTGAAGACGGGTAATATTATTGGTAAATGACAATATTTTATAAGTTATCGTTCTATCCCTATTGCCTATTATTTATTATTTTATAACCAAGTTATCAATATCCGGTGTAAAACTATTTGTTATAACGTCTAAGGAGTCATCTGTACATTTTGCAGACCGACTTTAAAGTAAGCGACAGTGACTACAGCTAACGTCTAAAGTTACGTTTACTACCAATTTTAATAACGTTTAAAGTCATTGACAGAATGTTTAAAACCGTTTTCTCTCAAGTATGATAACATTTACATTTAATGATAAATAAATTTTTCCTTGAAATGAAGAACGTTTACACACAATTATGAATAGCATATGCTATAATGATGAAGAATGTAATACAGTTTATGAACGTTAACAATTTGATTAAGCATTTACATCTCATTATGAACATTAAATTCAATGGTGCCGAAGAACATTTATGATTAATAATAAAGAACTTGACGAGGAATGATGATAAATGTTTACACTCGTTAATGAATTACATTGACAATAAATAAAGAAGAATAAAGTAGATTTAACTCAATGATGATGAAGAACATTTATGAATAATAATAAATAAGATTATACTTAATACTGATCAACGTTAACACTCACCGATTATGAACATTTACATCTCATTATGAAAAATGTTTACGCGTAATACCAGAGTCTCACACCCGCCTGTGATCCCTCGGGACGGAATTTAATATCTCAACCGCAATCCATGTAAGAGTTTATTATGTTTGCATACCTGATAAGAATATCTGCATTTTACCGGGTTAAAACATGTTTATCTCACCCTAGGGCCAAGATGAAATTCTCCCGCTGTGACGTTGGAACCATCTATAACGTAACATATACAATATATGACGTAGATCATATATATTGACGTCAATCATATTATATTTAAACGCTTAAAAGCGATTGATGTAAAAATATGGTGAAGAAAGTTTACACTCTATGATGAAAAAACTATACTCAAACTATTGAGTACATCTACATACAACTAAGCATTCAATGGTGAAGAACGTTTGCACTCTATGATGAAAAATATACTCAAACTATAAAGTAGACCTACATACAACTAAGCATTTAATGGTGAAGAACGTTTACACTCTATGATGCAAACTATACTCAAACTATAAAGTAAATCTACATACAACTAAGCATTTAATGGTGAAGAACGTTTACACTCTATGATGAAAACTATACTCAAACTATAAAGTAGACCTACATACAACTAAGCATTTAATGGTGAAGAACGTTTACACACTATGATGCAAACTATACTCAAACTATAAAGTAGACCTACATACAACTAAGCATTTAATGGTGAAGAACGTTTACACTCTATGATGCAAACTACACTCAAACTATAAAGCACACCTACATACAACTAAGCATCCAATGGTGAAGAACGTTTACACTCTATGATGAAAACTATACTCAAACTATAAAGTAGACCTACATACAACTCAGCACTTAATGGTGAAGAACGTTTACACTCTATGATGCAAACTATACTCAAACTATAAAGTACATCTACATACAACTAAGCATTTAATGGTGAAGAACGTTTACACTGTATGATGAAAACTATACTCAAACTATAAAGTAGACCTACATACAACTAAGCATTTAATGGTGAAGAACGTTTACACTGTATGATGAAAACTATACTCAAACTATAAAGTAGACCTACATACAACTAAGCATTTAATGGTGAAAAACGTTTACACTGTATGCTGAAAACTATACTCAAACTATAAAGTACATCTACATACAACTAAGCATTCAATGGTGAAGAACGTTTACACTCTATGATGAAAAACTATACTCAAACTATAAAGCACATCTATATACAACTAGGCATTGAATGGTGAAGAACGTTTACACTCTATGATGAAAACTATACTCAAACTATAAAGTACATCTACATACAACTAAGCATTTAATGGTGAAGAACAGTTACACTCTATGATGAAAATTATACTCAAAATATTGAGTACATCTACATACAACTAAGCATTAAAAGGTGAAGAACAGTTACACTCTATGATGAAAATTATACTCAAAATATTGAATACATCTACATACAACTAAACATTCAATGGTGAAGAACGTTTACAATCTATGATGAAAACTATACTCAAACTATTGAGTACATCTACATACAACTAAGCATTCAATGGTGAAGAACTTTTACACTCTATGATGAAAACTATACTCAAACCATAAATTACATCTACATACAACTAAGCATTAAATGGTAAAGAACAGTTACACTCTATGATGAAAATTATACTCAAAATATTGAGTACATCTACATACAACTAAACATTCAATGGTGAAGAATGTTTACACTCTATGATGAAAATTATACTTAAACTATAAAGTACATCTTCATACAACTAAGCATTCAATAGTGAACAACGTTTACACTTTATGATGAAAACTATACTCAAACTATAAAGCACATCTACATACAACTAAACATTCAATGGTGAAAAACGTTTACACTCTATGATGAAAATTATACTTAAACTATAAAGTATATCTACATTCAACTAAGCATTCAATGGTGAAGAACGTTTACACTCTATGATGCAAACTATACTCAAACTATAAAGCACATCTACATACAACTAAGCATTCAATGGTGAAGAACGTTTACACTCTATGATGCAAACTATACTCAAACTATAAAGCACATCTACATACAACTAAACATCCAATGGTGAAGAACGTTTACACTCTATGATGAAAATTATACTTAAACTATAAAGTACATCTACATACAGCTAAGCATTCAATGGTGAAGAACGTTTACACTCTATGATGAAAACTATACTTAAACTATAAAGCACATCTACATACAACTAAGCATTCAATGGTGAAGAATATTTACACTCTATGACGAAAACTATACTCAAAACATTGAGTACATCTACATACAACTAGACATTCAATGCTTGATGAATAACGTTAACACTCATATGTGTGTATGTGTTTATATATATTTATATATGTAATTATAATTATACAATATATGGAGAGTTATTCAAATATTGGTATCCAAGAATGGCCCGTGAAAAGCGTGAAGCATCCGGAACATTTACCCTACCAGTGTACGAACTATTGATCATTTGTTCACCTGACATTTTAGTCTTGATTTAATGTCATTATCCAGCATGTTGTCACGCACAAGTTGAACGTATTACTTTATAATTTCTGAATGTCATTGGCTATCTTGCATATCAAAGATGCTAGTGACGATTTCTATTCTAAACACTACATACAATCTAACAATTAATGATTGAATTGAAAGTCCGTTGTACTTCCAGAACCAACTTAAGCCATGTACACGATTTACCGTTTTTAAATTCACAAGGAATGTGATTTTGAGTTTAGTAAATTAGGTATTTGTTTGTTGTTGTTTTTTATGTAAATCAGAATGAGACTATGTTTATTGTTTATTAATCTGCAACATTTAACGCATCTTTTTGCATCCATGCACTAGCGCAATCACCTCGATTGATTTTACGTATCGATACCTTACCCTGTAAACGTACGGAATATCATTGTCTAGTTAAAATGGTTAATTATTTTCGTTTCCAACGCGTTTTATCCAGTTCTTCATAGTAATATATTTACAAATTCAGCTTTTTAATTATTAAAGTTCAATGGTCTCGTATTTCTGATACAAATTCGCACACATGTATACAAAACAAGAAACTGTACGACTAATCGAAGACGTAGCATTTAGGAGAGGTAACGGCCAACCACAATCATTACATAGATTCATCATAAGCATACTGCAAACGAAGTGATAACAGAAGATTGCCCGCCTTTAAGTGTTGTCTGACTAGGATTGTACAAGAAATAAATATTTTATATTATAGCTTATAAATCAATTATATTTGATTGACCTGAAACAGTACACTTGGCTTTAACTTCATTTCATTATCATAAAAAATGTGTTTTTTGTCCTTCATGATATTCGTCGCTAAAAGTAACTTTATCGTGATTATTAATAAAACATTAGGTAGTAAACAATATTTCGTGTTGTCCTAATTCCATGATAACATAGTACTATAGGAGTATAGAGCGGTATATAGTGGGTGACTTTAGGAGTATAGAAGCGGGCCCGAGAAGAAAAGGCTGGGTCCGCTCCACTGTCTGTCTGTCTGCCGATAGCCTGCTCTCATTTTAATTCTTGTTAAACCAACTTGTTTCGTATATAGGATTGACAAGTACAATACACATTGTGACGTTAATCAATCAAGGCATCTCAGTATTGACCGTGGCGATAACAATATATGATATATATATAGTGTTAAAAGCGTAAAGCATCAAGAAAGATTTGACGTATTGCATTTGATAAGTACATTCAGAATACGTACAGAACATGTCATATCTAACAAATGTTTTAAACAAGGCATGTTTATTATTCAAAAGCACAATAAAAACCGCATATATCACATTTATCAGCAGTTTTGTCACACCAATGGAGTAGAATTGCATGTTTATGTCTTACAGACGGATTATGATTGTTCAAAAAATATAGCGCGGATTCGGAAGAAAAATATGTAGTTTGTAAGTTTTGATGGCGTGATATGAATATTTATCATACAACTTATAACTAAACTTTCATAATACAACTGACTGCTACAAGCATATATTTTTTTATTATACTATTAGCCAGAACTACTTTTTCCAAAATCTATATTAAATTTAGAGTAAATGTTGTATTTGCAAGGACATATTGTTATTAAATCAATAGGTAAAACTATGTGTTTCAGGTTAGAAACATTTAATACACATATCAAACTCAAAAGCGTTATAATAATTGGTTCGATTAACGAACTATTTCTTTGATGTAGGTGATTCGCCAGCATACGATGTCATACTTAAAATTCAAAGACTAACTACCGTATTTTGTTGAAAGAGTAAGATAAGTCCAAATATTATTAGTGACTTAGAATGTCAACTGTATTTTCACTTGTGACGAAATGAAATCAATGCTCATCAAAGGCTCGCATTCATTACTTTTCTTACAGTCACTAAAATTCATCTGCCATTCTGAGCTACTAACCATGTAATTCTTATTTATTTAGATATATATATATTTTCCATAACATATTTTAAAACAAAACTAACTGTCGCATATAGCTTATCTAAAATTGTAAGCGTCGCCATAAAATGCTGCTAGTTCATGAATATATTGATGGCATATACTTGGCTAGTTGTATATGATTATTGATTTAACACACGGAACGTAATAGATATTATCCAAATAGGACAAAACATATTTTTTCTATATTTCACATTAATGTAATAGAACATTACCTCAATATTCAATATTCAAAGAAATCAATAAAAAATAATAATAGTGAGTTCTTAAATGACGAAATGTTTAGTTTATGATTATGATAAAAAGTGGGGGCTCATTACTATGAGAGTGAGAAGCATTAAGACATGAATACCATAAGAATGCTCGGGAGCATCTGTAAAATGTTTATTTCACTCTTAAGTGCATATAAATTACTGTTTGGAAATGAAAACCAAATTCAATGAGCAAACTGTGTTTTTTTTTGGAAGCTCAAAAGTTTGTCAAAAATACAAAACGTTTCCAATAAAACGATAACACTTGTGTTATTGTCCATTCAAATGTCTTTAACTCGGAGAACTATGAGACGGGGTGCGGGTCACGGATGAGCTTGGCGTTTTTATTTATGAAACATTCATATTTTTTTCCATTTACCATACATAAGCATTTTGAACTTGAAATATAATTAAGAAAAATCTGTGATTTTTTTGTTCAATTAATCTGCCACAATGGGGAGAGCTGTAACTAATGGTGTAAAAACTTGTAGCCCAACCCATTTGCTTATGTTATGTTTGTAATTGTATGGATGGCTATATGTATATATTGTATAAAATATGATTAAACTAACTTTACTTAACTAAATGCTAGAACAATAACAAGGGATATGCCATGTATAATATATATAACTAAACAAACAACCGAGTGAAATAATTAAATTAACTTACTTAAAGTACAACCCTTCAAAGAACTCTCGCGGTTAGAAATATATAACTTCAACCTGTGAATGCTCTTTTGAAATGCATTGCGGTAGACGGATTTGGGTAACTCATACGGCACTGGCTTACGGCTGAACCAAGTGCTTGTATTGACGTCACACACAACAATTAATTTTGTACTGTTCTACATATAGAGACAAGCACTTCTGGAACATTGGATACATTACCAATGGTTCTAAATGTGCCTTGTTCCCATACATAGCCCTCTGTTAGCCTAATAAATGCAGAAAAAAACATGAGGTTGACCAGGTTGCTTTTTCACAATTTTGATGGTTTGATGGCACCCCTTCATTTCAGACAATTTTACCCATGTGTTGCAGTGTATCACTACGCATCTTTAAACTGTTATAGCTTCATTAAACAGTTCCCAATGTCATCCAAACTTAGCTGAAATCATGGAAATGTTCCAATGTTCTCATATGCACAAAGATATGACATTTTATGCTTTTTTAACAAAAAAAATGTTCTAATTTCTTGGGCGTAAGAATCTTGTTGCCGTCATGTAAGGGGAGGTAATTCTTACGTGAGAGCTTGAGTGGAATCCACTACCAAACAAATTGATTTGGTAACTTTTGCGGTAAAACGGTAACACGCTAACCTTCTCTGAATTAAAAAAACCAACAATTTCAGACGTATATGTACTGGTGCATTATCATGCAGTAAACGGACGTGTTGATATCCTGTGCCTTTTTCGATCATTTTTATAACAGTGTTCAACGACTGACTGTATTGAAATGACAATTATTTTAAAACTAAGTTTAACCTGAGATTCATGTATATATCAGTGTCAAGGTAATTAATAGAACAACCCATGTGCTTCAATATCGATGTTTACTTCCACGTGATGATCGTGTTGTAGTCTAATACATATAACATATCGTATAGCATAATGCAATACATACATGTAGTATCTACACTCATTCAACAATCTGACAAAAGAATTCCTCGGAAGAAAAAGAACATAAACAAGAATAAAATAGCAACCTCAGTTTGTTTTATCAAGTATGTTTATACAGGGTAATGCAGTGCACGACATAACGCAAGCCCCGTACTACCGCCATAAACATTATTGTAATATCAATCAATATTAAACAAGTTACATGATTCAAAAGAATTAGAAATAATAACAACACTAAATGAGCTACGCAATTCCAAAGAAATAGAAATAATGAAACACTAAATAAGATACGTGATGCCAAAGAAATAGAAATAATGACTACACTAAATGAGCTTCGTGATTCCAAAGAATAAGAAAGAATGAAACACTAAATGAGCTACGTGGTTCTAAAGAATTAGAAATAATGAAACACTAAATGAGCTACGTGATTCCAAAGAATTAGAAATAATGACTACACTAAATGAGCTACGTGATTCCAAAGAATTAGAAATATCGAAACACTAAATGAGCAACGTGATTCCAAAGAATTAGAAATAATAACAACACTAAATGAGCTACGCAATTCCAAAGAATTAGAAAAAAATGAAACACTAAATGAGCTACGTAATTCCAAAGAATTAAAAATAATAATAACACCAACTGAGCTACGTGAGTTCAAAGAATTAAAAATATTGACAACACTAAACGAGCTATGTGATTTCAAAAAATTAGAAATAATGACAACACTAAATGAGCTATGTGATTTTAAAGAATAAGAAATAAGGAAACACTAAATGAGCTACGTGATACCAAAGAATTAGAAATAATGACTACACTAAATGAGCTACGTGATTCCAAAGAATTAGAAATAATGACTACACTAAATGAGCTTCGTGATTCCAAAGAATAAGAAATAATGACTGCACTAAATGAGCTACGTGATTCCAAAGAATTAGAAATTATGACTGCACTAAATGAGCAACGTGATTCCAAAGAATTAGAAATAATGACTACACTAAATGAGCTATGTGGTTCCAAAGAATAAGAAATAATGAACACTTAATGAGCTACGTGGTTCCAAAGAATCAGAAATAATGAAACATTAATGAGCTACGTGATTCCAAAGAATTAGAAATAATGACTACACTAAATGAGCTACGTGATTCCAGAGAATTAGAAATATCGAAACACTAAATGAGTTACGTAATTCCAAAGAATTAGAAATAAAACAACATTTAAATGAGCATTGTGATTCGAAAGAATTAGAAACAAGAACAACACTAAATTAGCTACGCAATTCCAAAGAATTAGAAAAAATGAAACACAAAATGAGCTACGTGATTCCAAAGAATTAGAAATAATAATAACACCAAATGAGCTACGTGATTTCAAAGAATTAGAAATAATGACTACACTAAATGAGCTACGTGATTCCAAAGAATTAAAAAAAAATGAAACACTAAACGAGCTATGTGATTTCAAAGAATTAGAAATAATGACAACACTAAATGAGCTATGTGATTTAAAAAAAAAAAAAAATGAAACACTGAATGAGCTACGTGATTCCAAAGAATTAGAAATAATAACTACACTAAATGAGCTACGTGATTCCAAGGAATTAAAAATAATAACAACACTAAATGAGCTACGTGATTACAAAGAATTAGAAATAATGAAACACTAAATGAGCTACGTGATTCCAAAGAATTAGAAATAACAAAAAAAAACACTTAATGAGCTACGTGATTCCAAAGAATAAGAAATAATGACTGCACTAAATGAGCTACGCGATTAGAAATAAAGACTGCATTAAATGAGCTATGTGATTCCACAGAATTAGAAATAATGACAACACTAAATGAGCTATGTGATTCCAAAGAATTAGAAATAATGAAAATACTAAATGAGCTACGTGATTCCAAAGAATTAGAAATAATGAAAACATTGAAATGTGAAAGAAGGTATCAACCTATAACAGCAGGTAATATATATTAAGTTTCCTAATGCAAATATTCACATTTCGAAAAAGAGTGGGTATTAAAATGGTCGATATATCTCAAAATTATCAGTATATAACAATTTTATAATTCCAGTGCTTAATAATTTATATTTCAGTTTGTTGCTCATCCGAACTGTCAGCAGCATATGACGAGTATTTGGTACGGGTCGGAGATGGGGTTTCTCCAATCTTTTAACTGGTTGAGAGAGAGTATCTACGCCATCATGTTTCTTCCCGCCATCCCATTTCTCTGTGCCGTCTATATCATCTTTCCAAACACAAAGGTATAAATATATGTATTTCTAATCATGCCCCGATTTATGCTATTTCTATTTTTAAAATTAATTTCTATAAAGCATATTATATATATTGTATGCAAAACTATTGAATGACCAAAGCAGATTCATAGCAATATACTAAAGTATGCATTTTAATGATAATAATGATTTATTTTATGGTTCGTTTTTCTATAACTTTTTTATCTATATATATACTGGAACAGCTAACCCGCCACATGTATCATATATATTTCAGCTTATCCCTCACCTGACATTTTATCAAAAGTAGCAATGCAATTTTCATGAAATTTGGACGTGAATAAAAAAGAATATTAAGGATAACAATGATTAATCGGGCTACGTAAAATGAATACATAATTATCTGTTAATGGCGTGTACAAAGTTTAATAACGATACTCAATATTTTGACGAATATATTGGAAATACACAAGTCACGACCGGGTTAGCTGTTCTGTTCAGTAAAGTTTGTTATATAGTAGGTAGTATGATTTAATACGTATGATAAGTTAGCTCACACCGTCGTTTCTTTATATTACAGTTGGGGTCAATAATGCGTTGCCCGGTAACGAAGTTCATCACGCACACTACGTCACACATTACCTTCCTCGTGCTTCTTGCAGTGGCTACATTCCGCCTATCAGAAAACAACGTTTCCATTACGTCCACTAAGGATCTTAACGAATCACACTTCGCCCACCTCACACAGTAAATATTTCTTTATTTGATTGGAAATGTTGGAATCACGTTACCTATAATGATTAAAAAATTTGCTCAGTTTTAAATTATAATATATAAAAAAGTAGTTAATGGGCGGATCCAGGATTCCAGTTTAAAGGGGCGTACTTGAGGGGGAGGAGGGTGCAACACCAAATCTGAACAAGAACACCATGATTTTCAGTAAAATAAAGTGAATTTTACTTTACTACTAGAGTTAAAGAGTAGATTCACCAATTTGCTAAACATTGGTAACCTAATGAGTTTCGGTCATTTGTTATGCGCATCGTTGCAAAAGCAAAATCACTTCTAATGCAGAAACTACATTATAAATGTCATTTATATATGTTTTTTAGCATTATCCCGAAAGTGTGTTTGCCTATTTATTATGTGTATTGTTACAATTAAAATGTGTACCTTCTGCGGAATAATATCGTATTTGCATAAATGGGCACCTAGTTTCAAATTTACCATAATTTATATATTTGTTTTCTTATTCCGTGTATTTTAGAAATTAAATATTTTATCATAAAGATTTTAATTATTTTCTCCAGCGTAATGACCGAGTAGCCAAGGAAAACGTCTGAGGAACACTTACCTCTTGCTGTTTGGGTTGTGGGTTCGAGTTTAGCTCGTTATAAACATTTGTCAGTTTGTCAGCTACTTCCACCAGTTAATCTACTCAGATTCTTGTATGTGCATTAAACACTGACCTCATATATAACCTGTAATATGTTGAAAAATTCATTAAACGCTATCCAAATAACACATGATGTACTTACTCCCCCTGTGTGACCTAGATGCAAAATAAACTGACTGAAACGGTCAATACTTCATCTTAAGGTGTGCGTTTGTATTCATTTTTGACATCAGTAGTGGTGCATCGCAACTTAAAGTGCAATGAACTGATTGTATTACATTAAGCTGAAGCACGCCAAGAAATTAAAACCTTCATCGTTTTTTCACGGAATGGGTTATAAATGGGTTGTATCATTAAAATATCATTTATACGTGAAGAAAATCAAAACAAAAATTCTTTTAATTACTTTATTTTTACATTTTGAACAAAATAATTGAATGGCATAATCTAAAACATGTCAAATATTATTTTTATAAAAATGCAATACAAAATTGTGTAATATATAGCATATTCCCTTTCATTATCTTCCATGGCTTCTGATAAAATGTGTTACACGCCATAAGATGTACATCTTTCAGCGTCCTCGAGTTTTACAAGATTCTTGAAATATCAAACTATTCAAACATTTTACTACATTACGACATGATGACGATTTTAACTGAAGTCATTCTGCTATTTTTCATCCACAATAGCTTGTATGTAAGGTTTTAAATACATGTATGTCTGTTTACTTACATGTCCTTTGGCGCATAATACATTAATTTATAGATCTATTTATACTTACTTTGGAAATACAAATGCCTGTAATAATTTACTGAAATATGTTTAAACTATCATACCATGGTTTTTATTGTCAGTTGATAATAATAATAGTAATAATAAACATAATAATAATTATAATGATAATAATGTCTTTATTTAAACTCATTAAGTTTTATTTATAATATAAATGTTATTTTGAATGTAGCCCTCTGAATAACACATTTAAAATCAATAATATCAAGATCACAATGTTTTACATAAAACATTTTTTGAAGCAGATACCAGCTAAAATCTATACAATGTAAACAATGAAAAAGTGCGATATTTGATTTTCATGCGAAAGATGTTTTAGTAATCAGAAATTCTTTGTACACATATTTAAAAGAAGCTACGTTATTCTGTTTTCTGATTGGTAAATCAAATTCCTTACGTAGATCCAAAAACACACTTCCTACAAGTTCCCCCTTATCATTTCCCTTATGTAAGACGTCGGTTTGTTCAAAATGGGTATGTAACTGGTTAGATATATGTCTTTCAAATATCTTTGATAATGTTGACAATATAAAAATAGGTCTAAAATTACCAAGATCGTTTTAAGGTCCATCTTTTTAAATTGGTAGGAAACACGCCTTTTCCAGTTTATCCGGAAATAAACCATGATTAATGCTACTGTTAATTAAGTTTGAGTTTGCTTTTGTATCAGTGTCTGAGCACAGTTTTAAAATACGTGGACCGATACCATCTTGACCAGTAGATTTTCTAATATTCAGCGAATCCATAATGTTCTTGACCTCAAAAGGGGTAATTAAATTGTTGGAAAATTCACTCTCTTTGAGTTTGTTATCTAAAGATGTTTTCAGATTTTAAATGTGTGTTTCTGTAAAGGCAATTTTGTAATCATGTCTGCCACATTTATGAAATAACAATTCAGTTTTTTTTCAAATTCTTGTAAATCGGTCGTGACATGATTACCAATGTTAAGTTTATTGACACTGGTTCTGCCCTTATTGCTATCTGCAGATTAGATTTTTCTCATGTGTTTATTAAATGCGTAAAAGTTCAATTATTTCAAAAATACTTTCAAACCTTAAACGTTGACTGAGAAGAATAAAGAGTTCCACAAGAAATGCTGGGAGCGATTGTTATCCAGTAACAATTCAAGATATGATAATGTTTGCTTTTGTTGTATAATTTTACTTGAAACGATTTGTTAAATATTTGTACTCTAAATTAACGCTTGAAGTCTGTTTTATTTGTCATTATATCTGGTATTTAGGAGTCACAAGGCTTATTGCACGTGGTTAAAAATAGAAATCTATTTAAGCCGTTGCTAGGAGAGGAATGTAGACCTTATGAACTCCATAAAATAGAATCTGTTATTTTCTTTTCTTTGTTGGGTCATTTTTTTAGATATTATATCAGTGGATAAAATTCGCTGATTGTGTAATATTTTTTTCTGTTTCAGGGAGGAAAAGAGTGAAAGCCTGCTGAAGGAGACTCTCCGACCTGCAAACACCTTATTAACACATGTACAGATTTGTATAGTATTTTGGATATTAGGTGAGTAAACTTTTTAATACATGTGCATATATGTGTAGTATTTTGGATATTAGGTGAGTAAGCTATTCAATACATGTGCATATTTGTGTAGTATTTTGGATATTAGCTGAGTAAGCTATTTAACAAATGTACATATTTGTGTAGTATTTTGGATATTAGTTGAGTAAGATATTTAACACATGTATATATTTGTATAGTATTTTGGATATTAGGTGAGTATGCTATTTAACAAATGTACATATTTGTATAGCATGTTTGATATTAAGTGAGTCTGCTTTTTAACAAATGTATATATTTGTAAATTATTTTGGATATTTGGTAAGTAAGCTATTCAACACATGTGCAGATTTATATAGTATTTTTGATATTAGTGATATTTAGCGAGTAAGCTATTTAACACAGGTACAGATTTGTATAGTATTTTTGATATTAGAGATATTAGGCGAGTAAGCTATTTGACGCATCTACATATTTGCATAGTATTTTGGATATTAAGCGAGTAAGCTATTTAACAAATGTACAGATTTGTATAATATTTTGGATATTAGGTGAGTAAAATATTTAACGCATGCACATATTTCATTAATATTTTGGATATTAGGTCAGTAAGCTATTTAACACATGTACAGATTTGTATAAAATTTTGGATATTAGGCGAGTAAGCTATTTAACGCATGTACATATTTGCAAAGTATTTTGGATATTAGGCGAGTAAGCTATTTAACACATGAACGGATTTTATAATATTTTGGATATAAGGCGAGTAAGCTATTATACGCATGTACATATTTGCATAGTATTTTGGATATAAGGCGAGAAAGCTATTAAATACATGAACGGATTTTATAATATTTTGGATATTAGGCGAGTAAGCTATTTAATATATTCATATATCAACGTGGTAGGGCAAATGATTTTAGCATAACGTAAATGAGAACTTCAGCATCAGGTTTTTTGTGTGTATATTTATCTCAGCGTCTGTGTATCACATTATACTCATGAACAGGATTACGTTTTTGTAAGAGGGTAGTCCGGCGTGGCTTATTTTGTATTGATATCGTTTCGTTTTATGATGCGACTATGGAGATAAGAGCCGGATTGGATGGTCCAATAAGCCAGGCTATATCCTTAGTTGATGACCGTTCCTAGTTTGGGAACTATGTTATCACTTCTTTTGTATGTTTGTTTTGTACGTATTATGATTTTTTCCATTGATTGTGTTTGTACTTTTGCGATGACTATATATCTTTTGACTCATTGATACGTCTCCTGTAAACATATATATTTCTGATTGTTTTATTTGTACATACATGACAAGCATACATAATCAAATGATATATCTTTAAAGTAGTTCAATTTCAACAAATATTTGCCTTACTATTAAAATAAATATTTCAGCCAATTATGTTAGTACATTTGGTAACTTTGTTCGTTATATATTATCTAAACATAGGAACAACTGATTTTACAATCAGTATGTTAAAATTTGTTTTTTTCTTCTATGAAACTAAGACAAAAAAATGTCCGTGATTGAAATATAATAAACTGCAATGTTACAATGATGGAAAACATTTCCTTTAGTTGTAAAACAAAGATTAACTGTAATTCTTTACTACAAGTTCATAAGTAACATGTTATTTATATCTTATTACATATTGTATAAACACAATTGACGTTAGCCGTTATACAATAATAAGAACATTTGTGTCCTTGTGTAAAAACCTATGATATATTTAGTTATCTCAGAACAATCACTGTTAATTCTAAGATTAATGTTTTGGGTTTTCAAAGTTACAAGATATCGTTCTGCAGATTTTACAATTGAGACCAGAAGTATAAGATTAAAATATCATATTTCAAGTCGCAATTATTACCATTTAACTCTTTAGAAAAAAGTTTTAATTCTTGTTTCTAAAGTCACTTAATGTATTTATGTTATCGCAGCTGCACGCCATTTTGTTGCGGTAAAGTGTGCGTCTTCGGGCAGTTTTATTAATAATGTTGTCTGCATATCGTGTTTTGTAAATTTACTTCGGAATTCAAACTCTGTAAATGTAACGTATAAACGGTTCGTCAATCTAAACGCAGCTAGGAAAGCGACAGGGTGACGTATCGATCGTCACAAGCCTACTCTATACAGGAGTGCTGCAATGTTATTAACAACAAGTGATGGGGTTTGCGTGTGGTCAAAGATCAAATGCAAATGACTGACCATAGCATGAATGCCCGGGAAATGAGTCATGAAAAACATGTCAAAGTCCTTATGAATATTAACGTGTGTTTAAATATGGCCATAGTGTAACACAGTCATACAGTTGAATTGCAAATATATTTTGCATGCGCGTGCATTGGTGTATGTATTATAACAATGTTTTATAAAGAAATCGGATTTAGTGTCGTTTAACTATCTAACTTGCAATTCGTTTTGGAAATATAGCTGTATGATCAGAAACTGAATAGGACAACACCACCATGTTGAATCTATACTCATGGTATAAATGTTTTTTGTTTGTTTTATAAGTTGTATATGCTAATACCGTTCATTATTTTGAAAAAAAAAGTAACATGCAACTAACGATTATGCAGGAAAATGCCATAAAGTGACTGTTTTGTAATTTATACTGAATACAAAAAAAAAGTTATAAATGTGTTTAACGGAAGACTTAGGTATTCAAATGAAACAGCAATCAATACACAAAATAGTTATATATGTAGAAATAAAACAAACAAAAGAGGTGAAAACAGGTGTCCCCGCCTATTTAATGACAGTAGGAGAGTTTCAAATGAGAAAAGAAAAAAAGACAGTCAAACCTGTGCAAGCGGTCATCTCTATATAGCAGCTAACTATCAGTCACATTTGCTATTTTTAAAATGTAAACTGTATTAAGCATCAGCCTGTCTTAAAATTCAACTTTTGTTCATTCTCTTGACTGGCTATTTCAGACAGGCTTGACTGTACATATCAAACAAGAAGCCAAATGACGGGGTAACCAAATCTGCATAAACGTTATTAATATAAATATAATATTCATATTCATATAACATAGTTCATTTATACAGAAGGAGTAGCAACAAGGGGTCGACCAAAGTATAGTCAGGAGCAACACTTGGGATGGGGGTGATGTAAGAAAATATATTAAACAGGGTTGTAGCATGTAAAGGACACATCCATCAACATATAACTGCAATAGTGAATATAAGAAATAGTATGTGCAAAACATACATACAAAAGAAGCGACAATAGGGTGTCACCACCGCGGGCGGGTCGGTAAAAAAACACCATGGAGAGCTCACAACCAGGTTTACAGGTGCACCCAACCTTGCTCTTTCACCATTGTCACATGTTCAAAGAAACAATGTTTAAAAACAAATATGAAGATATAACAAAGCAACCTTCAAACAATAACATTAACAAACCAAATGTTACTATATTTTAGTAGATACATCTGCTTATCGGACTGGCAGGCAGGCCGTGTAATGTAAAAGAGCTATATAACACTCTACACAATCTTTAACTTACTTTCCCTGGATATTCCTTGGTGCCAGGCATCCTCTTATGGATGAAATTGGCAATTAAATTGAGTGATGAAATGTACTTTTTATCAGATATACTATTTCGCCTAATCTACATCGAATAACATCATCGTGTGCCAATAAACTCTAAGGAAGTTGATTGCTCTTGGTTATTGCAGGAAAGCAAACAGACAGCTTATTAAAATTGATGGTATAACAATTGTAACTAATAACATAACTATGTCGGCCTACACCACAATTTCAAATCTCTGTTTGCTTATTATCGTATCTAGATCATCAGTCTATCATATCTTGATATAAGTGCGTCTGGAAAAGAAGTTTTGACCGAAGACGAAGTTAAATTTATCCTTAAATCTCCAGTTGCGGAATAAAAGCAACAAGATGGTGGTTTTGGGACAATCTATACATGAATCAATATTTTTGTTTATTATTTCACAGTCACAAATGCTTTTTTTGTATTAATTTAGTAAACTACATTCATATTTTAAAAAGATATGTGTTATAGACAGTTTAAAAAAATGAAATTTTAGTGACCCACAAAAACTTCTTTAAACTTTCTACCAGAGCAGAGAATATTAGGGCTTTTAGCTCATGCATAACAGCAATTATTTAGAAGCGTATAAATGAGTTTCATGTTAGCAAACATACAATTATGAATCGATGCATTCTTTTCCCCCGGATTTATGCCAAGGTATAGCCCTGCTTATGTCGTCGTGATCAAGCTTTGCAGTGTTGATCACCGCCACAATTATCATACGCCACAGGGACTACTTTTTATTCCTCGAATATAATTTTTCATGTATATCATATATGCAAACAGAAATAAATCAAACAATAGAAATATATTGCGGACATTGTATTATGTCATTACTAAAATTGTTGCATAAAATACACCAAACGCTTCAATACTATCAATCAAATTAGGGAGGCGTATGAATATTTATACACCGGCGTATGAATATTTATATACCGGCGTGTGAATATTTATGAAAGCCCTGCTATCAGTACTTTCAAGTACTTTGATTAATTTATAATTGATAATCTAATTTATTTAATATATTTCATGCTGTTATTTTTCTATTAATTGTTTACTTGATGTTTTAATACATTTTTTCATTCTTGTCATATATTCTATCATTCTCAATCAGGTTAGCTCTTTATATTTGTTTAAATGAATCAAATATCATACATTCTCTTCAATAAGTTGTATATACTATATATATGTATATATTGATTTCTTAATGTATTTAAAGCGAGTCAATATAGCTGGTGTTGTGATCGTACGACCGATGGTAATCGGAAAACCTCTAATGTGACAATTTGATACTTTTATATCGCCATCGGAATCAGCAGTTTTTAAACAGTGGATGGCAGACATTAAAAGACGGTTAATTCATGTTCCCTACAGGAAGAGACAGCGATGAAGCGAACAAAACACAAGTCATAAACAATGAATACTATATAAGCCTTAATGTTCAGTCTTTATTATTAAGATGCACGCGCGCGCAAATTCGAATTCGCACGATTTCTGAAAAAAGGAGGAACTATGTCATGTGGACTACTAAGCACGTGTTAAAGGAAATTGACATTAACAACAACAATTAGCCTCAAATTTGCCACTTTTATTTACCATCTGTCTTTTATATTCTGCAATATTGTCAGACAATTTAAGCAGACACGATTTCTTAGTTTTGTATTTATAAAACTAATATTTTAGAAGATGTAATTCTTCATTCATTGTAAAATCCTGTAATACGAATAAAAAATGAAAATTGGAATAAAACTAGGAACAAAAAGTTGATAAGTTGATAACAGAAAATCACAAACTGTTTTTAAAAAAAGCCATTTCCATATGTGATGTGGTTTCTCAACTTTATAAAACAAATACATTTTTTAAGTTTAATCGCCTTCCATAGTTGGAAAAAGTCCTATTTTAAATAAATTAGTATTTTGATAGAACCGCTAGTGAAATGATTTGCAAAGCCGTCGGGGTTTTATACAAAACACTTTTGAAAAACCATGTCATTTAATTGATATTATTCTGAGAGTTAAGATATCAATATATACTTATTATTGGACCTTATGGACATAACTCTACTATCAAAAATTTTTATATCAATCCGCAGAGCAAAGATATATCAGTATAGTAGTAAACATATTTTTAAATTAAAGAATCAATGTGCTGACTGATTCTTTCCATCCCCGCATGCAATTGAATATAAAACACATGGTACCACAACAACACAAACACAGTAAATATGTTGCAAAATCATTATAAAGAAAACAAAAAAGGGCAAATAAGAAACCACTTTCAGTTTTTTTATTCATGTAGTATGTTGTACATTCATATATTGTCTTAATTGAAATAGGATCCGTCTGTCTAATCCGTCTTAATGATAAACATGATTCTGTTCTACATAGCTTGTATTAGTCCAGCATTATCGTTTTGTTATGTCACATGCGCTATGATATATTGCATACAATATGCATTATTCCACATAACAGTAGATTGTTTACCATTTTGTAGTATCAAGTATAATAATATAAATTCAAGGCACGTTTTTAATTCATAGCCAATGTTGATTATGTCAGTTGGTTGGTGATATTTACATTAATCTCTTCAAGGTGTGCCAATTACTAAAGCATATATCAAACAAATCAAATAAATAGAAAAACAATATGATATATTATATTAAGTCGCACATCGATCAAATTAAACAATCAAATTAAACGACCAGGTAGAACGTTTTAATATACATTGAGTCAAGTGTCTTTTTGGTCACCCACCAGCATTTTTCAGAAACGGATGATTAAGTTAATCTAACAAATAGGACTGAATCATATACACCAAATAGTACGTATTTGAAAATTTGATAGCAATATCATAAAGAATGAAAACGTCACACTGCTATAAAAACAGCCACCCTCTTATAAAAAAAACACACAACTGTTGACATTGGCAATATCCTGTATGTATGTACATCATCCTCACGCGGAGATGACAGCCAGACATTGATAATATATACCTGTGAAGGGATGTTTGAGGGACACCATTTGAAGCCTGCTGGACAGTTCCGTCCAATTCATTGCAGATGAGACTTCTATGACAGAGCCCTTACACGACGCTTAAGCAGGTCCCAAACAATCTCAATTGGATTGAGGTCAGGACTTTTGGCAGGCCACTGTATACTCCTGATGTTGTTTAATTGTAACATTTATTGAGTGTTTTTCGCGGAATGATCAGGTGTATTTTCTTGCGGTAACGATATTCCTCGGTTTGCCCTGATATATGGAATAAGTCACTGGGCAATGACCTGGTTTTGAAGGTACAGTGCAGTAAGGTTGCCACTACCAGTAACAATGCGGCGTCGCCATAGCTGTGTGACGTTTTGATAAGATAATGGCCTTCTTTATAAAACTGTTACGTTTTCATTGTTTATGATATTGTTATAAAATTTAACTCATGTACACAATTAATTTATGTACATGATTTGCTCCTTCTTGTGATATTTACCATATTCATTTTTGAAATATGGTTAGAAGATCAATTAGAAATTCGACTTAGTGTATTAATTATTGAGAACAAAATTAGACAGTTATATAATTATGATGGATATGTTGAAATGAGTAAAGATAAATATTATTTAGTAAATAGTGTCATAGTAAAACATGACTCGATGAAACAGAGTCGGCTTTTTACTCATGGATACATTCTGTGCTTCTAATGGATGTCATCATAGAGTATTGGCCTTCACATCGGCAGTCTCCGTACGTGCTGAATGATGTTCATAAAAAATCGCTCTTTTCACTCGGTGATTTGTCATTTCCGATTTCCTAGAAACATGACTCTTAACCGGTATTCTTCGACAATATAACGCTGTACTAGGGGTGTGATGGTGTTGTATAGTTGTATTCCTCGACAATATAACGCTGTACTAGGGGTGTGATAATGTTGCATAGTTGTATTCCTCGAAAATATAACGCTGTACTAGGGGTGTGATGGAGTTGTATAGTTGTATTCCTCGACAATATAACGCTGTACTAGGGGTGTGATGGAGTTGTATAGTTGTATTCTTCGAAAATATAACGCTGTACTAGGGGTGTGATGGAGTTATATAGTTGTATTCCTCGACAATATAACGCTGTACTAGGGGTGTGATGGTGTTGTATAGTTGTATTCCTCGACAATATAACGCTGTACTAGGGGTGTGATGGTGTTGTATAGTTGTATTCCTCGACAATATAACGCTGTACTAGGGGTGTGATGGTGTTGCATAGTTGTATTCCTCGACAATATAACGCTGTACTAGGGGTGTGATGGTGTTGCATAGTTGTATTCCTCGACAATATAACGCTGTACTAGGGGTGTGATGGAGTTGTATATTTGTATTCCTCGACAATATAACGCTGTACTAGGGGTGTGATGGAGTTGTATAGTTGTATTCCTCGACAATATAACGCTGTACTAGGGGTGTGATGGAGTTATATAGTTGTATTCCTCGACAATATAACGCTGTACTAGGGGTGTGATGGTGTTATATAGTTGTATTCCTCGACAATATAACGCTGTACTAGGGATGTGATGGTGTTGTATAGTTGTATTCCTCGACAATATAACGCTGTACTAGGGATGTGATGGTGTTGTATAGTTGTATTCCTCGACAATATAACGCTGTACTAGGGGTGTGATGGAGTTGTATAGTTGTATTCCTCGACAATATAACGCTGTACTAGGGGTGTGATGGAGTTGTATAGTTGTATTCCTCGACAATATAACGCTGTACTAGGGGTGTGATGGTGTTGTATAGTTGTATTCCCCGACAATATAACGCTGTACTAGGGGTGTGATAATGTTGCATAGTTGTATTCCTCGAAAATATAACGCTGTACTAGGGATGTGATGGTGTTGTGTAGTTGTATTCCTCGACAATATAACGCTGTACTAGGGGTGTGATGGAGTTGTATAGTTGTATTCCTCGACAATATAACGCTGTACTAGGGGTGTGATGGAGTTGTATAGTTGTATTCTTCGACAATATAACGCTGTACTAGGGGTGTGATCGAGTTATATAGTTGTATTCCTCGACAATATAACGCTGTACTAGGGGTGTGATGATGTTGTATAGTTGTATTCCTCGACAATATAACGCTGTACTAGGGGTGTGATGATGATGCATAGTTGTATTCTTCGACAATATAACGCTGTACTGAGGGTGTGATAATGTTGCATAGATGTATTCCTCGAAAATATAACGCTGTACTAGGGGTGTGATGGAGTTGTATAGTTGTATTCCTCGACAATATAACGCTGTACTAGGGGTGTGATGGAGTTGTATAGTTGTATTCCTCGACAATATAACGCTGTACTAGGGGTGTGATGGTGATGCATAGTTGTATTCTTCGAAACTATAACGCTGTACAAGGGGGTGTGCTAATGTTGCATAGTTGTATTCCTCGACAATATAACGCTGTACTAGGGGTGTGCTAATGTTGCATAGTTGTATTCCTCGAAAATATAACGCTGTACTAGGGGTGTGATGGAGTTGTATAGTTGTATTCTTCGACAATATAACGCTGTACTAGGGGTGTGATGGAGTTGTATAGTTGTATTCTTCGACAATATAACGCTGTACTAGCGGTGTGATGGAGTTGTATAGTTGTATTTTTCGACAATATAACGCTGTACTAGGGGTTTGATTGAGTTGCATAGTTGTATTCATTGACAATATAACGCTGAACTAGGGATATAATGATGTTGCATAGTTGTATTCCTCGACAATATAACGCTGTACTAGGGGTGTGATGGAGTTGTATAGTTGTATTCTTCGACAATATAACGCTGTACTAGGGGTGTGATGGAGTTGTATAGTTGTATTCTTCGACAATATAACGCTGTACTAGGGGGGTGATGGAGTTGTATAGTTGTATTTTTCGACAATATAACGCTGTACTAGGGGTGTGATGGTGATGCATAGTTGTATTCCTCGACAATATAACGCTGAACTACTGGTGTGATGGAGTTGTATAGTTGTATTCTTCGGCAATATAACGCTGTACTAGGGGTGTGATGGAGTTGTATAGTTGTATTCCTCGACAATATAACGCTGTACTAGGGGTGTGATAATGTTGCATAGTTGTATTCCTCGAAGAAAATATAACGCTGTACTAGGGGTGTGATAATGTTGCATAGTTGTATTCCTCGACAATATAACGCTGTACTAGGGGGTGATGGAGTTGCACAGTTGTATTTTTCGACAATATAACGCTGTACTAGGGGTGTGATGGAGTTGTATAGTTGTATTCCTCGACAATATAACGCTGTACTAGGGGTGTGATGGAGTTGTATAGTTGTATTCTTCGACAATATAACGCTGTACTAGGGGTGTGATGGTGTTGTATAGTTGTATTCCTCGACGACAATATAACGCTGAACTATGGGTGTGATAATGTTGCATAGTTGTATTCCTCGAAAATATAACGCTGTACTAGGGTATGATGGAGTTGCATAGTTGTATTCTTCGACAATATAACGCTGTACTAGGGGTGTGATAATGTTGCATAGTTATATTCCTCGAAAATATAATGCTGTACTAGGGGTGTGATGGAGTTGTATAGTTGTATTCTTCGACGATATAACGCTGTACTAGGGGTGTGATGGAGTTGCATAGTTGTATTCTACGACAATATAACGCTGAACTATGGGTGTGATGGAGTTGCATAGTTGTATTCTTCGACAATATAACGCTGAACTATGGGTATGATGATGTTGCATTGTTGTATTCCTCGACAATATAACGCTGTACTACGGATATAATGATGTTGCATAGTTGTATTCCTCGAAAATATAACGCTGAACTAGGGGTGTGATGGAGTTGCATAGTTGTATTCATTGAAAATATAACGCTGAACTTAGGGTGGGATGATGTTGCATAGTTGTATTCCTTGAAATTATAACTCTGAACTATGGGTGTGAGGATTTTGCATATATGTATTCCTCGACAATATAACGCAGAACTAGGGGTGTGATGGAGTTGCATAGTTGTATTCCTTGAAAATATAACGCTGAACTTAGGGTGGGATGATGTTGCATAGTTGTATTCCTCGACAATATAACGCTGTACTAGGGGTGTAATGATGTTGCATAGTTGTATTCCTTGAAAATATAACGCTGTACTAGGGTTGTGATGGAGTTGTATAGTTGTATTCCTTGAAAATATAACGCTGTACTAGGGGTGTGATGGAGTTGTATAGTTGTATTCCTCGACAATATAACGCTGTACTGAGGGTGTGATAATGTTGCATAGTTGTATTCCTCGAAAATATAACGCTGTACTAGGGATATAATGATGTTGCATAGTTGTATTCCTCGACAATATAACGCTGTACTAGGGGTGTGATAATGTTGCATAGTTGTATTCCTCGACAATATAACGCTGAACTATGGGTGTGATGGAGTTGTATAGTTGTATTCCTCGAAAATATAATGCTGTACTAGGGGTGTGATGGAGTTGCATAGTTGTATTCCTCGAAAATATAACGCTGTACTAGGGGTGTGATAATGTTGCATAGTTGTATTCCTCGAAAATATAACGCTGTACTAGGGGTGTGATGGTGTTGCATAGTTGTATTCCTCGACAATATAACGCTGTATTAGGGATGTGATGGAGTTGCATAGTTGTATTCCTCGAAAATATAAAGCAGAACTAGGGGTGTGATGAAGTTGCATAGTTGTATTCATTGAAAATATAACGCTGTACTGGGGTGTGATGAAGTTGCATAGTTGTATTCATTGAAAATATAAAGCAGAACTAGGGGTGTGATGAAGTTGCATAGTTGTATTCCTTGAAAACATAACGTTGAACTTAGGGTGCGGTTAAGTTGCATAGTTGTATTTTTCGAAAATATAACGCTGTACTAGGGGTGTGATGAAGTTGCATAGTTATTTTCCATGAAACTATAACGCTGAACTTAAGGTGTGGTCAGTTGCATAGTTGTACTTTTCGAAAAATATAACACTGTTCTAGGGGTGTGGTGAAGTTGCATAGTTGTATTCATTGAAAATATAAAGCAGAACTAGGGGTGTGATGAAGTTGCATAGTTGTATTCCTTGAAAACATAACGTTGAACTTAGGGTGCGGTTAAGTTGCGTAGTTGTATTCCTCGAAAATATAACTCTGAACTTAGGGTGTGATGAAGTTGCATAGTTGTATTCTTGGACAATATAACTCTGATCTTAGGGTGTGATGAAGTTGCATAGTTGTATTCCTCGACAATATAACGCTGTATAAGTGGTGTGATGAAGTTGCATAGTTGTATTTTTCGAAAATATAACGCTGAACTAGGAGTGTTATGATGTTGCATATTTGTATTTTTCGAAAATATTACGATGAACTAGGGCTGTGATGATGTTGCATAGTTGTATTCCTCGAAAATATAACGCTGAACTAGGGGGTGTGATCATGTTGCATAGTTAGTTACTCAATAAAACCCTGTCTGCTATTTTCTTTTTGAAAATAAAAACAAACAGTAAAATATAAAAGGTTTTGCTGTCTTTTATAAAAAGCCAAAACCTTATATACACACGCGAATATTGATGCTGACACATCGCGTGTATATTGAAATATTGATTATTTATATAACATGTATTGGTTAGAAAGGATATGTACAAATAAGTTTTTAAAAGTATATTTTATAGAAAATGAAATTATGATCAGTCTGATATTGATTTATTAAAAATATCAATAAATCAGGTTAAGATACAAGAAATAATCTCATTCTTTGCTGCATGATTAATAAAAAGGTCAGCATTAATTGGATTTAACAAATCAAAATTAATCGTACTTGTTTACCACATATTGTGTAGATCTATATCTCTCTTTGAACTACCCCATCGTAAATCTAATATATGCAACCAATATAAACCAATCTTAAACTATACGTAAATAAAAACATTTTGGAGATTTAAAACCACAAATCTTAATACACAGGTACATGCATAACTTATGTTTTTGAACTAATTGGAGTGAAAAACATTCTTCCAAATATGATTTGTATTTGCTTGAATATCGATTTTGGTTTATTGATAGAAATAACAAAAAATGGATATTTACATTTCATTCATATTCTAACCAATTTATCACAAACTGCGATTTTAATTAAGATATCAGAACATTTGTAAATCTAAGTGCCTCAATTCCTGGGGAAGAGGGAGGGGTTTTTGCTGATATAGATTGCTCTAATACCGTTCAGGAAAACTCGTGGCGTTTATTGGTGCTATTTTGCGAGTGATATTAGTTATTAGTTAACTATTCCATCGCAACCACATAGCGTTCCAATAGGTTTTCTAATTACATATATAGCATATGTATTTGCTCTTAATGTTCCCCGTTAATTAATTCTTTCCTCAATTTTGGCTTTTTCTTCTTCCAACTTTGTACTTATATGAATCAGGGCTTGGTCTCCTTACAGCCAGTGTGTATTACAGTCTAATAGCCTCGTTGTATCTTTAAACTGACTAAATACAATTCATTCTTTACAATTTGAAAAGCATGTAGTACTATCGGTATCATGGTTATAGTCGGTATGTCTATTTAAATTTACACTGTCTTGTTTTATGATGTGACGCCGGGGTAAGAGCGAGGTTGAGCGCATCCATTAACCAGCTTCGAGCTCTCCAGTGTCGGTTGGGGTACTGACCGCTCCAACAACTTCGTTTGTATGTATTGACTGTACTAATTATGTTTAGATCATATGCGTAGAGCATCGAACCCAGGATCCAAGGGTCGTGGGTTTGTTCGATCCCCTGTCAAGACTATATATAGTGTCATTGAGCAAGACACTTTATCCGCATATGCTTAGTACTGGTTCTACTCAGAAAGACATAGAGCGCGTTTTAAAATCTTGTCTCACAATCATGGTAAAATAAATAAGTTTTAAAATTCATATATTTATTACGATTATACTGTTGTATTGGCAGTAACCTTTGAATGCTCTTACGTATCCTGTTGGGTGCATGTGTTCTCATTCTAAACCATAAACATTTACCGCAGATTGCTATATAGGTGAGAGTTGGTTTGCTGTTATAGCACTTTAATGCTAAAACAGCAGTATTCATACAGATATGATTATGAAAAGAACTTATTGGACGCATAAACCATGGTATATTATGTAATAACCCCACAATTACACAAAACAACATATAAAGTAACAGTATGGGTGTAATAAAAATTCAATATCAGCATTGATTCAAACGGTAAATACATGAAGTTAAATACCGCAGTTCTCAAAATCAATTTGTTTTATATTTATTGCTTAAATTTCCTAGACTGTGCTACATTTTATAAAATGTGATGAGACCATATTCGCCGTCAGAAAATAGAATGGTACAGTGTCAGAGTTTCAATAAAGGATAATTCACAATCTCTGTTTATTGCAATATTGCATGTGATGCCAACATCGTATACCAGCGGTTAAGAGAGATTTTATCAACGACGATAACAATATTGATGAATTACGTCATTAATTAAGCGGAATATTTTATAGGGGTAAATAACTTGAGAAAAGATAGTATGTAAATTAAATAAACTGTATTCAAAACATGTTCCTATTCTTAAGATTATATCAACCGTGCAATTCTCCGCAGCTATTTCATCATATGAATTGCTTTCTCTTTTGCTAAAAGCACAACCAACAAGTTAACGATGAACTTGAATTAAACGATCTTTGCGGATGACTGATCATGTGACACCACGTATCAAGATCAGCTGTTGCTAACCAGCTAAGAAAATGTAATTAACCATATTCAATATAACGGATAAGTTGTCAGAATAAAATGCAACACGAAACATACTAAGTAGAATTGTTAAAAGTCACATTGCAAATATTGACTTTCTAGACAACTCTTTCACGATTCAAACCCATGTATAATTAGTGTCGTAATCAGATATTACATGAACTGTTATGCTAGTCTATCCCAGAACCTGATATCTCCCGAATCAGGTCTATTAACCACCAAAGAAAGGTAAGGAATTCTATGCCTGTCCAACATTGCATAGCAGTTGGACGGGTTGACTAAACTGTGACGTCATTGAAACTTTGAGTTGACGCAACTGACCAATCAACGTGCTCAAATGGGTCATTCCCAACATTGCTATATAAAATATGCTGTCGTATCTGTAAGGTAATATTCTGGCGGGGTAACGTATATTTACACTGTCTCGCTTTATGGTGGGACGACTTGTGTAGATACACAAGGTATTAGTCTTGATCATATGCGACGCTTGCTTTTCTAAAAGACAATAGTTTTGACAAGTTCGACAAAGAATAAAAGTAAAATATTTTAGCGATTATCTAATAACGTGTTTTATTGGTTTATTTAAACAATCGGACTACCTCGGAGATTTCCATAGTATTTCAAAAGATGTTTATTTCTATATTCTTTATTTTTATATTATTAGATATTTTCTATGGCAAAGATCTTGTACAAGATAACTGCCATGATTTATATTTTTAAATTTCATTGTAACAAAATCATTGCAGAGGTGTATTTGTTTCAGCCAATCAGATCTTACATCCTGATTCAAACGTTTCTTCTGCACAAATGTCACGACGTTTGTCTTTTAGAAAAGCATGCGTCGCATATGATCAAGACTATATATAAGCTCTCCAATGGTTGTTTTGCTATTTGTCGTTACAAGGCGAGTGAATCTATTGTCACTTCTTCTGTATGTATTTATTGTACTTTTATTTTATGCTTTTTGATGAATTATAGATATTTCTCTATTCTATCTATTATATTTCTATATATATTTCCAAACAGTGAAATTATGAAGAAAAAACAATTGTCCTTGCATATGAGATATAATTTAAAAAATATATTTTAAAAAAATATAAAAAAAAAATGCTTTAATTTTTTTTTATCCAATAATATCTAATGGCGAATTGAGGTTAAAAATCTAAAAATAAGACATTTGGTGAAATATAATTCGATCTTACACCAAAACAACAAAGTTCCTCTATATTTTTACTACTTTATTTTCTATCTAAAATATGTACTGTTTTATGTTTGGAACCGAATATCTTATCGCATATCTTGTATTTCCATTAACGCTAAACTGGAATATATGTTATATATGGAGTATATAATAAATAACCAATATCTGAAAATGGATAGTGTTTTGGGTTTTCTAATTGCAGGTTTATTATGGATAGAATGTAAACATATCTACAGCTCAGGGGGTCTGTCATATTTCACGGATTATTACAACTTTATGGATTACAGTGTATTGTCCATGTACCTAGCATCCTATGTACTGCGGTTCTTTACTGAGTATATGGTGTCAGACGCTGACAAGTAAGTACTTAACTCAAAGACTAGAGAGATTAGTATTGTCTCGTATATACTCCTCCCAGTTATTTGCCCTAAATGTTGGATACTGAAAATAAAATAGTTATCACATATAGTGAGTACTATTTCTGAAATTATAAAAAATGTATTAAAACCAACTCGGGTTCATGACCACACTGCCTTATCCGTGGTATATTCCTAGTATTAGTATATATAGTTCAAATCATCATCATCATTCATGATTCGTGGTTTGTAGCAGCAGCATGATAGTGTTTCACGTAGGTATTTTGTACTCAATATATACAGCATAATTGTCGGTTTTACTCACCTATCATTGAGTTCTAATGTGGTATGACCACCAGTGGCAGGGCTACAAGCAAGCATGCCTGTTTCAATGTTCCAGACTGGTATATAAGGTGGTATTACTACCAGTGACAGGGCTACAAGCAAGCATGCCTGTTTCAATGTTCCAGACTGGTATATAAGGTGGTATGACCACCAGTGGCAGGGCTACAAGCAAGCATGCCTTTTTCAATGTTCAAGACTGGTATATAAGGTGGTATTACTACCAGTGACAGGGCTACAAGCAAGCATGCCTATTTCAATGTTCCAGACTGGTATATAAGGTGGTATGACCACCAGTGACAGGGCTACAAGCAAGCATGCCTTTTTCAATGTTCAAGACTGGTATATAAGGTGGTATTACTACCAGTGGCAGGGCTACAAGCAAGCATGCCTATTTCAATGCTCCAGACTGGTATATAAGGTGGTATGACCACCAGTGACAGGGCTACAAGCAAGCATGCCTATTTCAATGTTCCAGACTGGTATATAAGGTGGTATGACCACCAGTGGTAGGGCTACCAGCAAGCATGCCGATTTCAATGTTCCAGACTTGTATGTAACTGATATTTCACTGAAACCAATCTTTTCAGATTTTTTTTTTTTTAAATATAGATTTGCATGACATTTTAAGAGTGGCCCATGAACATTACACCATAATCTTATATACTGACCTTAAATATTCATTCGTCACATTGCAAGATTCATACCAGCATCCTTTTAATACAATGCGATAAAGAGATCCCTTAAAAGCAATCAAAAGAAGAAAAAAACAGACTCATTTTATTGCAACTGTTCATGATGGGTAAGAAAATGTGCACCAGCCGTCAAGCCTGATAACACCGACTTAGCAGTATTATTTCCCGAGCCATGCTGCTTGTTCTACACGATTCCTCATTCAAATTACATTCTGTTTATATAACGTATTATTCCACGATCGTTTATTTGCATGACTCGATTCCTATACTCTTTGTCATGTTTAGAAAGGTTGACAATTGTCATTGACGAATGCTTTGATTTAAATCACGCCTTTTTAATGCTCAAAACGTGCTTATCTCAAACTAAATACAAATTTGATGTTTTGATGACACCCCTTCATTTTTGACAATTCTGCCCATTTGTTACAGTGTATCACTACGCATCTTTAAACTGTTATATCTTCAACAAACAGTACCCAATGTCATCCAAACTTGGCAAAACTCATGAAAATGTTCCAATGTTCTTATATGTACATATGTACAAACATATGATCATTTTAAGCATTTTCAACAAAAATTAGTTATTAAGGGGAGATAATTGGTAAATGAGACCTTAAGCTCTGCATATTTAAAAGTCAGAAATTTCGTTGTTGTGAATTGAATTATCACCCTCTATGAAATAAAAAAACATATGGATTCACTGTATCTTCATGATCGAACGGGTTTCTAAATTTGTCCATTATATAACATGTGAGTAGTCATGAATCCTTAACTGGATCCTACTCATATAAAGATAGATGTGTTGCATGTAAAACCATAATATATAAGTCATTGTAGGCATCAAATTTATTGGTTTTGCAGAGGCCTTGATATTGTATCTATGGTTTACATTGTAGCTAGGCGCGCTCGCCGTAGTCTGGGCTGTACATTTATGTCTGATTACTCACAAATAATTATCTCCATATGTATATATATATATATATATATATATATATATATATATATATATATATATATATATATATATATATATATAATAACATTTATCAACCATGTAAAAAAGTAGGATCGCTTTATTCTTCTGTACCATACATCCTTTATACTTACAGCTTTTTCCAAGGCACAAATCGTGCTAGAGCGTTCTTACGTCAAAAGAATCACACTGCACTAAATTTACTGCTTGAGGAAATTAAGGACTCCAACAACAACTCTAGAAACTATTTCATGGAGGCGTGTAAGTTTGACTTCTTTATGGTCATTTACGTGTTGACCTTATTTTACACCTACTGGTTATAGAAGCTGGTACAGCTTTTAACCACCATATTTGTATACTGATATATTTAGATTGAATAAGCTAACATATATAATGTTTGATCATGCCGCCTTCTGTCATGATGATCATGTGTGATAAAGGTAGTATTGAAGGAAATGAAAGAAATATGAAACTAATATTTACAAATATGGTCAAAATGTCAGAATTGGGTCAATTACTTCTGTTTCAGTTTCAGTTTTTAAGTGTAGTGTGTCTCTATTGTCTACAAAGATCTATAGCCAGGTACACTACACAACTAAGCAGATGCATGTCCTGGGAAACATGTTGGAACACTTAGCGAAGTTGATCTATAGATGTACTGGTTATGAAATATATGGACTACTTTGCAAAGTATAGTTTAACCATTCATGAGACATGTTGGAGTATCCATGGCAAAATATATTTAACCTTGTATTAGTCATGTTGGACTACTTTGCAAAATATATTTTTAACTATTTATGAGATATGTTAGACTACTTTGCAAAATAAATATGTTTTAAACAATTATGCGACATGTTGGTGGAATCTATGTTTAACTATTTACAAGACATGTTGAACAACTTTGCAAAATATGTTCTTAAGTACTTATGATATATCTTGGAGTGATTTATCAAATATATTAATATCAATTTATGATATATGTTGAACTGCTTTGCAAAATATATTTTAAGTAGTATTAGACATGCTGGTGGATTCTATTTTTAACTATTTATGAGACATGTTTGACTACTTTGCGAAATCTTATTTATCTATTTATGACACAGCACGGTTCAAGTGGAAGATGGACGACCCCGAAATAGTATCTGATGTTTTGTTTGCCATTGCTAATGTGATAAGTTTTGCCCGAACTACCTACCTCATGCCAGCGTTCGAAGTGCTGGGTCCTTTGCAGATATCACTTGGTAGAATGATAGGCGATATTACTAGATTCTTGGTGCTCTTTACTTTGGTAAGTTGTATTGGTTGTATTGTGTAAATACGATGAGAATATGTAACTTTCACAGACAGTATACATTTCACGTATTGGCATTCTCTCTTCATTTGTAAAGTGCACACAGGTGAAAATGACACGTATGTTAAACATATGTTGTACAAAACATACGTTAAACGTGCGGCAAAAACATATGTTAAACGCGCGTGGTACTATTTAAATGAGAAACGTACGTTTTGACGCGCATGCTAAATTTACATTTAACGTACATTTAACATACATGGCATTTTAACCTGACTACACTTCATATATGTGTGATAATCTAAGGATCATTCACTATCTTGCCTTTGTAACAAATATATTGAACCATACTGTCATACTCTATACAAAGGGTTGTATACGTGTGTGATATACATCAACAAATAGGAATTATTCACAATAAAGTACACGAATGAATACATTTCACATTTACGTAGGTAAGTTGTATACGTCATATAGTATATTTATACAAATAGGAATTATTCAAATAAAGTACACAAATAAATAATGTTTTATATTTATATAAAGGTAAGTTGTATATGTCATTGTAGAATGTTTAAACAACCAATATGAATTGTTCACAATAAAGTATATAAATTAATACATTTCACATACCATCATGCGTTTCATATGGGTAAATTGTAAACGTCATATAATATTTATATATAAAAAATGGGAATTATTCACAATAAAGTACACAAATAAAGTTATTTCACATACCATCATGCGTTTCACATAGTTGAGTTGTATACGTCATATAGTATATATATATAATGGGAATTTTTATATTTCACATACTATCATGCACTTTTCAAAGACAATTTGTATATATTATATTGTAATACAGTACACAAACAAATAAATTTCACATGTTATAATGCTCTTTTTAAAGATAACTTGTTTATATTATATTGTAATACAGTACACAAACAAATATATTTCACATGTTATCATGCTCTTTTTAAAGATAACTTGTATATATTATATTATAGTACAGTACACAAACAAATATATTTCATATACTATCATGCTCTTTTCAAAGATTACTTGTATATATTATATTGTAACTAAGTTTATTTAAAATAAATATATTTATAAAAAGAGATCTTCTTCATATTGATATTCAAAGCAAAAAGCACTAAATTGGTTGATTTATGTTTGTTCATAAATAACATAAATAAACATATCTGTATTCATTGATTTACTTGTTTTGATATGTAATACATTACTTTATATTTATTACTTTAGGTACTGTTTTCGTTTATGGTAGGTCTACACAACCTGTATTGGTATTACGGTACACAGCGAATTAAGATGACGATGAACGGCGAGACCGTGTATGTGTACGCTGCCGAGGCATTCCAGGGGTAATGCGTATTTACAGTTTTAATGAATGCTTTTTGTTCTAAAACTTATTCTGTGAAATATTAACTATGGCTACATGAATTAAACAAATAAAGTGTTTGGAACGAGCTGACTCATGCGGCAAGTGACCTTGGAAGATGTATTTGTCGCTGAGGGTCTACTTTATTTACATACGCAAATATGCAGAGGTTAGAATTTATATGGATTTTCTACTGGCTTAGATGCTTGTTACTTTCTCGTTACTGGAGCGATTTCTTTGGCTGAGAACGTAGGTCAATATCTACTGACGTTCACGACATTCTATGTAAACTGGAATGCTCTATTTTGAAAAATGTTAAGAGGCAAGAAAGAGTTTTTATACGCTGCAGATTTATTTCATGGAAAGGACATTACATAATTAAAATAAATCGTATGTATGCTAGAATTGTGGATACAATCGCTATGTTACGTCTGAACCGCTTACAACAGGCACGAATTATAGACACCACTATTACTTGATAATAGACACCACTATTTCTGGATAATAGACACCACTATTTCTGGATAAACAATATGTGTGTTCAATAAAAACATACGTATTATTTATTATATATTTTTCAGATTAAAGCAGACATGTTCATATTGCAAACTTTTTTAGACTAAATAAAATATTTATATGTGAGACATACGTTTTTTCTCCAAAAATTGTGAAGGTGCATAACGTGTTGCCCATGTCCTCCAATCTGTCTGTCCGTGCGTCCTTTGGGGAGGTAAGAACTAGGTGGTGTGTAGCTGTATAATGCAGGTCGAATTCGGTATCTGTCAACGTCAGTCAAATATTACAGGAGTTAAGGCTCTTTTTCAACTTAATATTATGTAAAATTTATTCACATATATCAGGGGCATTCGTGTCCTATGAATATTTCCAGTTTAATTTTCATAACTGATTATGGACTAAAAGCAGGCATTTTTACAGTTTGGAATAATTACCTAGCTAAAGACACCTGTATCTGGACGTATATTTTTTATATTTATAATATATTATAGGCTGAAGCAGACGTTTTACAGTTTGTTCTGGTCTATATTTGGTCAAGTTAGTATTACAGACATTAACGTCAAACATCCGGGGCCTGGCGGAGGTATGTCACATGTTTTACTATTAGGCATTTGAAATAATGAAGTAATTTGTCAATACATAATGTAACGAAAAAAGCTCTAAATAATGAAAAAGATGATGTATAAGTAAATGCTATTTCATGTCTTTCTCAGCTTTATACACCTTTTATTGTTCAGTAACATAATATTTAAGAGAAAAACTTCATTATATAGTTTACATTAAATGCAATATCATATATATTACACCATTCAAATCCGCTCCATATGCTGTATGCAATATTACAATGTTTTCCACCCATGTCCGCTATGTTAAGCGGTATGCAATACCATATACGAGTATATTACATGTATATTCAATCTATCATGCGGTTTGCAGTATACTTGACTTTGTGGAGTTCTATATTTACATATATTGCATGCATATCCAACCTATCATGCGGTATGCAGTTTACACTCGCTTGACTTTATGCAATATCACATATAACATCAATTTGATTTGTTTTTTCTCCGGGTTACTATATCATAATCTAAAGTGTGTATGTTGAATTACTTTTATACGCATTGTGCCTTTATTTATATGTGTTTAGATAATCTACAATGATGTTATAACATTTCTTTACATAATAATTTAAAATGCTTTATGATATGTGAAAGACATATTCGTTAGAAAATGTATGACAAATATGCAGGAAAAAATGTATTTTGAATTTAGATTATAAGAAATTTTAAATCTTTCAGTAGATATAGAACGGTATCACAATGTAATACATATTTGTAAGTGATAATAAACTAGAAGAGCGTTACTGATTTTGAAATGTAAAGGAAAATATTGATAAAGACAATCATAATGCAATGAGACAATTATCTTTGGAAGTTTCCATCAATGCAAAGAATCAATGGAACTCATGATAATATTCTATGGCATGAATAAACGGAAACGCATCAATTATTTAAAGATTTTTTAAAGATATTGATGACCTGTAAGTGTTCTTTGGAATCTATCATCTACGTAAATGTATTCAGGGTGGCGAACTTGTGACGAGACATTATTGTATAGAATTTTCAAAAAATATATTTCGCTTCAGGTAAGATTTTACTTTAATAACCTTTTAATTCCCAACGGTATTTGACCAAACAAAACGCAGATGTCCTTAGAACAAGTCATTTTCGTGCAATTTTAAGTCGTCGAAATATATAAGGTATTTATTTGAACACTTCAACCAATTGTTTTAATTGAGACGAAATGTTATGATATAGTCCACATGCAGTCCGGACATTCAGTTGATGGAAGTGTTAGAGATAAGTACTGAACATATCTAGACGACTACAGATTCCTTGGATCGCACTTTTGCACTGGGATGTATATGTTCAACTCCCAAGAGTATTCAGAAAGTTATGAAAGAAAACGAATTTACGTGAAGTGTTATCTAATTTTAGAAACGCATAGAAGTGTGCGACGCAAAAAAAGTTACGTGTGTTTGCCACCCTGATAATTATGCACCACATGAATTTTTTTCAACAGAACACTTCATCGAACTCACTCGATCAGCATTCTCAGTGTCCTCTGTATAATGTATACATATATTTTTATTCCGACTTAATAAATGTAAATAAAAACATTTTTATCTGTTTTTTTTCTATATTTAGTAAGCGCCGATTTCTTCACTAGTAAAAGTAGAATATCTAAAACTAGTAAGTCCAATGAACAGATACAGTTTGTTCTTACAATATTTTAACTAACCAATGTATCCGTACTCACTCGTTGTTTTGAGCTTCCGTCTGTTGTCATTATATATGTATGTAGTTTTATACTATAACCGGAAATGCTTGTTCTTTCTCGTCCGGTTCCAAATATCACAAAAGATGATTTTATGAAGGAACTAGGCCGATGAGGACAAAGTTTATACTTTTTTATCTATTCCCATTTAACTAACTTTACTTTCTTTTACTGTCACAAAGATTTGATCCATGATTTCCTTTATTCCTTGTCCAACGCCCAAATTCACCTTTGTCGATGTCTCAGCTTTAGAAAAATTTTGTAATATCAAAACTACTCACACATTAGACAAAATTAAGATATTATATGTGGCGATTTTAACTAATTATATTCAAACTAAATCTTTATTTATATTTTTACATATGTTTTAGAATGAACTTATAAACAGAGAAGATACATCCTTGCAAAATAATCCTACAAATAAAGCTAACTTAAAAACTTTAAAAGATATATAGATCTACTACCTTTGAAAGATAAATGCAGATTGATATGATATATTAACTTAATATAAATATCTAATTTAAACTGGCTGTTTTTGTTATTTTGCCAAAGTGAAGAGAATATTTGATATTGCAAGATTCTTGCAAAACCGGACACGTTAAAAGTTGGGAATGGGGCGTAATACAAGGATTCTTGGAAGGGATTGTTGTTTACAATGTTTTCTTGAAAAATACATGCTACATGTACGTTCTAGTGTTTACTATGTTTTGGCTATATTGATTATTCGCCTTGTTTAACGTTTGTTGCTGGCGTTACAGAGTAAATCCCCGTACACATGCACAATTTATACACGTAAGTAATTATACATATATGCAAATTTTGCTAATGTGTGCAAAAGTATTTTTACTAAGCGTTAACATGACTTTGAAGATTCTAGATCAAAATATCAGTGCAATCAAAATGAATGGACTATTCAGGTTAAGGGGAAACAGAATGTTTCCATATTATATTGGTTTAGGCTTTGTTGTTGGATTTGGACATGAAAAAAGGATAAAAAGCACACATAAAAAAGATGATTGGTATGACCGTGTTGTTTTGGGGACCTTTGAACAATGGGTTGAAAACTTCAGAATGAGGAGGCAGATATTTAATTCTTTATTCAGGATCCTTGAAGCTAGCTTGTCTCCACGCGATAAAGTGAAGCTATTGCTGGACAGAAGCAAGTTGCCCTTGCCCTTCATTGGCTTGCTTCTTAGCGGAGTATAGAACAGTGTGCAATCTGTTTGGTGATGGAAAATCTACTGTTTACAAAAGTGTTTACGACATTTGTGAAGCTATAGAAGAACATCTCCTTGAAGAGTATGTATCATTTGCAAGCGGATACGAGCTGAAGAGCGTCGTTAAAGGGTACCAGGATTCTTGGAGCTTTCCAAACTCTGATAGAGCAATTGATAGCACCAACATACCGATTATTGTTCCAGTTGAATCCCACGATGACTACCTAAACATATATTATTTTTTGATATTACAAGGGATTTGTGACTATAAGTACATATTTCGTGATATTAATATAAGCTGACCGGAAATCGTCCATGACGCACGTGTGTTTGCAAATTCTAAAGTTTTCTACAGAGGAGAAAACTCTTTGCTTTTCCGTTACTGGATGAAGAGGTTTCGTTTGCCATACAAGGAATCGGCAATGCCCATTGTCTTTTGGGTATACCCACTCAATCCTTGGTTGATGAAACCCTTTTCAAATACGGTTAACTTTACGAATGTTCAAACCCTTTTCAACTTATACCCAAGCAGAGCTAGGATGACAATCGAAAACTTCTTTGGACTTCTTAAAGGTAGATTGAGATGCTTACAGAAACACCTTGATGTTGACGTTGAGTTTGTGTGCACAGTGATAATCAACTTGGTATCAACATTGTGCAATTACTTCAAAAATTTATTGTTCTGATTTAGAGATTATACAGTTGTACTCTCTCGACACCTTAAAACTTGAATCAATGTCTCTCGAGTTTGTATTTTGACATTGTGGAGCTAGCAAACCATATGGTACAGAAGCGACGCTGTAGGGAGCGCTGGGTCCAGGTTGAGCTGTTGGTCTAAGTCTGACAGCACCAATGATCATGTTCACCATATTAAAATGAAGATCTTTCTTTTCACGTTTTTTTTTTGGCGTCCGTTAGAATCTATCTTTGCTTTTTCGAAGTCAAGTCTCTTTTTTCCAAATCCAGCTTTTGTCGTTCAAGATAAATGAATTTATCTTCATCCTTTATATTGGCATTACCCAAGCCCTCCATGATGGAACCAATTGCAACTTCAAGTCTGGTTTTTTGCACCTTCAGTCTCCTTCCATTGGCTTCTTTGTAACATTCACGTCTTTTTTTTCTTAAGATGACGCTGGTCTTGACCCGAAGATTATATCTAGCTCTTCAAAAACTGACCTGTTTCTCTGTCCTTACCACTTTTCTTCAAGTTCCCTTTGCTATCTCTGTACATTTTCTTCAGAGAGTGAATTCTTATCTTACATTGTTTAGGTGTTCTTTAGTATCCTTTCTCAGCCATTTCAACAATAGTTTTTTTATAAATAGTTGCATTGTTGGCATGATGATTGTCGAATTGTTCTTCAATGTTGTTTTCTTCCCATATGCTTAAAAGTGTTTTGGTTCTTCTTCTGACCATGAATTACCTCTTATTTTTAGCATTGCAGATTTATTTGGTAGCCATTTTATGTGGATTAATCATCGAGACTGAGAGCACTCAATCATCATAAATGACAAATATCCATTTGTAGTTCACACAGGTTCTATAAATATATTGATTATATGATAATTTTATAGAATACTTATGTAAGCAAAAGTACCAGAGCGTTTACGACAACAGAAATACACGCGCTTTATATTTACATATATGCAAAAGTTAATTTGCATGTGGTTCCTTCTAGGTGCAAATTTGCATATGGAGTAAATTTACACACGTACGTAAATTCTTTACATGACTATATTTGCACCTGTGAGCAAATTTGCATATATGCAAATAAATACGCCTGTGTGCAATCAGGTGCATGTGTACGGGGCTTTAATTAAATTCATGTTCCTAATGAAAATATCCATGGCATTGAAAATTCATGATCTTTTTTGCTACTGAAAAGCCAATTTAGAAATGGTCATTAATGCAATTATATCATATGAGCAAAAGATGGTATCCTGTTTTCACTAATGAGTTTAACTTTTTTACTTTGTTCTTTCCTCTGATTGGAATAGCATCTATTCTATAGTTTACACGACATCGCTATATTAACTGTCAATTTGCGGCTTAAATAACACAATTATATGGCAGCCAGCTGTCTTTATTCATACTCTCGTTTAAAGCCAGTACCGTTTTACGTGGCGCATCATGTCAGTGTTGAAATACATCAACATATCTCTGCTGTCGTTATTAAAATCATGCGACATTTCAAACAGATCAGTTGTAACATTGACAAATGTATAATGAAATGTAAAAAAACTAGTTTTGTAACAAATATCAAAATACCAACATAAGGTAGCATAATAAAACGAACTCATAATTACGTTACAAAAAGAACCTTAATGGTATCTCAACATGGTACATAGATGATGTCACGTGAACTATTTTTCTAACTAACATCCGTACTTACTCTTGGTGTTCTTCTTTCTTGCTCGCCTCGCCGTAGTGCGTAAGTGCATGCTCCTAGACAGTGACAGGATGAAAATACTCTGCACAGACGGCGTGTACAATAACAAATCCAGGGCAGGTACTAACACGCCAAGCGGAGACACGCGTCAGTATTTTATCTTAAAGCGTTTCTTTCAATATATCATTACGTCTTGCATAACAAGTTATGTATTTTCCTAATAATTTTAACCGAGCAATATTGCCATTGAAGGTAACATGTCAATGTTGCACGTAAATGACGATAGTAGTGCAGTATAGCAATCAACTTTTATTTATTCTCACACGCGATTGGTCGGATTCCCGTTAGCTTAAAGAAATGTACGTTAATATGCTTCACTTTTCAAATGCTTAAACGTTGTTTTGACTGAAAGGTCGGTTTCAATGCCTAATCGTTATTAAAATAATTATTTTTCTTGTGACGTGTGAACTATCCAAACAAAATGTTCAGAACATAATTGAAAATGTATCTTGATATGCAAGTCGTATTATAAGATGTATTTGAGGTATTTCAATTAAAGCATTTATCGAAACTTTGCATCATAGTGGTATAAAGCACGACATGTCATGTAATGAATATGTTACTTTAAAACGATAATACTTATATTCTGTATGCATTTTCAACTGACCACTAAAGTCTGATTCATGAAGAACTTGGCATACGTAAAATTTGAAAGATTTTATTTATTTGCCTGAATGTTTTATTTTTTATTTAGATAATAAATATTTACATATTTAATAGAATTTTATTAAGCAATGCATTCACTATAATTCGTATGATGAAAATGACATATTGACATGTGGTACATTATCTGTAATTGTTCAATTAAAATTGGTCATTTGGTGACTGGTGACCAAGCTGCCTGACTCTTGTCTCCTGATTGGTTGATTTCTTAGTAAAGCAGAATGTATAGTAAGTTGATGTTAGTACCTGTTAAGAAACTGACAATATTTAAAAAAAAACTCTTTACTGTATAACAATAAATAGATAGATAAATACTAAAATGAATATACTATTTAACTTCTAATATGTTTCTACCAATTGTTTGGTAAGTCAGTTACCACTATTGATAATGTTGAAGAAATTTCGATTTAAGGATCAAACGTGTGCTGTTTAACTATTTTTTTACTTTTTGTTCTTTTTTACTATACATCAAATTAAATTTAGTAGGTTTCTTTACATTATCTGTTATATTATAAGTATAAAAATAAAGTTGTAAGCATTTTACAATCATACTTATTTTAATAATTAATTTACATACCAATATTTTTTTTAACCTTTAAACATTTTTTTGTATACATTCACCTTGTTTTCTTTATGAAACAGTATATAGTGCGGGTCAATCTCCTGGTTCCGGACTCACAGAGAGCAGTACGGACATTGTAGAAGCAGTGGGTTTGTTTCTGTTTGGTATATACCACGTGGTCATCATTATAGTCCTGATCAACATGCTTATTGCCATGATGAGCCATTCCTTTGAAGCAATACAGGTAGGAAATCAGAAAGTCTAGTAGTACACATGTGACCAGAAAGTCCAGTATTAACGTAACCAGAAAGTCTTGTATACACGTGACCAGAAATTCTAGTATACACGTGACAAGAAAGTCTAGTATGCACGTGATAAAATGATGTTTATCATTTTTACCGTTTATGAGTGATCCATAATTAAAAAATAAAAATGTGTCTTGTGATTCTTTGTTCAGAAAGGCGCAGAAATGTAACGTCAATTAGATATCGACTCAATTTGGTTCGATTTTAAATACAAAAATGGTATTATCAGTTACTTTAGATACATTGTTAATGAAAGAATGAAATCGCAATTCTAAGAATAGTTTGTCAATAATTAAAGATTTTAAAGCATATGAGTATACATTTCTTAGTGTTTAAAACAAACAATGAATTCGTTAGGTTTTTTTTCATATTTTCATAAGTTACAGATTATTTTAATTAACAATATTTAAATAAAATATATTTAAAAGCAACATTCCATAAATAATTCAATTCAATATAGTTTACATACAGGAAGTATACTCATAATTCATATACTCTACAAAATAAGTTAAGGACTTTGTAATTTATTTCCCACAGATGTTACATTAAAATTGGGATATGAATAGTATTCAAAAAGCTGTTTGGAGCTGCTCTGATATTTTATGTAAAAAAAAGATACTATAGCAAATATGAACAATATATGCGAAGAAAATATTTTTTAATTCACATTATTAAAAATAAACGTTTATTTAAAATAAATAACAGTTTTTGCCCAAAGATTTTATTTCTTAACATTTTATATGTTTCTTAGCAACATAAGTTCTTATTTTTCATATCAAGAATAAACCATGTGCTTTCAACATCAAACTCAATTGCAAAAACTGTTTTCACAACACCCATTTGAACTGGACCATTCTCCGATTTTCAAAAATCTCCAAAATAAAACGTATATATATATATATATATATATATTGGTGTGAAAAATCGGGTATACTGTTGTTTAATACTCTATATCTTATCTCTTACATAAGAGGATTTCCAAATTTTACATACTTATTGAGCATATAATCAACTTATGACCCCAATTCATGAAATTCTTGGGGTTAATAAATTTTAAAATTCAATTATTTTCAAAAGATATCTTTTTAAGAATTTGCTGAAACTTAGTTAACTTATTTTCAATGTTTACCTTTTCTTGGTATTTCAACAGAACGATCTGAATTTTAGTCCAGTAGTATGTATACTGATTCATCAACTACAATCACGTGACCCAGCCTCAATCACGTGGCCCAGTCTCAATCGTGGGACTACCTTCACGCACACTTATACACGCACACACACACGCACGCACACACTCACGCACCCTACCCATACACAAACCGTCTAACATTACGAAATAAGCAAGGATTACACAAATCTATACCGATATACCATTCATGTCTAAATGAATGTTGGGAATGTATGTTTGAATGTTTCGTCTCCTACTGGACACACATACATATACTTATATTTTTACTTTTTGATAAGGGTGACTGTGACGTCGAGTGGAAGTTTGCACGTACGAAGTTATGGATGAACTACATGGACGATGGCAGCACTTTGCCGGTTCCATTCAACATGATCCCATCGCCCAAATCATTTTGTTATGTTTGGAAATGTGGGGCGAGACTGTTTAAAAGAAAGAAAAATGGAGATAGTATTTACGAACACAGAATTAGAAAAACTTTTATAAAGGTAAAGACCAATACTCTAGTTCAGAGTATTTTTTGTATTTTTTTAAGAAAAAATATTTTCAATACTATATTACCGTTGTACTTTATTGCCTTTTCACGCTTAGCCAGTTGTAATACTATTGTCAGATATAGTTTAAGTAATGTTTCTCGGCAATATCCTTGATATGCTTACATGCCTTAGCATTATCAGTTTACGCTTAACTGACTCGGCATTACCTTGTTATGCTTAATGGACTCGGCATTTCATTTTTATGCTTAACTGATTTGGCATTACTGTTCCTTGGCATCAAGTACTATTTTTACCCTAAAGCAACGTTTAATGCTATTTTCAGTTTCCATTCATGTCAGATATATTTTAAGTTTTGTTCCTCGGAATTACCCTTTTTATGCTGAATGGGTAGTAAGGGTATTGTCAGTTTCCATTCATGTCAAATATAGTTTAGCAATACCCATTTTATGCCAAATAGATAGTAAGGGTACCCATGTATGTCCCTGTATATTGCCTTTTTAAGTTTGACTGAATACAATGATATTTTTACTGTTCATTTATGACAAATATATTTAAGTGGTGTCCATTGATATTACGTGTGTATGCTTAACCGCATGACTAATACTTTCAGTTTTCATTCATGTCAAATACATAAGTAATGTCCCTTAGTTATACACGTTTCATTATATAATTTACTAAATGTAATATTACGAAAATGGTTATGTTTCAAAACTTTATACGAAGGTAAATGTCCAAGTTTAACATAATTACTTATACCAGGCACAATATGTAATCAAATACACTACGTAAATGCGCCGGTTTCCAGGGACATATCTCCCGATTTTGATATAAAAACCTCAGCTGTCAATGCAACATGCATAATTAGCATCAATCATTATTTGCTAATTCTGAAATCAAACATACAAAATTATGAATTTAAAAAAAAAGATTGTATGGATACGATGCGTTGAGATGTATCACGTGAGACGAGAACAGACTTATTGTACTAGAAAGGTGTTTCATGGGCGCTACAAAGTTATAAAAGTGGCGCCGTGGAAACATCTATCTCGTGCCATAAAGTAATCAACAGTACCGGAGTTAGTGCGCAAGTCATCCGAGTATCAGACGATCCGAGTAGCAGACAACAAGACAATCTACAATAATGAAACATAATGTTAATTATGGATAATTAGATATTTATGTTTCTATTTTACATTTAGATCAATGAAAATTAAGATTGCCTGCAAATTGTTTAGCAATTCAGATCAAATTGAAATAGATGCAAGTCGAATGTTTCTCATCCTAAAGTCATATCACGATGGCGCCCCCTTGTTGCTGTAGATAATCCTTTTAAAAACATACATGCATTTCTATAAGCTCGTAGTATTAAATAGAAAATCTAAACTGAAGCAAGTTACGTGTAGGGTTATCAAGTAAGACCTGCGTTTGTTATTATATATGGTATGTGGGTATGTCATATCACTCATTCCAATAGGTGATATCACTCATTCCTATAGGTGATATCACTTGATAAAAATGGATATATGCTTACCTGTTTGACGGGTTAATAAACAATAATTTGGGAGGATGAGAGTATATTTTCATTTGAGAAGAAAGATACTTTAATAATAAGTTGACTGCATTAATTATATACGTAAAACACTTTAATATCCTCTTTTATTCCTGCTAGTCGTTTGTTCACAGCTTGATACTCCATGCAGAACACTTCATGCAGAAGAGAGCATTATGTTATTATTGGTATAACCCATTTGAGAATTAGCGATATCATTGAATCAATTAATTCCTTTTAAATGGATTATTTCGCATATTTGAATGTTTGTTATCACTTATATCCGAATGTTTATATCACCTTTATTCGAATTATTGATATCACTTATATTTGAATATTTGATATCACATATATTTGAATTATTAATAGCACCTATATTCGAATGTTTGCTATCACATATATTTGAATATTTGATATTCCCTATATTCGAAGATTGATATCACCTATATTCGAATGTTTGATATCACATATATTTGAATAATTGATATCCCCTATATTCGAAGATTGATATCACCTACATTTGACTGTTTGATATCACCTAGATTTGAATATAGATATCACCTATATTCGAAGATTGATATCACCTATATATGAATGTTGGATATGACATATATTTCAATGTTTGGTGTCACCTATTTTCGAAGATTGATATCTCATATAATTGAATGATATCACCTATATTCGAAGATTGATAACACCTATCAGGGCCGTAGCCACTCTGAGGCAAACGGAGGCACTTGCCTCCTGTATAATGTGTGGAGGTACACATGTGTATTAGTGTTTTTGTAAAAATAATAAAGTTATATCTAAAATAGGAATTACTCTTTAGTGCAAAAATATGACATATCCTTCACATATAATATTTTCAGTATGAATGTATCATAATAACCAGCAAATACTTGTCTACTAAGAGTTGATATTTACTGTTATGTCGGGTCTAAAAAGTTAGCAATGTGTATTCAAGAAATGGGTAATTGTATAAAATGCAGATTGTGTAAAAGATTTGAACGGTTTAATTGTCTCAGAAATATCATAAAAACGCATGAAATGCATGCCAGAAGCTAAATAATTGTTCGTGGGAGCATGCCACTGGACATCCCTAGCAAAGCTAGGATTGTGCCTCCTGTAAAATCAAACTTTGGCTACGGCCCTGCCTATATTTGAATGTTTTATATCACCTATATACGAATGATTGATTTCACTTGTTATGATTAACTAAAGAAACGACGTCGTCACATACCATTGTTACATTTGATATATCTGTATTGTAATCAGTGTTGTCTTGATGAATGTCTAACACTACTAACTATAGCGTTTATATTGTTTCTAGCAGTTCTAACTCTCAGTTATTCCATTCAGTTCTGTTCACAAGACCTCATACATTGTTACCTTGATTTTAATATTTTAAATATTTTTTTTGTTTTTATTTGACCTTGAATCTAAGTATTTTATCTTTTTAACTATGAAAAATATCTGTAATTCGAAAGACTGCCTTTTTATCATTTAAACTACCGTTATTTGGTTTAAATGTTATATGTTTTGTTTATCGTGTTTGATCACTTGTATGTTGTACGTTTTGCTTACAGAGAGAGCGCGAAATAGACGCAAACTTCAAGTCGAGTAGCGCAAGTCTTCAGGTATAATGCCTACCAATCCCTACTGTTGAATCATTGAGGATATTAACAACTAATTCACGTATTGCAATTCTGCTTCTTTATTCAGCTTCTATATCTAACCGTTCAACAAAGGGCTTTCATTGCTCGTCAGCCAAGAACGTTGATTTGTACTGCTTCTCGACTGTATGTTTTATAATCACGTTTTACGCATTTTAGATAATGAAACTATAACACCGCTTTACGTGTGCTAAGTTTAATATACTATGTAGGCAATATACGTATGTCATATGTGTAAACAAACATTTTTATTTTATTAACATGACATGTAATGCATAATATTTAACAAGTGTTCTGAGGCTTCGATTTAAAGTTATAAAAATGAACAATGGAATACTTTTACTATTACAAAAATCATTTTTCTTTTGTTGTTTGTTTTTGATGAGCAAAATATAGTTTGTTAGTTTTGTGTTCATAGCAGTCACTGTGTATTAATTAAATATATGTTTTTAAAATTAATTTTCCTTCTTATCAATGTCTAAAGCAAATGTCTAAAACAGAGTATAGCTCTGTCTAATAATATGGAAGAAAAATCTACTTTAAATTTGACAAAAAATAACATTGTCTCCACTCTCTGCCCAATCAGTCTACTCATGACCTTTTATCAAATCAATATTTAAAGACAAAGACGCATAAACATGTGGAGGTAGAAAGAAATACCCAAGAATTTCATATTCAACACATTCTCTAGTTTTAAAAATATGATGCAAAAATTTTTTTAAAAAAAAAATGATAAATTTTGTAGATTTTTATCTAACATATCGATAACAAGTGGAAATGAATATATGACCACGAATATTTGAAATATGATGCCTTTCAACCATATACAAGAGTTATGCCACTTTTACAAAAAAAAATGGAAACGAACTTACACACATATTGGGATATCCTAATTTTATATTTGCACCAAGTGGATATATCATTTTATTTTTGAAAAAAAGTTTATGAAAATTGCCGTGTGACCTTTTAAGCATTTAACATAACAAGCTTTCTGCATGCACAATTTAGGTAAATATCATATCCGAACAAACATTAATAGCCATTTTGAGTCCCATTTTATCTCCACACATGTGTTGTCACGCTATATTATGAAGTAAGTGGTATGGATCACTCGTGTTTGTGCTAACCGTCAGAAGTTTCGCTCTGTCAGTTGAAGAGTTATTAATATTGTAATATACTCTCCCGAAAATTGATTATAATATTGATAAATTACATCATATTTTGATATCAACAACATTTTAATTGTTATGACAACGACCTAAATCAAGGAATTATATAGAATGGGAAAGGCAACTGATTGATAGTTTATGAACGCTCGTGTATTCACGCAGAATCTTGCAATATCTCGTTTCCAATTTGTGAAAAAGTAGGGAGATACTGTCACAATATAAATTCACGTTTCGTTCTTTAAAAGTTTACACAAATTTGTGAATACCGAATGTCATTTTTTTAGATATTTGTTTTTCAAATTATCTCCCTTTACATTGAAATGCTGTTGATTTGAGAAGTTTAATAACTTTCAACTGAATGTATAAAATGAAACAAAATTTAAGACATCTAGTGTTTGACACCAACCGGTTATTACAAATACGATTCACAGTAAATGATGCCAAGTTTTATGAGGCACCGACAGACTCAAATACTAACGGCTTAATATTTTTGCCAAACTTTTGGCTTTCAGTATATATAACCATTTATTAGTGTTCGAGAATGTCTAGGAAATAGAACAGTAGCAGGAACGTAGATGCACGGCGTGGGCGTGTTGTGTGTGTTGCACGTATTTTCGTATGTTATAGAATATTGTCGTGTCAAAAAGCTTTATTAAAACAAATAAAACATTCATCAAATATTCTGGAAGCTGGCCTCGAGGTTATTAAACTTTTTTGTGCTCAACTCAAATCCGTACCCAATCCCAATTTAAAGGGTTTATATAAGCACACAAATTAAAGCACAAATACTGAATTTGAAAGCATTAATGCTGATTTGAGAAAGAAAGCTAATAACAAGTCCATTCGTTTTTTAGTTGAGCATGGAACAAAGTTTTGTAACCTCAGACGCAGGAAATGTGCGTTAGGGTGTTCTTTCTACATGTGAGATAGGTGAAATGTTACTTATCTACATATGGAAAGGTGAAATGTTACTTATCTACATATGAAATAGGTGAGATGTTACTTATCTACATATGAAATAGGTCAGATGTTACTTATCTACATATGACATAGGTGAGATGTTACTTATCTACATTTGAAATAGGTGAGATGTTACTTATCTACATATGAAATAGGTGAGACGTTACTTATCTACATTTGAAATAGGTGAGATGTTACTTATCTACATATGAAATAGGTTCGATGTTACTTATCTACATATGAAATAGGTTCGATGTTACTTATCTACATTTGAAATAGGTGAGATGTTACTTATCTACATATGAAATAGGTGAGACGTTACTTATCTACATATGACATAGGTGAGATGTTACTTATCTACATATGAAATAGGTGAGATGTTACTTATCTACATATGAAATAGGTGAGATGTTACTTATCTACATATGAAATAGGTCAGATGTTACTTATCTACATATGAAATAGGTGAGATGTTACTTACCTACATATGAAATAGGTGAGCTGTTACTTATCTACATATAAAATAGGTGAGACGTTACTTATCTACATTTAAAATAGGTGAGATGTTACTTATCTACATATGAAATAGGTGAGACGTTACTTATCTACATTTGAAATAGGTGAGATGTTACTTATCTACATATGAAATAGGTGAGATGTTACTTATCTACATATGAAATAGGTCAGATGTTACTTATCTACATTTGAAATAGGTGAGATGTTACTTATCTACATATGAAATAGGTGAGATGTTACTTATCTACATATGATATAGGTGAGATGTTACTTATCTACATATAAAATAGGTCCGATGTTACTTATCTACATATGAAATAGGTGAGACGTTACTTATCTACATTTGAAATAGGTGAGATGTTACTTATCGACATATGAAATAGGTCCGATGTTACTTATCTACATATGAAATAGGTGAGATGTTACTTATCTACATATGAAATAGGTGAGACGTTACTTAACTACATATGAAATAGGTCAGACGTTACTTATCTACATTTGAAATAGGTGAGACGCTACTTATCTACATATGAAATAGGTGAGATGTTACTTATCTACACATGAAATAGGTGAGATGTTACTTATCTACATATGAAATAGGTCAGATGTTACTTATCTACATTTGAAATAGGTGAGATGTTACTTATCTACATATGAAATAGGTGAGATGTTACTTATCTACATGTGATAAAGGTGAGATGTTACTTATCTACATATGAAATAGGTGAGATGTTACTTACCTACATATGAAATAGGTGAGCTGTTACTTATCTACATATGAAATAGGTGAGACGTTACTTATCTACATTTGAAATAGGTGAGACGTTACTTATCTACATATGAAATAGGTGAGATGTTACTTATCTACATATGAAATAGGTGAGATGTTACTTAACTACATATGAAATAGGTCAGACGTTACTTATCTACATTTGAAATAGGTGAGATGCTACTTATCTACATATGAAATAGGTTCAATGTTACTTATCTACATATGAAATAGGTGAGATGTTACTTATCTACATATGAAATAGGTGAAATATTACTTATCTACATATGAAATAGGTGAGACGTTACTTATCTACATTTGAAATAGGTGAAACGTTACTTATCTACATATGAAATAGGTGAGACGTTACTTATCTACATATGACATAGGTGAGATGTTACTGATATACATATGAAATAGGTGAGATGTAACTTATCTACATATGAAATAGGTGAGATGTTACTTATCTACATATGAAATAGGTCAGATGTTACTTATCTACATATGAAATAGGTGAGATGTTACTTACCTACATATGAAATAGGTGAGCTGTTACTTATCTACATATGACATAGGTGAGACGTTACTTATCTACATATGACATAGGTGAGACGTTACTTATCTACATATGAAATAGGTGAGATGTTACTTATCTACATATGAAATAGGTGAGATGTTACTTATCTACATATGAAATAGGTCAGATGTTACTTACCTACATATGAAATAGGTGAGCTGTTACTTATCTACATATGAAATAGGTGAGACGTTACTTATCTACATTTGAAATAGGTGAGATGTTACTTATCTACATATGAAATAGGTGAGACGTTACTTATCTACATTTGAAATAGGTGAGATGTTACTTATCTACATATGAAATAGTTGAGACGTTAGTTATCTACATTTGAAATAGGTGAGATGTTACTTATCTACATATGAAATAGGTCCGATGTTACTTATCTACATATGAAATAGGTGAGATGTTACTTATCTACATATGAAATAGGTGAGATGTTACTTAACTATATATGAAATAGGTCAGATGTTACTTATCTACATATGAAATAGGTGAGATGTTACTTACCTACATATGAAATAGGTGAGCTGTTACTTTTGCATGTGTTTGTGTCACACCTGACTGATATGATCGATGTAAGCACCAATGTTTGCTTATATGCAGACAGATTTTTTTCACAAATTTGTTGATGGCAAAGAAATTGCGCCAAAAATGTCTCCGAGACATAAAAGCTATATTATGATTTGACAGATGAATTCGTAAAATTGCTAGTGGCGCGATTTATTGTCATACAAAGGATAGTTATTGATAACAGTAAACAGTACTCCAGGCACCGTTGTAAATCAAGTGCAATTACTCCAGTTGGCATTAAACTCAACAACTGATTTGTCAGCAGTACTGCGGCGTGGATGCTGTGGTAACAGTGCATTGTTTTATTTATAAAAAAAAGTTAAATATTTTAAGTGTGTTACATTATTTGAAATGATTCACATATTTACTTTATCAATTTCTACTTTATGAAACTCCCTAATGTAATAATGAAATTATTTGTAAATATGAAAACGTATTCATATTCTGTTGGTAGTTTTCTTTTTGTATGTTTTATTTTTCAATTATACAACCCAATCAGTTTTTTAAATTTTGTCAAATATTACGGGTACGTATAATTTGAGAAGATCTAATTAAAACAATATAAAATCATAATAAAAGTTAAAAAAGAATCAAAGGACTAATTATTTTCTGCTTTGACAAAATAGTGTCAAAGCTTTATGTCAGAATAAACATGTGATGAAAACCAGAACTGGTGATACCTCTATGCTAAAATTCACGATCATGTTCAACTTTTTGTTTGCGATGACAAAACATTCTGGGAAAAGAGAAAAAAAAACATATGAAATAAAAGAATAACTATTGTTTATTTCCGGTAAATCCAGAACTCAAACAATAGATGCAACATTGGAGTTATGTATTAACCTATTAAAACCTCTTCGTAAATTCTGTAAAAAAAACAAACACTGCAATTACACTTAATCAGGGACACGTTCGTGAATAGAAACAAAAGTTTTTTTTATCTCATTAACGTATGCAGTTCGGTCTTAGTTTTCAATACGACAGTCAAAGTGTGTATTTACTTTAATTCCATATTTGCATATAACGCCATAGTAGATGTAAACCTATACCAATTTTTTATACTTTCTGTAATATATCGGTTATTACAGAGACGGAGAGAGACCGTGTGTAAGACGTTAGAACTGAAGCCTGATGACACGTCATATTGTGATATAATGCAGCGACTCGTAAAGCGGTATCTCTTTAAGTTAGAGAGGGCCAAGGATGAAACAGAACGTTGTACGTTAATTTCCGTCAAATTGTAAAACAGTATACTGTGTTTAATCGATAGTGAGTGAACCCCGTTCACTGATACTTTTTCATAAGTAATGGAATAGCAGAACATGAATTACATGCACATGCGCACACTCTCGTATTTGTAAGGAAATAGTGTAATGGACAGACTGTTATTTACATTGTCCCGTGCTGTGGTGCGATGACAGGGGCATATGCGAGGTTGGGTGCTCCGGCTAAGCAATGTTCTCAGTGGCATGTTTGGCTACTGATTATTCCAATACGTTGGTCCATATTACAAATTGTTGTACCAGTAATGGAACAGCAATACATTATATGTTTTTGTGAATGCATACACATGTGCGAACTGCCGTATTTGTAAGGGACTAGTCAGGTGGATAAACTTTTATTCACACTGTCTCTATTTATGATGTGATGACAGGGGTAAAAGCGAGGTTGGTTGCTCCCGGTGGCATATTTTGCTACTGATCGTGCCAATGCATTGGTCCCTTATTGCAACTTCTTCTCTATGTATTGTACTTGTTATAATCATGCTGTATATTAAGGGCGTTCATGCTGCTGTGGTGACTGGGTCCTTTGAATGCTTTGTCCCCTGTTGGTTGTATAATATGGTCTTATTTAATTGAGTTCGGAACGTAAAAACATAATTCACACTTTACAAAAACTAACAAAAAATGTCATGATTCGAGAGTACACGTAGTCTATTCCAAATTTTTAAGCAAGACATATGGATGGTTCACCGTAACACTGTTCTATCTACATACACACAATTTAGGAAATAGAGCTATGATGTGTTGAACATCCATGTGATAATTGCTTAATCAAACTGAAAGGTTGTCCAAACATGATATACGTGTTCAACAGAAGACATAACATTCAAACACGAATAAGGAGATGCAGAATGCAAACAACAGAGCCACAACAACAACACAAACACAATAAATGAATAAAATAATCATAATATATACAAAACGTATACGTGCTGAACACGTGACAATAGAAAAAAAACACCCATACGGAACACTCAGTAGCAAAAGAAACACCACTGAGGGAGTTAAACCTTGTTTTCGGGTACACACTCCAACCTCGCTCTTCCGTCAATTTTGATATAAGTGTAAAGAAAGAATGGTACAATAGAAAAAAATACATACATTTTAAAAAACAGACAATTATATAATATCGGTTGTACAAACTCATCTATGTTTTAAAGCATTTGAAATTAAACCTGACGCTTGTTACTTCTATATAATTAACTGTACAATTAACATACCCGATAGAACATATACTAGTACTAATGTCGCTGCTTGTTTCAGTGAAGGACGGTTCAGCCAACCTCGGTAACATACGTACAGAGGAGATAGAGCTGGTGGACGACGAGGATACACCGCCGCCAGTCCCGGACACGCCCAGGCGTATACAGTTTGACAGAAACTATGAGAAGCCTCAAACGATTCACGAGGACCAGGACACAAACCATCAGAACAATTTCAGGCGTATGTATAACAGTGGTATGTCCGTTGGCTCAGCTCAGTATGGAGAATGGTAGAGACAAATATGCATTTCAACTAAGAACATCTGATTGAAATATATTCTGGAAGCACAGAATGTGTTCAAGAAAAGCAAAAAGCAGACTTGGTTTTGTTGAGTAAAAGTAATGTTAAATGCCAAACCAACAATATGGCTTAAAATAAATTATATTAGATATAACTTTAATATCAGGATTTTATAATAATATATGGTGGTTTTGATAGAAATAGTATAGTAGTAGAAGTTTAAAGTATTAAAAGCAGTTAAATAGGTCTAAACTTGTAGCCATAGCATCAGCAGCAGCAACAGCAGCAGCAGCAGTAGTAGTAGTAGTAGTTGTAGTAGTAGTAATAGCTGCAGCAGCAGTAGTATAGTATAAGTAGCAGTAGTAGCAGCAGTAGCAGCAGCATTAGTATAGTAGTAGTAGTAGTAATAGTAGTAGTAGTAGTAGTAGAAGTAGTTTTAGCAGTTACAGTAGTAGTAGTTGTTGTAGTAGTACAAGTAGTAGCGGCAGCAGTAGTATAGTAGTAGTAGTAGTAGTAGTAGTAGTAGTAGTAGTAGTAGTAGTAGTAGTAGTAGTAGTAGCAGCAGCAGCAGCAGCAGCAGCAGCAGCATTAGTATAGTAGTAATAGTATTGTAGAAGTAGTTTAAGCAGCAACAGCAACAGTAGTATTAGTAGAAGTAGTAGTAGTAGTAGCAGCAGCAGCAGCAGAGTAGTAGTAGTAATAATAGTGGTAGAAGTATTGAAAGTAGAAGCCCCAGTAAAAGTAGTAGTAGTAGTAGTAGTAGTAGTAGTAGTAGTAGTAGTAGTAGTAGTAGTAGAAGTAGTAGTAGTAGTAGTAGTAGTAGTTGTTGTTGTTGTTGTTGTAGTAGTAGTAGTAGTAGTAGTAGAAGTAGTAGTAGTAGTAGTAGTAGTAGTAGTAGTAGTAGTAGTAGTAGTAGTAGTAGTAGTAGTAGAAGTAGTAGTAGTATTTTAAACTTTTTATTTTACAGTATCAAAAGGAGTCAAATCTTTCAGAAACTCAATTAATTTCTTAATGGACCCCGACGGTTTTATTTGTCTGCCCACAACAAAATATATAAGTACGATAAATAGTCCACACACCACAGACGCAAAAGCTGTGTCTGTTTAAATGATGTTGCTATCTCGAAACTAAATCAAACGTAGATATTCTCTTTTATGTCCTTCAAGTATTAATAGTAGGATTTCTTTATAAATAATATGATTAAATGTATTTATTTCGATTACTTTAAAAGCTAAAACTCTTCTTTCAGACTTCATGTCTTATTGTGTCGATAACTTTTCAAATAACGTTGATTTACAAACAGACAAAAAAATTGTTCTTCCCTGCATTTTACCTTTCAAACAAGGATGGGATTGGTTTTATATTAACATGTTTTTATAACAAGGTGAATTTACCACAATATCCTTAATAAATATCCATACGCCTTCCTAATTTAATTAGTACTATTGTAGCGTTTGGTTTATTTTATGCAACATATTTTTAAAAATTACAGATTACAATGACCACCATATATGTTATTGTTTGATTCGTTTCTACTAGCAAATATAAAATACATAATAAAATAATAAAATTCGAGGAATAAAAAGTAGTCCCTGTGGGTATGATCATTATGGCGGTAAACAACACTGCCAAATTTGAGCAGGATTGTGCCTCTGGCATAAAGCCTAACTTAAAAACAACTTAGCTTTTGTTGATTTATAAACACAAATTAACTCATTCATTAAAAACCTATATCTAATATTACGCATTATCGTGATCGACATTTTAGATTAGGTCAAAGTGTTTAATAAACAAAGTGTTTGTGATATATTACAATATATTTACGATGACAGATATTTCGCAAATAAAAAAGATATTAACACAAAGTTATGTATTGTCCGTAAGGTTTGACCTGACACTCGTTAATCTTCGCCAATATGTTCGGGCGTTTAAACACCTTCTCCGTACAGCTTTTCGTGAGTGCCGATATGTTGCCGATTTAATAATGCATTGGCATCGGTTATCAACAGAAATATCAATATTTACGTTCGCACACCGAAAATTAATTTACAAATGCACGCGGAATATTCAGGAGTGCCAGGTAAACTTTACAATTATATATAATAATGTCGGGATATTCTTGGTGCACTTGTGGTTGGCTTACATTGCACGTGGTATAGGTAAGGTCATATGTCATGAACGGTCAACATATAACTGTTTTATTTAAGTGTGCTCCAGACACAATACGATGTTCTATAACGAGCACACGAGCAAGACGCCTAATTGGCGGAAATCCATACTTCTCAGACTGCTGGTCGCATTTTCGTGCGGTAAACGGAAGTTGTGACGTTCTCGCTTTCACGTCTTTAAAATATAGGTGGATTTAATTTTATATTTATTCTTTTGACAGGAAACGTTGTTTTTTAAAAAACAACACTTTTTTCTCGTCAGTCTTAAGATTGGAACACATGATGCTGTAATGGCTAGGATTTTAGTCTAGTGACTTCAGACTCCCTGTCATATAAGTTTGATTTGATAGATTTAACAATGCAAGTGGAGACATCTCCGTTTTACATCTTTAAATCTAACTCGACACTACATGGTATCGTTTACAATAAAAAATACTATATTTTCTAACACCACGAGCAGTTTTATTGCCTTAATGGCAACATGTTGCAACAACAAGACAGTGTTTAAAGTGACTGGCCTGTTAATCAGACGGTTTAATTTTGTGTTGTTGTTTTTTTCTTACAGCAATATTATACTAACGATCAAATCGCACACATGCTTCTGTCTCCTTGGAGTATTTCTATTCTTATTTCACACGCAATTAACGAATCTAATAAGTAGTTATTTTAAGAAAAAAAAACGATATATCATCATCTGAGTTGATGCTTTAGTTGCGCTAAAATGGATTACCACAAAGGAACATACCGATATAGTGAGAATTTATAATTACATAGTCGCGATATTTGAACATAAATATAAGTAGACGAATCAAAATAAGTTACCGTTATTTTCTAAATTGGATGAAATCACAATTAAAAGATTGAGGAAAAGCTTATATAATTAGTTTGCTAGTTTTAAATCTGAACTGGTATTTTAAATTTAGAGTCCCTGTGTTTGGTGTCGATAATCTCATTGGAAGTAAAAAATGAATACAGTCAAACCTGTCTTAAGCGGCCACTTAAGGGAAATAGCAAAATATTACCTCTTAAGACAGGTGGCTGCTGTATACAGTTTAATAAAACTTACATAATAAAAATGGTAAATAGACAATATGACTGTTTAAAACAAGTGGTTGCTTAATAGAGGTGACCGCTAACACAGGTCTTACTTTAAGTTAAGCCAATGTTAATCCTATTTACAGATAATAGATCTTCAATGCGCAGACGAAAAGATCGTGGACGAGGTCAAGGCCGGAAGATATCCCACAGTGCAACACAAATTGCTACAACGCTCGCCATTCCACAGCTCGATGCCATACAAAGACAACAGAAACTTCTGGACGTCAGGTTACAACATCTGCAAGCTAGTAGTAAAGAAAACAACCGAATTATTGACGACGTTGATTTCTTGCGTAGGGTGATGACTGAAAATCAGAAAGCCATGTTTAATATTATCCACGCATTGTCGAACATGCAGAGTGAAATAGTCAGTCTTGTAAAATGTCTATCTCCCGCGTCTCCTACCCCACCTCCCACCACGAATGCTCACAGTGTTACAAACTCGGTAGGAAAGTCGGGTACTGGAAAAAAGAGATTGAGTCAACAGGACGACGACGAAAGCAAGTTTTGACATGACAGTTTTACTTTAAATGTTTTATTAATCTCTACAATAAACGTTTCTTTCATATCTAGAGACTATTTAGAGTTTTCAAAATCTGTAATGATTTCTTTTTATCACCTTTATAGCTAGTATTTTTCTTATTACAGATATGTTTGGTTTTATTTAGTTTGATTTGTTTCTATGTTTAAGCAATGCTTTTGCTCATTTAAGAAGTTTGAAACACACTCTAAGACTTGCAAAAATGATATTTGTATTTGTTTCTGTTAACCCTTTAGGTATCACTATACACTTCCGCCCCATTTTTTGTCATGGTAGCAAGATTCTTGCACGTAAAAAGTCCTATGTAATTAAAATTTGAAATATTTTTAAAATGGTTTATTTAGGCTGTGATTTCTTGAAGCAGATGCGTAAAGCAAATGCTGGCATAGTATATACTGCAAAAAGACAGCATAAATGTTAAAAAATTACTTTTATAGGATTTTAAACAAATGCATAATTTATGAGCATTTGACGACTTTTTTTTTAAAAAAAAATATTGGGGTGTCACCGCACTGTCTTTGAAACAACTAGTTAATACGAATTTTATGTGCTGATACATTACTGCTATGGAAAAATTACTATGTAGCAATTATTTATCGTGCAAATCCTAGACCTTATTTTATAAAGATCAAAGAACAAAAAACGTTCAACTGTGTGGTGAGACTTTAGTGGGTTGATTATCCTTACCTTACGTATATACAACACTTTCGTGTTTCAAGTGCTATCTTATCTTTACATCACACGTGTTTATATCAACTTTAACATAAATATATTATATGATACATAAAACGATAAAAAGCAGTGTATTTATATAAACGTGATATCAGTACTTTACAATGTATTTAATATGTTTTTGTCGTATGCCTATGTGTAAACATAGTGTCTTTGGAAAAGCATGAGGGGTGATACAAAATTTCTGTAAGATCTTCATTCATTGACGAATATTAAACATAATGGTTTCTGTATATAAAAGGGAAATGATAACATATCGAGTTTATCAGCCATGCTTTATATCACGAAAACATATATTCAAATCCGTTGCCAACGTAACAGCATTAATCGCCATCCTGCCCAGCAGTAAGAAAGCGTTATGATAAGTACATGTTTTGTGTCGATTCTATTGCGCATATATACAACATTTGCCTTTAGCTTCATGATATTTTTAGCCTCTCTGTGGAAGGAAATACAGTTTTGACATAACTTCAGCAGTGTTCTACAAAACATATCTGAGATTGAACGCAGAACGACAGGCGACCATTCGTGAATGGTAACCAATTTTATTTCTATGAGGACACTTCATCAGGGAAAATAAAAATAAATCGCATGTGGCAAACCTATGTTGTCAAAGTTCCATGTGCAAGCGTCTTATTGTGATGGAGCATAATAGCTAGGAGTCGTGACCGATCTTTGTTTAAAATTGAACAGCTGTTAAAAATTTTGTAAATAATGGCTGACAAGTACTGTAGCGGCGTTGTTAAAATGCAAAATGGCGTCAATGATGCATTCTACTTTCATTTGCATTTATTCCCCAAGCCTTAAGTAATATTTTCAATTTAATCGTAATCGTTGTGACGTCATAAAACATGCCCTTTATCAATATGGAAAACGTTCGATGGCCCGCGTGACACTACATGACGCAGCATTGGTGACGCATGAAAAGAAGAGTTTGAATCAAATATGTGACATTTTGTCTCTGAACAGGAAATTAATTAACTAATTACTGAAAAAATATATAATTATAATCGGCCCACAGATAAAGATTTTATAGCACTTTTCCTGGAACATTTTGACATTTTGACCGCCCCTCATATTTTACATTTTATCTTCTTTTTTTTTAATTAAAGATTGAAACGGTGTTGTGGCTAGCCGTTTCCAAATTCCCCTTCTATAACTTTCAACATTTTTTGTTTCAAGAACTGTTTTGTCACAACACCATAAGTTGTGTGTGGGAAAACTTGAACATTATTGTATTGTTATAAAGATTTAAACTAAAATGACAAAAATCAGTTATAGTGTATGACATTTTCTATGTATATCAGTGACAACATATATTATGTATTTGTTTAATTGATAGATGAACACATTCTTGTTCAATATAATGATTTTGGGGGAAAATGATATCATATGTGCGTATGTTCAGTTTAAAACGGTGTTGTGTACACGTTTGCAATTAGCAGACCGTGCGTCCGTGCAGCTGCACATTTGATCAATGTTTTCAGTCTCGTTATAATATATATGTATAACCAACTCTGATTCAAATACAGTCAAACCTGTCTTAAGAAGCCAGTCAATGGAAGAAGCAAACGTAGCGTTTTAAGACATATTGTTGCTTAATACAGATTAATTTGCACTGAAAACATAAAAAATGGGACATAGCAAATGTGGCTGCTTAAGACTTGTGGCCACTTACACAGGTTTGTCTGTACATGTATTCTCATACATACTGATTCACTATTGGATTTAGTTTGCATGTCTTAAAAACAATGCACGTTACGAGTCAACAAAATATTTAGGTTTTATTATGTATTTATTATTAATACACAGTATATACATTATATAAAACAATACTTACATCTAACAAATAACCATGCCATTCTATAAAGAATTATAAGAGAATACAAAATAGTTTGGGAATTGATCAATCAATGCTATGATATCTTTCCACTTGAATACTCTGCTTGTACTGTTAACGCTGTTTCTTGTTTGAACTAAATCAAGCGTCGACATCAAGTGATAGAAAACACGTAAATGTGTAGCACGTGGGTGATATGTTTCAAATATCAAGCAAGAAATTTAAAACATTGCTCTTTTTCTTCAAAGTGTATATTACAATAATAAGAAAATATACAACTAACCAACAGGACCTAAATATAAAACTAACCAACAGGACCTAAACATAAAACTAACCAACAGGACCTAAATATAAAACTAACCAACAGGACCTAAATATAAAACTAACCAACAGAACCTAAATATAAAATTAACCAAAGGACCTAAATATAAAACAAACCAACAAGACCTAAATATAAAACTAACCAACAGGACCTAAATATAAAACTAACCAACAGGACCTAAATATAAAACTAACCAACAGGACCTAAATATAAAACTAACCAACAGGACCTAAATATACAACTAACCAACAGGACCTAAACATAAAACTAACCAACAGGACCTAAATATAAAACTAACCAACAGAGAATAAATATAAAATTTAACAAACAGGACCCAAATATAAAACTATCCAACAGGACCTAAATATAAAACTAACCAACAGAGCATGAATATAAAATTTAACAAACAGGACCCAAATATAAAACTAACCAACAGGATCTAAATATAAAACTAACTTACAGGATCTAAATATAAAACTAACCAACAGGACCTAAACATTAAACTAACCAACAGGACTTAAATATAAACTAAGAAACAGGACCTAAATATAAAACTCATGTTCAAACTCTGAAATTTTGTAATTTGTATTAAAGCTAATTTACAGGAAATCAACAACATCAAAAACAATCAATTTCAATGTAACATTATCAGAAAATAAAAATAAAACATTTTAAACTAAATATTTAGCTATTAAAAAGGATTTAAAAATCGGCAATTCTGAGTTTGTGTCGTGTTCTAGACTCAAACGTTTGATGAATTTAAGCGCGGGAGACGTAGCAAAGGACACCACTACCAATGCATCATAAAACATTCAGAATTAGTTGAATTAGGTTTGTAAATAATTTTGATTGAAAACAGCTGCACCAATAAGTTATCCACTGAATTACTTATACTCATTGTATTTTGATTTATTTTTAATTGGATTAAAACATCATTAAATCTGGTCAGTGTATTATCATTGTGGAACATGCTCGTGACAAAGGAGTTGAAATAAAACACATTTAGTTAAAAAGTTTGCTAGCATGAAAGTCATTTGTTTGAGAAATCTGATCTGAGTTCCTACATGTGAACTAAAAATAAGAGTAACATGAAACTGTTATGAACATGAAATGGTATTCATCCCTGCAAAATAAACAGATAACTTCACTGATGATGTTCCATTTGCAGAGACGAAATAACATTGTTTTCTTTTTCTATGTGGTTTCACGTCATTTTCAGCAACTGACAGGTTATATATGCTATATCCAGTTTTATTGATAGAGGAAGACCCAGTTTGAATCTGAGTAGAACCACCCTTCTTCAAATACTTTGCAAACTTTCTCACATAAAGTTTTTGGACTGAGCTGAGCTCGAACCCTCGACCTCTGCCCTGGTAAATGGTCAATAGACGGCAGCACCTTCGACCGCTTGGCCACAAAAGAGCCTTATATGTGTACTTTGTATGGCAGATTCTATCTAAAACAAATGTTTTAACGTATCCGCCTCCTAGTCCATGTCATGTAATAAAGAATAATTGCTGGGTTCAGTGATATAACGTATACATTTACTTCGTATTTATTACATCGAAAGAGCCCTAAAGTGATATGGCCACGTGTAGTAAAGTCACTCCAAATGTATGCCATGTCCTTTTTATCCAATATTTCATCAGTGTAGTTTAATTACCAGCGCCCCTGTGGGTTCTATGGGATCACATCAGTGGTAGCAAGAATATGGTCATTTTGGTTGACACATGCCGTAGGGGGCGAGCAATTGAGATTTCAATAAGAAATTTGCTGGATGTTTGCAGTTTTAGAATGCAAAAATTATGGGTTTATTCTTTATGTCCATATATGTTTATTTTATTTAGTTACTACTGATTTTAAGTTGTTTTTTTTTTCTTTTTAATTTCTTTTTGTGTATGTACATTTACACGGAGAGTTACTTCATTTCCAAGCCATGTAACCTTTGTGTGTTGCTACACAATTTTCATTAATTGATTAGTTTAATTTGTTTTCTCTGTGCGTGTGCGCGTGTGTACGTGTGTACGTGTGTATTTTTAAAGAAAAAACTATTGTTTCTGTTACAGTACTTTCCCTTAAGACAAATATCGACCGTTGATGCGATGTTGTTGAAATTATTATTTCAAGTTATTCTGAATTTTTCCCTCTCTGTTCCTTTGTGTCGAGGGCTAATTTTGTATAAACGATCGATAGCTATATTTGGAGTGTAATTTTGTTTATTATCGTTTATTTGAAACTATCAATAAAATAAACTATAACTGACTTGGATACGCTTGTTTGTGTTTTGATTTTGTTTATTTCCAACTCCGTTTATCGTTTGTAAAAGATACATAAATATTTGCATATTATTTTTTTAATGGGATTTCACTACATTTTCAACCCAATTCATGTTGCATATCTAGTTTTTAATGGTGGAGGAAAACTGCATAATGAATCTGAGTTTACCCACCGTCTTTTAGCTAGTAAATGGTAATTTTTCTCACACAAAGTATTTGGAGCGAGCGGGACTCGAACCTACGAGCGTAGAAAATATTAAATCAGTAGAATAGTCGTTCATGAATAATTACATCAATGAATCAATGATTACCTTATCAAACTAGAACTATGTCCCTGAGGGCATACGAAATAAGAGCATATATCCAACAGAAAACGTAATATTCAAAGAACATAGCCATCACAACAGCATAAACATAAGTTAACGACAGAATAATCTTAACACCAATGAGTACAATATAAACATACAGCCGGACCCAATTAGCTCAGTCGGTAACGCGTCTTACTATCAATCCAGGGGTCGTGAGTTTGAATACCCGCGGCAACAGTTTCCGTGATGATTGATATACGACATTGTACCACAGTCTCATTATCATTCGTCTCTCACCGCTGATTCAAGTGAGAAAGTTATCAGTTACTTGCAGAAATGGAGTGTGCTCGAGTACTGGTCAACCTTTCAGGATCCCAGTGGTTAGGTTAACTGATCGTCTGTTAGCCCTCGATGGCATAAAATGACGCTAAATATTCAATCAATCAATCAACCAATAAACAATCAGCACACAGAAGAGGTGTTAAACGTATTTATGTGTTAAAACATCGATCGTCTTTCTGGGTAGAACCAGTACTAGGCTTATGCAGATAAAGGGTCTTGCTCTACACATAGCCGTGACGAAGGATCGAACCTACGGTCCTCCGATCAGAGGATCTACCACTAGACCATGCGTTCTACAATAAGTATTAACCCCAGTAATTAAGACCCTCGTAATGTTTTTTATTTGTTTGTAACGTTGTCTTATTCAATAACCCATTCAATGTATTTTATTGTTTTAGGTTGTGAAATAGTTTACTGCACCACGAAATAAAGTTTGAATTTTTGACACATTTACTTCTGTTTCAAATATCTATACTGTGTTTTCTTTCAACGGCTCGACATGCTTTGATAATTTCTTTTAACAATCAACTCAATGAATCTTAAAAAAGGGAAACCTTACACCGTGTTTCATTCATTGAATATACCGCTTAATTAGAAGGGGTATACTTATACTTAAAGCGTACATATACACCTTGGATATATTGGTTTTAAACAATCACAGGCATAAACAGTACATAGTATATTTTAAATTAAAATGAAATACATAAATGTAACAATATAATATATGATAAAGATATAGTTTAGGGAACTTATAAAATATGGGCTCGGTATCTTCACACCTGTTTAGTCGCAGTACAAAGAGTGTCAAAATCGTCGATGAAAGAAAACCAAAAGATGTCGTTCAATCAATGCCACAGGATGAAACTAAAGCAGTAAATGGTAAAACTGACGGTTCCGAATTAAGGGCAGATGAACCTGATGTGAAAGGCGACAGTCCAACACCGCATGTCTTAGTGAGTATCATGAAAGATAAGACTATTATTATAAGCGAGGGGAAAACTGCAGCAACACAAACACCTGATTTTGAAAAAGAAATTGAAGAAAGTGCAGATTCGAGATTAGATTATCTGCCGCGATTAAATAGTCTTGAAGAAGAAATAAAAAGAAGTGACACTAGCGAACCGCCTTATTCAACACGGATTTATGAATATGGTGATAGAGTAAATTTCAAAAATAGCCGAAATTCGAAATATGAAGACTTGCAGACACCTACTTTAGAGGATGAATTGAAGTACGAATGTGAAGACAATGTAGATACTAAAGAACATGTTAAATTAGAGCCAAAATCAAAAAGTGTTGCTTTCGTAAACATAGCAGTTGGAACAGACGAAATAGTTGATGATACATCTCCAACAATAGATAGGAAAGATAAAAGATACGAAACAGAAGATGTTATTACAACGTTTGAAGATAAAGCAGTTGGGACTGTAAACGATAAATCTGTGAATACGGAAATTGAACCAAGTTACGAATCGGAAAACGGTATTACAACCTATGAAGATAAAGCAGTTGAAACTGTAAATGACAAATCTGTGAATACCGAAATCATATCGAGTTGTCAATACAAATCAGGGAGAGGCAGTGCAACGTTTGAAGATAAATCAGTTGGAACTATTAATGATAAATCTGCGAATACCGAAATTGTATCGAGTTTACAATACGAATCAGGGAGAGGTAGTGCAACGTTTGAAGATAAAGCAGTTGGAACCATAAATGATAAATCTGTGAATACTGAAAGTGTATCGAGTTACCAATACGAATCAGGGAGAGGCAGTGCAACGTTTGAAGATAAAGCAGTTGGAACCATTAATGATAAATCTATGAATACCGAAAGTGTATCGAGTTACCAATACGAATCAGGGAGAGGCAGTGCAACGTTTGAAGATAAAGCAGTTGGAACCATAAATGATAAATCTGTGAATACCGAAATTGTATCGAGTTTACAATACGAATCAGGGAGAGGCAGTGCAACGTTTGAAGATAAAGCAGTTGGAACTATTAATGATAAATCTGTGAATACCGAAATTGTATCGAGTTTACAATACGAATCAGGGAGAGGTAGTGCAACGTTTGAAGATAAAGCAGTTGGAACCATAAATGATAAATCTGTGAATACTGAAAGTGTATCGAGTTACCAATACGAATCAGGGAGAGGCAGTGCAACGTTTGAAGATAAAGCAGTTGGAACCATAAATGATAAATCTATGAATACCGAAAGTGTATCGAGTTACCAATACGAATCAGGGAGAGGCAGTGCAACGTTTGAAGATAAAGCAGTTGGAACCATAAATGATAAATCTGTGCATACCGAAATTGTATCGAGTTTACAATACGAATCAGGGAGAGGTAGTGCAACGTTTGAAGATAAAGCAGTTGGAACCATCAATGATAAATCTGTGAATACCGAAATTGTATCGAGTTTACAATGCGAATCAGGGAGAGGCAGTGCAACGTTTGAAGATAAAGCAGTTGGAACTATTAATGATAAATCTGTGAATAACGAAATTGTATCGAGTTACCAATACGAATCAGGGAGAGGCAGTGCAACGTTTGAAGATAAAGCAGTTGGAACTGTAAATGATAAATCTGTGAATACCGAAATCATATCGAGTTACCAATACGAATCAGGGAGAGGTCATGGAACTTATGAAGATAAAGCTTTTGTAAATTATGTTACTGTGAATAAAGATGAATCTGCAATGAACGACAGTGATGAAAAGAAGACTATTGCATTTTTTGAAAATAAAGCAGTTGGTACTCAAGAAACTGCAAATGAGAAAAGTATAAAAGAAAGCAGTGAGAAAATAAAAAATGTTAATTCTGATTTTGGAGATAAAGCTGTTGGAACTGAATGTGTTCAAAATGGGAAAATTGTGGATAAATTTAATGAAAGGAATATGACACCATGTACCGATGATACTTTTGATGAAGCATATCCACTTAAAAAAACTTACTATTATTTAAAACGTGAACAAGAAACAAACACGTTTTCTTTGGGAGACAAAGAAGTTGGAACGCAAACTCCTGTGGATAAAGCAGTTGGAACTGAAGAAAATGTGGATGCAACAGCTAAAGTTAGTCGAAATGTTATGAATATTTATCATAACGACCATAACATAGAAACTAGTAGTGAGAAAGACCAACAAAAGACGTCAAATGAAGAGTTGACAATAAATCAAAAACAATTTACAGGTACTTTAAAAGATAAAGCAATTGGAACTGAAGAATTTGTCATTGAGACGACTGAAAAAAATATTAAAGAAAATAAAAATAGTACGAATAAAAGTGCCAGTAGTTCATTCGATTTTAAGAATGATCAAACAGAGACCGAAAAAGTCAATACTAAAAGCGTGAAACACAAACAAGAAACAGTTATTGTTTCTGGTGAAGAAAAGGCTAAAGGGACTGATGAAATACTGAAAAACGGTAAAGGGGTAGAGATTGGAGATAGTGATTCAAACACGGATGAGGAGGAGAACAAATCATCGAAATGGTTTGATAATATTGAACCAATTAGACCATTCGGAGAAGTTTCTTTGGAAAGATACGGCAAATACAAAGTAAGATTAGACAGTGAGAATGAAAATTGTATTATATCTGCAGCAACATTCTTAGACACTGGTGATATGGTTGCTATAGATAGAAGTAATCAAAAAATAAAATTTGTTGATTCTCAATTTAGATATATTTCATCGGAAAAGTTACCTGCGAAACCATGGGCAGTGTGTGTCAGAGGTATTGACGTATACGTGACTATGGGCAATACTCAAATACAACATCTGTTTATTAAGGACATGACGTTTGAACTTGAGCGTGTTATTGACATCAAGGGAAGATGTTTGGGGATATGTTTGTTTGAAGAACATTTAGCTGTAGGTCTTCAAGTCGGCGAAGTGTGTTTAATTGATACTATGGGTGAAGTGCGTGGTACAATACAATTGCCACAAGTAGACGGCGGCAAACCTTGCAATCCGTGGCACCTTTGTGAAACTCTAGAACACAATCTACTTGTGACTGATTCCGATGCACAGATGATATTTTGTCTCAACAAAACTGGTGATATTGTCTTTACGTTTAAGGGTCTAAGCTCACCACGTAGTACAGTAATCGACTCTGGGGGCAATATAGTGATAGTGGGGCGGGATAAAGAAACAGGAGTCGTGGTGACGATGTTGCCCAGAGACATGGAACTGCATAACATGCTTCACATCGAGGACAAACCAGAGACGCGGTGTAGGGCATTATTGACGTGGGAACAACTGGAGTTTGTGCCGTACTGTGTCAGCTACAGACGAGACAATACCGTGGTGCTGGGAGGTTTGCAGGAGATACTTAAAATAATGAAAATGGTGTGATATTGAACACAAACTGTTGAACGTAACGAACACTGAACAATTCCAAAATGATGTAGCAAATTGGACATCAAAAATAAAAGATAAATTAAATTTAAACCCACTAATGAGACATAAAGCGTTCTTTTTAAAATTGGTATGATAAACAAAACGTTTGGAGAAAGTTTCAAGATATGTTATATACTTCAAGATTTACAAGAGAAATTGAACTGTAAACAATTTATTATTAAATGTCCATCAATAATTTGTATGATATAATAATGTGTTAAGTTTCAAGGTCGCTCGTGCTAAGCATTAATGGGTACAGTGTAAAAATGAAATAAAAAATATAAATAAAACTGTTCTCCCATTTTCGTTATAGTTAAAAGTGTTGATTTGTAAAAAGCTTTATGCCATTTATTCATTCATGCATTTATTCCAGAGTAATTTGGTCAGTATGTATAGTGATGTCATTTGTGTAAAACATCGTTAATGCATGTGTTATAATTTAAAACATACAAATGAAGGCAATTTTGATTATGCAACGGAAATAACTTGGACATTTAAGTTTGGCCTGTTGAGGTATTTCAGATATATAACTACTGTGTAAGTTTGGTGACAGTCAAATGAAAACTTCAGGTGCTAGAGTGCACATAACTTCAAATAATTTTGAAAACTTCAACATTAATTATTCAATTCGGCTGTTGAAATTGTTCAATATAGTATTGCTTTAAAACAACTTTGTAAGTTTTATTTTTTCAAGTGAAAACTGCATGTGCTGGCGCACACTCCAGTCAAATAACGCATTATTTGATGATTCAAGTGTCAAAATTCCAACCATGTTAAACCGAGTTGGACAGTTCAAGATATCGTCAGAAATATTTTGGTGATATAACTAGTGTGTATTAATTTGGTAATATCAAATGAAAGCTGCGAGTCCTAGAGCGCATATAATGCCAAAATCACCATTTTTTACCATTTCTCCAACATCCAGTTTGACCAGTTCAAGAATTCGTCCGAGACATTTCGGTAACATAATAACTGTACTGTGTAAGTTTGATTTAGATTAAATGAAATCTTCGAGAGCTATGGCGCACACATCAAATACATGCACTTTTTGATAACTTAAGGACCATATCTCCGACATTAACTATCCGATTTGGCCAGATAAAGAACTTAATTATTCAAGGTCAAATAGGGCATGTTTTATGTATAACTCTAGGCATTAATAATCTTATATGGCCAGTTTAAGAACCAGTCCGAGATATTATGATTATATATTACTACATGAATTTATGTTTGGTGACGATCCAATGAAAAGTGTGTGTTCTAGAGTACATACAAACGACGGACAGCGTGTCATCAGAACAGTTCACTACACTCTGTCTCAGCGGCGTGAACATTTGTGCCAAGTTATCAAGGGATGTAACTTCCGGTCCAGCTTGTTATCAAAACGTGAGAAAGTTTATCATTTACTTGCAGAAGGATAGTGGTTCGGCTCAGATTCATTCTGAGGTGTTACTCCACTAATAAAACTGGATATGCCACATACTTAAGCTGTAATGTGTTGAATGAAACTAACTTGAAACCAATTCAGTTGTACATGGTGCCGGAAGTTTGGTACTGCACGTCGTATCAATGAGATAAATATTTCCACCAAAATCAAATTCCTGCAAAGAGTTTAGAAGATATCGAGCGACAACAAAAGTATGCCTCGTAGACCATTGACCTCTAAGTATGGCCTTGCCCTATATTGTACGTGGCTGGAAGCTATGTTATAAACGTGATCTCAATATGATGAACAATCGTGCCAAGTTATATCAAATTCCTTTGAAAGATAATGAACGTAAACGAAAGTATGTCTATTTGACCTTTAAGAATGAAGTTGACCTCAATCGCACATGTTATGCACGTGATCTTAATAAGATGAACAATCGTGCCAAGTAACATCGAATTCCTTAGAAAGATAATGAGCATACACGAAAGTTTGTCTATTTGACCTTTAAGAAGTTGACTTCAATTGCACATCGGCTCAACGAAGCGAATGTTTGTGCCAAGTTAAATCAAATTCCTTCACGGGGTTAAGCATATATGGAGCAGTCACAAAACGTTACAAACGGACAGAACATTCCTACCACCCGCGCCTAACCCCCACACCCACCTTCCGCTACACAGCAGGGGATAAAAAGGACATCAAGTGTATACAAGAAAAAGATGGATGGCGAGCGGCACTCAGAATGGCTCACCTTTATGTAGTATTTGTCTGGTTTCATGTAAGGGGAAGTAACTTGTGAGAGCCTACGTACGAACTCTTAAATGAGGTTATGCTTCTTGCGTTTTTGCACTTCTTTGCATTACGGACTGGCTGGATGCTTACTTTTTATAGTTTATATTTTTATTTAACTTAGTTATTAAGGACTATTGCTCATTGCAATAAGAAGTTTATAATATTCGTTTTGGAGAGGTGGCATTTCATATCATTTTATACACATGGCACCCAGTTTTATTGGTGGAGGATTGATGGTAGGTTGTATGGTGTCTAGTGTTAATTTAAACACATGGCACCCAGTTTTATTGGTGGAGGATGGATGGTAGGTTGTATGGTGTCTAGTGTTATTTTAAACGCATGGCACCCAGTTTTATTGGTGGAGGATGGATGGTTGGTTAGTTGTATGGTGTCTAGTGTTAAACACATGGCACCCGTTTTTATTGGTGGAGGATGGTTGGTTGGTTGGTGGTTGGTTGTATGGTGTCTAGTGTTTTTACAAACACATGACACCCAGTTTTATTGGTGGAGGATGGTTGGTTGGTCGGTTGGTGTTTAGTGTTAAACACACGACACCCAGTTTTATTGGTGGAGGATAGATGGTTGGTTGGTTGGTTGTATGGTGTCTAGTGTTAATTTAAACACATGGCAATACGTTTTATTGGTGGAGGATGGATGGTTGGTTGGTTGTATGGTGTCTAGTGTTATTTTCAGCACATGACACCCAGTTTTATTGGTGGAGGATAGATGGTTGGTTGGTTGGTTGGTTGGTTGGTTGGTTGGTTGGTGGGTGGGTTGGTTGGTATCTAGTGTTATTTTCAACACATGGCCCCAGTTTTATTGGTGGAGGATAGATGGTTGGTTGGTTGTATGGTATCTAGTGTTATTTTCAACACATGGCACCCAGTTTTATTGGTGGAGTATGGTAAGTTGGTTGTATGGTGTCTAGTAATAATTTAAACACATGGCACTGTTTTAATGGTGGAGGATGGATGGTTGGTTGTATGGCATCTAGTGTTAAACACATGACACCCAGTTTTATTGGTGTAGGATGAATGGTTGGTTTTATGGTGTCTAGTGTTATTTTAAACACATGGCAGCCAATTTTATTGGTGGAGGATGGCTGGTTGGTTGTATGGTGTCTAGTGTTATTTTCAACACATGGCACCCAGTTTTATTGGTGGAGGATGGTTGGTTGGCTGTATAGTGTCTAGTGTTGTTTTCAACATTTTTTTCAGTTATATTGCGACTTTCTCTACTTCAGACAGTTTTCTAAGTGCTGTCACAATAAAATATGATACCTTACCCAGCCACATTATACTTACACCGGGCTGATGTCACTGATATGTCCCAGCCAGGGATCGAACCAAAAACCTTCTGCATGGGAGGCAGCACTCTACCACTAAACCACTACTGCAGTTACAGTTGGTGGAGGAATACCTCAGGAATACCTCAGATCCACAGACTCTTATACAAATAACTGGTGAATCCAACTAGAACCACCGCTCTTATACAAATAACAGATGAATCCAAGTAGAACCACCGCTCTTATACAAATAACTGGTGAATCCAACTATAACCTAAGCTCTTATACAAATAACTGGTGAATCCAAGTAGAACCAATGCTCTTATACAAATAACAGGTGAATCCAACTATAACCTAAGCTCTTATACAAATAACTGGTGAATCCAACTATAACCTAAGCTCTTATACAAATAACTGGTGAATCCAAGAAGAACCTAAGCTCGTATACAAATAACTGGTGAATGCAAGTAGAACCTAAGCTCTTATACAAATAACTGGTGAATCCAACTAGAACCTAAGCTCTTATACAAATAAAATGTGAATCCAAGTAGAACCTAAGCTCTAATACAAATAACTGGTGAAACCAACTAAAACCACCACTCTTATACAAATAACTGGTGAATCCAACTAGAACCTAAGCTCTTATACAAATAACTGGTGAATCCAACCAGAAACTAAGCTCTTATACAAATAACAGGTGAATCCAACTAGAACCTAAGCTCTTATACAAATAACAGGTGAATCCAACTAGAACCTAAGCTCTTATACAAATAACTGGTGAATGCAGGTAGAACCTAAGCTCTTATACAAATAACTGGTGAATGCAAGTAGAACCTAAGCTCTTATACAAATAACAGGTGAATCCAACTAGAACCTAAGCTCTTATACAAATAACTGGTGAATCCAACCAGAACCTAAGCTCTTATACAAATAACTGGTGAATCCAACCAGAACCTAAGCTCTTATACAAATAACTGGTGATCCAACTAGAACCACAGCTCTTATACAAATAACTGGTGAATCCAAGTAAAACCTAAGCTCTTATACAAATAACAGGTGAATCCAACTAGAACCTAAGCTCTTATACAAATAACTGGTGAATCCAAGTAGAACCTAAGCTCTTATACAAATAACTGGTGAATCCAACTAGAACCTAAGCTCTTATACAAATAACTGTAGAATCCAACTAGAACCTAAGCTCTTATACAAATAACAGGTGAATCCAACTAGAACCTAAGCTCTTGTACAAATAACTGGTGTATCCAACTAGAACCACAGCTTTTATACAAATAACTGGTGAATGCAAGAAGAACCTAAGCTTTTATACAAATAACTGGTGAATCCAACTTGAACCAACGCTTTTATACAAATAAATGGTGAATCCAACTTGAACCACAGCTCTTATACAAATAACTGGTGAATCCAGCTAGAACCAACGCTTTTATACAAGTAATTGGTGAATCCAACAAGAACCGCTGCTCTTAGGCCTAAAATAAAAAGATGTTTGTTTCCGGTTACCCGACCGACCCTATATTTTAACTGCCGACTCAAAAGTTTTTATGTCCAAGAAATCGGCATCGGATTTCGAGCTCTTTTTGGTGATTTTCACAACGAAGTAATTCTTACGCACTGGTGCGCTGTGTCGTTTAGACGCTCGTAATCTCATTATAAAATAATCACTGCATACGCCTAGACGATATAGACTCAAAGAAACGGTGCAAGGTATAATTGTTGCGAAGACAGTATAGCCTATATCAAATATCTTCCTCGGTTTATTATAGCCACTTCAGATTTATGATTCATATCTGAAATTGAGTACTATTTAAAAGATATATTACTTTTACACCACTACCCCCAAAATGACATATATAATTATGTAATAGAAACTAACAAACTCATTCATTTTGATGTTCCATTTAATAAAGGAGTGTGGTAACGACAAAAAAAAAAAAAAAAAAAAAAAAAAAAAAATCCCTACCTACCGACCCATATTTTTTTGGGCATGTAACAGGAAACAAACCTTCTTTTTTTTTAGGCCTTATACAAATATCTTGACGAATCCAAGCGGAACCACTGATCTTATAATTGGCAAACTTTCTAACATTGATGTTTTTGAGTTTGGACTGGGGGAAAGTGGAGCACGAGGTGTTAAGATATCAAAGTATTCATAAAGGTATCATCGAAAATCGGAAATGTACTGGATAACGAAACTTTAGCTCAATGCATACTTTGATATTCCTGATGTAAGCTATCTAATTTCTGGTGTTGAAATGGAAAAGAAAATATTTGAAGATTTAAATAGTATTTTAATGATTTCGATAAAAAAAAAGCAATCTTTGGGGTGAATTGTTAAGTAACAACAGATGGTAAAACACAGCATAACTGAATACTTACAGCAGAGCGTGAGAATGAAACATATGCACATAAACAATTGTAAATGACAAATGTTTGAGCGAAAAATATTTTGGCTCTATAACAAGAACAATTAATACCAGGAGAGAAACTTTTTTTTTGTTTAGTGAATTGATTATGAAACAGTTTAGTAAGGGCAAAGTTGATGCCGATTCACAACAATAATAGTTTATTACAGAAACAGACTTATCTCCCAATATGAAATTTATCTTTACATAATGCCACACAAAAATTATGTTTGTTAGTTTTTCACCAAAACAAATGATCCAAACAATAGATCTGTGACCAACTTATAGATCTAACATTATTTCTTAACCAATGACAATTTTCAAAAATGCCTTTTTTGTACCACTTAATGATTAAGTTGGGTCAACTTTGTACCAGAGCGTTTTTCCCAGAAGTTGGAAAGAAGTCCAAACGTTCAAGATTGGGGAAAAAATGGAGTAAAAGAAGGGAAATTGGGATTTTTTTAAGGCTTTAGCAAACTGGAATATCAAGCACACCACTGTTAAGATCATGTTCTAAACTTTATTCAGCAGGTATTACAATAATACTATATAGCAAGTCGAGATTTTTATCCCCTAGTGTAAGAAAAAATCCCCTTTAAAAAAAGGCCCTGTATACTGTTAGGAAACATGAAAGGGGTTGGTACTTTTTTTGAAAATACCTCGCTTGTCACTATTAAATTAAAAAATAATTAAAACTAAATTAAGAAAAACTTCAGCAACTTTATCAACCTATATATTGCATCCAGTGTTGTGGCTGGAGAGAAAAAGAGCCCATACTATTAAATACACTTTACCTTTTTCAAAGTAATATTGTATATAGGACTGTACTAAAATGCAAAGCTCAGCTGGTCTGTTTTACTACATCTTTCACCTTAAAGATCCCTTTACTTACTGATCTAGCTGGGCTGTTTTAATACATTTCCCACCTAAAAGATCCCTCTACTTACTGATCTAACTGGGCTGTTTTAATACATTTCCCACCTAAAAGATCCCTCTACCAACTGATCTAGCTGGGCTATTTTAATACATTTCCCACCTAAAAGATCCCTCTACTTACTGATCTAGCTGGGCTGTTTTAATACATTTCCCACCTAAAAGATCCCTCTACTAACTCATCTAGCTGGGCTGTTTTAATACATTTCCCACCTAAAAGATCCCTCTACTAACTGATCTAGCTGGGCTGTTTTAATAAATTTCCCACCTAAAAGATCCCTCTACTAACTGATCTAGCTGGGCTGTTTTAATACATTTCCCACCTAAAAGATCCCTCTACTTACTGATCTAGCTGGGCTGTTTTAATACATTTCCCACCTAAAAGATCCCTCTACTAACTCATCTAGCTGGGCTGTTTTAATACATTTCCCACCTAAAAGATCCCTCTACCAACTGATCTAGCTGGGCTGTTTTAATACATTTCCCACCTAAAAGATCCCTCTACCAACTGATCTAGCTGGGCTGTTTTAATACATTTCCCACCTAAAAGATCCCTCTACTTACTGATCTAGCTGGGTTGTTTTAATACATTTCCCACCTAAAAGATCCCTCGACCAACTGATATAGCTGGGCTGTTTAATACATTTCCCACCTTAAAGATCTCTCTACCAACTGATATAGCTGGGCTGTTTAATAATTTCCCACCTAAAAGATCCCTCTACCAACTGATCTAGCTGGGCTGTTTTAATACATTTCCCACCTTAAAGATCTCTCTACCAACTGATCTAGCTGGGCTGTTTAATAATTTCCCACCTAAAAGATCCCTCTACCAACTGATCTAGCTGGGCTGTTTTATTACATTTCCCACCTAAAAGATCCCTCTACTATCTGATCTAGCTGGGTTGTTTTAATACATTTCCGACCTAAAAGATCCCTAAATGATCTAGCTGCGCTGTTTTATTACATTTCCCACCTAAAAGATCCCTCTACTATCTGATCTAGCTGGGTTGTTTTAATACATTTCTCACCTAAAAGATCCCTCTACTATCTGATCTAGCTGGGTTGTTTTAATACATTTCCCACCTAAAAGATCCCTAACTGATCTAGCTGCGCTGTTTTATTACATTTCCCACCTAAAAGATCCCTCTACCAACTGATCTAGCTGGGTTGTTTTAATACATTTCCCACCTAAAAGATCCCTCTACTATCTGATCTAGCTGGGTTGTTTTAATACATTTCCCACCTAAAAGATCCCTAACTGATCTAGCTGCGCTGTTTTATTACATTTCCCACCTAAAAGATCCCTAACTGATCTAGCTGCGCTGTTTTATTACATTTCCCACCTAAAAGATCCCTCTACTATCTGATCTAGCTGGGTTGTTTTAATACATTTCCCACCTAAAAGATCCCTCTACTATCTGATCTAGCTGGGTTGTTTTAATACATTTCCCACCTAAAAGATCCGTAACTGATCTAGCTGCGCTGTTTTATTACATTTCCCACCTAAAAGATCCCTCTACCAACTGATCTAGCTGGGTTGTTTTAATACATTTCCCACCTAAAAGATCCCTCTACTATCTGATCTAGCTGGGTTGTTTTAATACATTTCCCACCTAAAAGATCCCACTACTATCTGATCTAGCTGCGCTGTTTTATTACATTTCCCACCTAAAAGATCCCTAACTGATCTAGCTGCGCTGTTTTATTACATTTCCCACCTAAAAGATCCCTCTACTATCTGATCTAGCTGGGTTGTTTTAATACATTTCCCACCTAAAAGATCCCTAACTGATCTAGCTGGGCTGTTTTTATAAATTTCCCACCTAAAAGATCCCTCTACCAACTGATCTAGCTGGGCTGTTTTAATACATTTCCCACCTAAAAGGATTCGTACAAAGTAACATAAAAATAACAAATACATTTGCAGAATTCATTTCTACAGAATACCAAATCAAAAGTATGTGAGAAAAGTTCTGGAATTATGTGAAAAAATGAATGCAACTCACTAACAGAGCTGACCAGATTTTCTAAGTCAAACCAGAGCAATAATTTGCATTATATTCATGCAAGAGTTATCTGAGTTATTGTAGTAGGGTTGATGACTAGGAAGGCTTGTGTAAAGTTTCAATCAAATACATCAAGTGGTTGGTGAGATAAGGTACTTGCATGCAAAACTTTAACCAGAATTTCTATTTAAGTGAAATAGAGCAATAATTTGCATTATATTCAATCAAGGGTTATCTAACTTAGTTATTATAGCAGGTTTGATGACTGGGAAGTCTTATGTGAAGTTTCAAGCCAATACATACAATAGTTACTGAGATAAGAACTTGCATGCAAAATTTTAACCAAGGTGTGATTCCGATGCCCAGGTGAGTAAAATCGCTCTCTTTATTCTCCAAATAGTCAAGCTAAAAACAAAATCTTTACTGTTTTTCAACATGACAACTTTCAACAGAAACATCTAGAATAAGGAAATCATAAATTCAAGGGTACACACATATCCGTTATAATAAAATACTTGCAACAAACTGTATGTATAATAAAACTTGGAATATGTTAATGTTGTTAGTCCACAAAAGAACTAAAACGTCGCAATTATAATTAAGTTTCCTTTACAATTATACTGCATTTAATAAATTCTGACTAATCAAGCCCACCACCTAGCTAAATATACAATAATGGTGAAGCTTCTACAGGATTCTGTATCAAACTGGCCAATATCATTTAAGGCCAGAAAAAAACACCTGTGTTTTGGATTATATGACCCAAATAATAGGGTAGCTAGGTAGGCAATTTTTTTTTTTATTCTAATTTATATTTCATGGAAAAAATATTATATTAAATAATTAACTATTAAAATGTCAAATAAGCAAATTGATTTTAACTTGTTTTTCTGGCACATTCAGCAGATTTGTTCTTCAGTAATTCATATATTATAAAAAAATTCAAAATGAAAAAAAAAATTAGGGGCAGGACTCAATTTTAGGGTTGATCGGGTTACACTAAACACAGGTATTTTTTGTCTGGCCAAAGCTTATTATATCATACAAACATAGTGCAATGTCGAGTTATTTATAATTGAACAATCTGCATCTCAAACTACCACCAATATATTCAAAGTCCCGGCTATTCACAATATTGAATGACCAATTGTGTAAGCCTATGGAAAAATGGTTGTGTTTGTTTTATTTTATTAAACAAGAAGATGAAATTAAAACTGCATATCTGTTTAAAGAGAATGTCAGAAGCATTAAAACCCCTATTAATTAGATGCTACTGATTGTTCGTATATCCTATAAAATTTAATTTCAATATTTCTTAGTATAATTTTATTGAAAACATGACCAACAATATTTGACTGAAAGAACTGGTCATTCAATGTGCCATTTAAACAGATTTTACCAACTCCTGATGCTTAAAAGTACACAAGAGATTGTATTCAACTGTAAACTAAAATGAAGAAACATCTGATTTTCTTAAATAAATTACAATTAAAAACAATGATTGCTTCTGTTGCATTTTACTCCTTAATTTACTTCATGAACTTATGCATTTTTTTCTTCAATCGATGCACTTAATATGTTTTTGTATGTAATATTGAAACTGAATACAAAACATCATTAATTTACACGAGTATCACAGTTTGAGAATTTATATGTAATAAAACACCTTCACATTTTCCTTTCATTTTGCTTTAAGCCATGAACCGGAAGAGAACCCCTGATTTGCACCATTCACCTCATTTCCCAATACTGGAAAGTCAGAGTCTAGGTTATGAACCGCCCCGTGGGCGTTATAGTCCTTTCTGATGAGCACCTGGTTGCATGTCTGACACGTCAAGAACCCCGATGCAGACTGCGTCCACGCACCTTTTGCTTTTCTTGATTTACCGCTAATTTTGAGCACATCTTCATCTATTTTCATACTGTCACTCATCATGTACACCGATAACAAATCTTGTTGCTTACCAATATCTGGTAACAATGCAAGAAGTTCTGGAAATATTTCGGCAAATTTGTCTTTCCCTAGAACTTCCTCACATCGCTTGTAGTACTGATCAGCGGAGATTTCAGACTTTCTAAAATCTCCTGACAATAACCTGAAGTCTGGGAACTTTGTTGGATCGTGCTCACAACAAGACTGAATAATTGCAATAAGAGAACGGTTCCGGTCATTGAAGCCTTCTGGTTGGGAGTACTGGAAGTTCTTCAGGTTGGCAGACGTAGATATAACCTCTCCAACATTGCAGTTTGTTGTTTGAGATTGTAGAGACATACCAGTACTCTGAAGACTAAATCCAGGTGGAGGCTTGTTCCCAGCTGGCTTTGAAAATCCAGGTGGTGAGGTTAAAGACGGTGGTCCGCTTTCTTTTTTGAATCCAGGTGGTGGTTTTTTACTTTTAGCAGGAGCTCCAAGAGAAGGAAATTCTTCCTCTGCTATTGTGAATTTCACAGGTGGAACTTTAATTTCTCTTTCAGAATCATTTGAAATGATTTCTTCTTTTGTATATTCCAATCTTTTCTCAATTTTATCTTCTTTCTTCTTTTCTTTTGGTTTGTCAGGTTGAACCGTGACAGGTTTAGCTACAGATTTACCTACAGATTTGGCATCTGGCGGCCCCAAAAATTGTTTTCTTTGTTCATTTATTCGAGGTTCTTTTTCAGCTGCACTAGATATTGTTGCAGAAGTTAGAAGCAAACTTGCTATATCATCAAGTGAAGAATTACCTTTAAGTACATCTTTTTTTACTGCTAAATTATTATTTTCATTATTTACTTTTTCCTTCTTTTTCTTTTTCTTATTTTTAGTCTTTTGTTCATTTTTAGGAGAATCTGGTATATTAACAGGACTATACCTGTCTATGATATTTATATCGTCATTTACAGCATTTGAAGGTACTGGAACATTATTGGATTTAGCATGCTTACTAAACTGACTATCTTTTCCACTTTTAAACCATTTCATATTAGAACTAGATGATGCATTAGAGGGTCCTCCCAAACTTGGGAAATCAGAGTCGCTATAACCTGTTTTACCTGAAGCTGAAGGTGGTCGATTAACTTTGGCACTTTTCTTTGTCACAGCACTAGAAGAACCAGATGAGACAGGTTTACCTTTAACATTTGCTTTCCCAGACTGTACCCAAGATCTCGAAATTGAAACGCTTGGTTTAGCACTAGCAGGTAACCCGGGAAAATCTTCCTCCACCTTTTTAGCACTAAAAGCTGGCTTATATGGAGAAATTCGTCCAGTTGAACTCACTGCACTGTCTGTATTTGATGAAGTTTGATTTAATGTAGGGAAATCTCCAAGACCTAAAACACCATGTTGAACTGACATACTATGAGATATTGCGAACCTGTCCGCTAGGGAAGATTTGCTAGGTTCAGTGACTGCGGTTGAGGTAGATGTTGTTGTAGGAGGTTTAGAAACAACTTTACCACTAAGTGTAGGGAAGTTATCATCATGATGGACAAAATCATCATCAGAACTCGAGTCAGATTTCTTTGCTGGTGGCTGTGTTTTCTTCTTAGTTTCGTCCTTCATTGTGCTGAGGGAGGCTTGAATTGCTCGCTCAACATCATTCTTCTCTCTGGTAAGTTAATAACAGAAAACAAAATTCATTTTATGTAAACAAAGCACAAACAATGAACCTAGCATATACAATTAACAGTAAACTCATATTTCACATAAAAATGAGGAGTTTAGCTATGAGAGCTATACATATATATTAAAGACAACAGCAGTTTTATAGAAGTGTCGAAACAAGAGCACCGCAAAAAGGTGCAAACACTCGTCCACCTAGCAGGTCATGGTCAGTATTTAAAAAAAAAAAATTTAACCTGATGGTGAGAAGTTTGCAGAATCACTATCTATTACTGAAAAACAAAAAGAATTAGTCAAACCCAAGCTAAACAAGGTCTTTAACCAAAGGTTTTAGAGCCAAAAGTATGGAAAGGTAACATAATATGAATGTGTTTGTGAAGTTTAGTCACTATAACATATAAGTAGTTTGTTGAGAAATAGAGGAAGGCTGAGCTAAACATAGAATGCTAACCAGACGCTGCAAGTATTAACTACTTACTAGTATTAACTAAGTCCAGTAAGTAGATTAAGGTAAGTGAAGTAAAAACTTTTTTACATGATCAATAATTGTAACTGAAAAACTAAATAAATTTTTTAAAAAAATTCAAACCCGAGCTAAACAAAAAACTTTAACCTAAGGTTTTAGAGCCTAAAGTATGGAAAGTTAGGTAACTTGGCGATATACATTGATTGTATAACATAATATGAATGTGTTTGTGAAGTTTGGTCACTATAACATTGGTAGTTTGTTCAGAAACAGAGAAAAGGCTGAGCTTAACATAAATTTTTAACCTGACAATGCAAGTATTAACTAAGTCCATTATGAAGGTCAAGGTCAGTGATGTAAACTTTTTTAAAATGATGGTGATCAGTTCTCAAAATCATTACCTATTACTTAAAAGCAAAATAGATTTAAAAAAAAAAAAAATCAAACCCAAGCTTAACAAAAAAAATTTAACCTAGTGTTTTAGAGGGTAAAGTATAGAAAGTTAAGTAAGTTACTATATAAATTATTTGAATAACATGATATGAATGTGTTTATGAAGATAAGTAACTAACTTTAATATATATAGGTAGTTTGTTCAGAAAGAGAGAAATGGCAGAGCTAAACATGAAACTTTAACCAAACGCAGACGACAACAACGACACCAGGGTCATGACAATAGCTCTTCATTTTATTCAAAAAGACAAGCTAAAAAAACTCAAATCACATATATTTTGTTTGCTGCAATAGAACTTTTCAAATCCTTACCACTACTGTTCTGTTATAGTTCCCATAATAAGCAAAGCATGTGTTTTGGAGCAACATGGAGCACATATCTAGGTCCATCTCAGGGCAAAACATATTTTTGAATGCGTAGTTTATAAAAGAAACATGAAAACCAGAACATCACTCACCTGTCTGAAGTTCGTCCACCATGTCTCCCACCTCTAGATCCCTGGTGTCTGGGGCCACTGTTCCGCACATCTTCATAGTCATTACGATTGGTCACACCTGCAAATGTGATAACACAATATGTACATGTCAATATTCTTAAGGACAAGCCTCAATTCTTCTTGCCAAACATTAACATTTAAATCATGTTAGTTGTTCTTTCTTTACATTATTTAAGGTTCAATTCAATTATTTCTTTTATAATGATAGTAATTTTATAATCATTTCATAAAAGAGATCCAGAAATATCTAAGAAGTGATGTAAATGATAGAAGGTTTGGTTTTGATTATTGTTGGCTTTTATGTGTTTGTTTTTATCAGGGTTTTTTGAGAGGGTGTGAAGTGTGACATATGAGTATAATAATATCTTCATTTAAAGAAAAAACGCAGTTAGAACAATTTCTAATCTTCCCTGTGGTCCTCAATGATATGTAATGTATACACTGCGGTCCCGTTATAACGCGGTCCGATATAACGCGAATTCCGTTATAACGCGGTTTTTGCTTGGCTCCCAATTTTTCGGCGGGGGGGGAAAGGTCGTGATACAAAACTTGAAAATATGCGCGAATGACCAAATGACAACCAAACAATAGATCGTCGCCATGTTTTGATTTGATAATCGCTCATCTTCTACTCACCAATTAGCCTTGATTATAACAAACTGTTATAACCATTACCTCATGGTGGTTTAAAGGATTGTTTAAGGGATTGATTCATGCCAGCATTGACAATTAACAGTTTGTAATAATCCCGAGTGCTTCAATAAATGCTGACACGCGCCAAACACAGAAGCCATATGCAAACTTCGTTATTATCGAGTGATCACGTGATCAAGCAACGAATCGGTTGACAGGTATTAATATATCGCGGGTATCTTATCGGATCGTAAACACAAACTTATTTTTATTATTTAATTGTTGTTAATACTTCAGATTTATATTTTTAATATTTTTATACTAACAGCGTTGAGTTTAAATTGAAGCGCGATTTTTTATATAGACACCGTTTTTTCTCCTTCCGGGTTAAACGGAAATGGCTGCCAATTTTAGTATAATCAAAACAAGAAAACGTTTTTCTTTCTTTTCTTTTTTTGTATTAATTTCATACATATATAAGTGTATCTGTTGTAACTAAATACGCGTTGTATCATATTACAATGCAAACAATACCATTCACAGTAGGACAGCACGATAGGTGTGAAAAAACGACATCGATTTTTTTCGAGGTAATTATCGCTATAACGCGGTCCGCTTATAACGCGGTTTCGTTTTGTGGACCACAAGATCCGCGTTATAACGGGACCCGAGTGTACATCTGTTTGAAATGGATGCATTCTTTTAACAATACAACTAAACCATCAATGGTTATATCATAATGAGTTCAAAAAGGACTAGAAAGCACACAACTCTAATCCACTGAAAATGCAAAATCTCACCTCTGCCTCTGTTTGATGGTCTTGGCACCAAGTTAATGTCTATGTTAATGATCCTTTCTTGGCGAGACTGAAGTTTAGACTGGGCCTTACTGTGGTGGGTGGCACGATGACCTTTCAAGTCTATCTCGGAACGAAATGCGGTCTCGAACTCTATTGTGGCACACTCCCCTTCCTCACACAGGTAATGGCCAGACCGAAAATGATTTTTCAGTACTTCGTAATCCCTGAAATTAACATTATAATACACAAATTATTGATAATATAATACTGCCATGTATACAATGTGTCAGAATTAACTAATCGATCTGTCAAAATTTATCATAAGGAATAAATTTTCATTTTTTTAACGTTCACATTTTCATGAATGTTCATCAAAGGATATTCATTCCTTATATTTATATTATTACTACACCTAGTCTATACCAGCTTGCTCTAAGACATGCCTACGTTGTGTTCACCCAGTCTCTACCAGCTTGCTCTACGTCATGCCTACGTTGTGTTCACCCAGTCTATACCAGCTTGCTCAGTCATGCCTACGTTGTGTTCACCCAGTCTATACCAGCTTGCTCTACGTCATGCCTAGGTTGTGTTCACCCAGTCTATACCAGCTTGCTCAAAGTCATGCCTTCGTTGTGTTCACCCAGTCTATACCTGCTTGCTCTACGTAATGCCTATGTTGTGTTCACCCAGTCTATACCAGCTTGCTCTACGTCATGCCTACGTTGTGTTCACCCAGTCTATACCAGCTTGCTCTACGTCAAGCCTTCGTTGTGTTCACCCAGTCTATACCAGCTTGCTCTACGTCAAGCCTTCGTTGTGTTCACCCAGTCTATACCAGCTTGCTCTACGTCATGCCTACGTTGTGTTCACCCAGTCTATACCAGCTTGCTCTACGTCATGCCTACGTTGTGTTCACCCAGTCTATACCAGCTTGCTCAAAGTCATGCCTTCGTTGTGTTCACCCAGTCTATACCTGCTTGCTCTACGTAATGCCTACGTTGTGTTCACCCAGTCTATTGGAGTTTGCTCTAAGTCAAGCCTACGATGTGTTCACCCAGTCTATACCAGTTTGCTGTAAGTCATGCATATGTTGCATTCCCCCATCTATACCAGCTTGCTCTAAGTCATGCCTACGTTGTCTTCCCCGATCTATAACATTTAAACTGATTGGATACAGTAGAAACGGGAACCAGATTTATGTCTCACAACACAGTTATGCCCCTTTTTTCCACAGTAGCAAGATTCTTACGCTTAAAAGAAAGGCCTATGAACTTTGGTTATGAAATATTTTCAAAATGGTTCATAGTGGTTGTGATTTCTTGCTGCAGATGAGTAGAGCAAAAGTTGGCATAGCATATACTGCAATAAGACACCACCGGTGTTAAAAAAGTGACTTATATAGGATTTCAACATATGCATGTATTTATGAGCACTTGAGGAATTCTTTTTTTCAAAAAAGCTCAGGGTGTCACTGCACCCTCTTTAAAAAAAAAACAAAGTGGACAACCTACCAGTTGTTGTGCATTTTTATGCGGGTATACATTCCTGCTATGAAAAAAAATACTTTAAAAAAAATTCTATGTGGAATTCTTTTTTTTACCATTGAAAACCTAGACCTAATTTTATATAGAACAAAGAACAAAATTCAACTGTGAAGTGAGACCTTAATAACAACCTATCATGATATTTTTGTATCACGTTTATCAAAAAATTTATCAAAGCAAACAATGACCTTCAAGGCCATTCATTTATTGTCTATGAACAACAAAATTATATGTAGGTTCAATGAACTAGTAACCTCACAAACGTAAAAATATCTATGTATTTATCTATGTACAGATCAGAGGTAACATACTTTTACTAATCCATTTACATATATTCCCATTTAGTTTTACCGTGTTTATATATTTTTATAGGTAAATTATCAAAATAATAAATTACAGTATTTTTTTACCAAAAACAAAATTTATGTCCTGGACAAGTGATTCATAAACTATCAGAAGAGTAGACCACAAACATTTGGATTGTAGGTATCCAGATAATTTCACTACAATTTTATTTGGCCTATATTAAAATATTCTTTGTCACTTCTGGTAGACACAAAACAAATCATTCAAAATATTCTTGGTCATTACAAGATTGATTACAAAAAAAAAAAAGAAATAAAAAAGAATTTACCTACTTACCTACCCACCCCTAAATGATACGAGTCAGAAGTGGTAACAAGCAATTATTTAAGGGTGGCCCTAAAGAGGGCTGTAACAACCTTAATTTATCGCTGACTTAATGTTTTACTTACGAGAAGAACTCCTGTGAGCCGAGGCTTTCACAGAAATGACAATAGTAATGATCCTTCCTCAGATGCTTATAGAGCTCGTCTTTGTCCAGGTACCTCTCGTCACAGAACTGACACAATGGGTGACCTTTGTACGACGTGTCATCCTTGTCTCCAACCCTACGGTGAGATGCCAAGCCTTGTCGATTGTACACCTTTCGTTCTCTTGTAAATATCTGGACAAGAGGAAAAAGAAGTATTCAGAGAAGTATTCCGGGCTCCAGTACTCCGGACAAACGAGTTTTAATGGTATTTCAGCCTTGAAATTCAGCATTTAAATTAAAGTTTATAAGTAAAACCAATATTAGATATTGACAATTGGTTACTGATGTATGATGTTAGCCCTCTATTATGGGCATTTTCAGACCATTACATTTATTTTTTATTTCTTAAATCTGCATGACCTGACAAAAAACAACTTACTTTAATCTAGAATTATATTATAAGTGCTATGGATATAAAATTAAGAATAACTAAATAAACTGTTTGATTAAAGTTAAAAAACAGGGGATTTGCAAAAAAAAAAAAGCTGCTGTGTTTAATTAATTTTTGAATTTTCACTTGTCCAGTCAGGCTAGCAACCTTTATTTTACTTGTCCATACCCACGATTCAGTTTTAAAAACGCAAACTTTATAAATTTGGGTAAAACAATCAGCTAAGATAGGTCATATAAGATTAACAGAAACAGAAAATATAGTTCATTGTGTTTGTTATGAATCACATTGAAAGAAGCAAATAATCATGAACAAAAAAGAAATGGGTCAATAATGAAAATGTTCAAGAAATATATGTCAAATATGCAAATCGAAAATACCAATGTTCTCAGATAACTGGATAAATACTACTAATACATCAGATACACAAATTGAAAATACCAAAGTACACAGACTACTGGACAAATAATACTAATACATCAGATACAATTATATACTTAAATTAAACATGCATAAAGGGCATATATATATATATATATATATATATATATATATATATATATATATATATATATATATATATATATATATATATATATATGCCCTTTATGTGTATGTATATATAATTGTAATCGTTCGACATCTTTTTTAAAATAATTTTAAAGAATTCAGTATTGTTTAGGCGTATTAATTAATTTATAATAATTAATTTATTATCTCTCCCATATATATATATATAGTAGAAATACAAGTTCTAGTTTGAACACATACTTGTATCAAATTTCCTTGAATATGATAAGACCACCTTGCTATTAAGACCACTTTTGTCTGGTCCAAAAGATAAGTCATAATAATATAGTAGTTTTACTGTAATGTATGTAATATTAAGTATACAAAGTGCAAATTGTCTACCAGCATCCACAAATGTTACTTCTGTATGCCCAAACTATTTTCACATTTTCATTTCAGAATAAATCAACATAATTTAAAATGCTTTTCTCCATGCAAGCCCCTGACTGTTTTCTTATATTCAACCATTTATGAAAATATACTGTTTAATGATGTCTTTCAATGATGATACCTTTAATGACAAGCAGAGTCCACAGTAAAACAACGTATGAACCCGTCTCATGTGATCTTGCAGTGATTTGAATGTCTTTTCGGGATATCTATCTTTACAAATGGTGCATCTGTGTTCCAGCAGTTCTTCAAACCTTGTTCTAATTGAATCATTTTCAAACTGTATTTTCAATTTCCTGTTGAGTACGAACTTCCTCATGGGCATCTCACCAAATTTTTCCTTTTTCAACATGAAGAATACCTGTCAAATATACCATATATTTCAATTCAAATGTTGTTTTAGAGTCTATGTAACGTTTATTAAATAGTACAAACTTTAGCTATTGACTAACATTATATAATACAAACTTCTCCACTTGCCATTTAAACACAGGGGCATCCCACACTTGACTATCACAAATGGAATTCCCCCTGCACTTGAATTCTTTAACAAAATGTTGCAAAAGCTTACTTTCCTCTTAATCATTATTTTTCTTTGCATATCTTTTCTCAATTTAATACCTAAAATGAATCATACTAAATATGATGACTTGAACTGATTAATATAAGTAAAAACTAAAATACAAATTACGGATAAAAATAAATAGAACAGTGCTTAAGTTATCTGTTTTAACAACTGGCAAATTATCAGATAAATACAAAGTGAAAGTTCTGACATATTTATGAAAATGAAAGTTCTGACATATTTATGAAAATTGCAAGAAAGAGAAAATAAAAAATATTAACTTTAATATTCTTTGTGAGAAAGAGAAAGTAAAAGACAAAATATTTAGACTTATCATGTACAAGTTTCCAAATTATCTAAATTTCAATGATGACTTTAATATAAACTTGAAAACAGATCTGTGTTAAAATGTCTTAGATTTTTTTAACGCCATAGGGTAATACTTGAACATTCACCTAGACAAAATTGAAAGTACCCGGTAACCTTCAAAACACATAATTAAAATTTGTATATTTTGCTTATTAAATAGATTAATTATCATTTTCATTTTTAAATAAAGAAACATAAAACTGGTACTGTTCCAAGTCTCTTATAAGGATATAGAGGTATGTCTGTGTTTTTGGCACTTTTTGAGGCCAAAGTTAGACCCAATTCTCCTTGCCAAAGGGTGTTTTTCCCTACTAAACAGCAGATTAGATATACAAATAATAAAAATGCTGTCCATTCACCTTATTTAATCAGGCTAATGATGGATTATGAGGATCCAAGGGAATCCTGGATTACCACGTACATTTCATTTCATATGTATTCAATATTAAAACAGTAGTAAATGAAAACCCATTGCATTTCTAATATTCTTCTAAAAACTTTTTGTACTGTTTATATGTCATGCCGACGTTAAATACAATTTGATTTTATTGGTTTTATTTTATTCTTAAAGGTAACTTGACCTCTGGTAGGAGGAAAGATATATTTTCAATACAACATGCAATACAGAGAAAATGTAAAGTCAGACAGCAAAATTTATGTTAAATCGCTCAAGTTATATATGTTTTAATTTGAAAATAGATTTCTTATAATTAATAACAACACGGTCTCCAACACCTCTTATACTCAATGCTACAGAATGATAGACTGGAACATTCCGCAACATGAACACTCCCATAAATGGTCTCATCTTGGATGGTCACATATTATTTTAACCGAAAACTGTTAAGACTACATTACTAAGAACTATAAATACCTCAGGTAGATCGGTCCTACATATTGGGCAGTAAAACTGTTCACATAATGCCCTCATTCTGGTTGAACATTTGAAACAAATCGGATGATCACACTGTCCAATGGCAAAAATGTCAATGGCCTCGTGACAAACCAAACAAGTGTTTTCGGCAACTTCCATATCTAAAATTAAGTCTTATAACAGAGGGGTGAATTACTTAGTTATTTTTAACGTATTACTTTCGTTTTGAATGAATATGACACGTCAACAACGCGTTTTATAAAGTTTTAAGATCTAAAAATAGTGCCACCTTTCCGCCTAGTTGTGCAACAAGGCCTAGTTTATATCTCGGGAGGTACTAAATCCGGTCACATTCCGGCTTTCTATCTCATGCGGCTGAACACAACAACACTATTCAATTCAATTTTATTCAGGCATAAAATATCAGTTTCCATATATTTATACAATAAATCCAAGAGGTTAAACAATATCTGGATTATATAATATTATAATTCAAAATCCACTTACTTCACAATATTCACGTGGTACAATCTTGCAAACTGGTATAACAATGTAATCTTCTTCCTTATGCAGTGCAGTGCCAGCTCTGAGTCATTGGCGCACTTGGTGTATGTACAATGTCGATGTGTCGCGCAATACTAAAAGTTTAAAAAAAAACCACATAAAAACATGAACGGCGTCGACCAGTGGTAGACGGCCAGGCCAGTCCAGACCAGAAGTCCTTTTTAGTCTAGCCATATTGTTAAACACAAGAAAATATTTTAAACTAAAAAGTAGCGGTTATGCAGCTGATTCCACAGGCGGATACACAACTTCTTACACTATTCATCACACATTTCATGCAAAATGTATGTTTAGAGACATATTTTCTTTAGCATAGAGCTTAAGAGACAGAATTCAATACTCAAAAAGGAAAGCAAGACGGACCTCATTGCAAGGAATTAGAGAGTTCCTTTCACATTGTTCATTTGATGTTTTAAAGGTTTATCTATCTTCTAATAAGTCAAACCCCTTGTGAGGACATAGGTTTATGCGTGCAATTAAACTAATGAATGAATTCGTTGAACATTCATGAGATATAAAATCAAGGATTTACATAGTTCCATATAAGTCTACATAAGTACATGAAGAAAACAAACTTAATTCTTATATTAATATTATTAATGAGTCGATATTTCAATATATGGTGTGCATATTTAAAGTCTTACCATCCCGCGTGCAAGATGAATATATAATTTTCTTAAAGTCTAAACAGACGAACATACCCAAACATATTTAGGGTAATAATATGTGTATATGTTAATATGTATTACAGATATATAGATATATTTTATTGACTTAAACTATTACAGTTGTTCACCATTACAAATATATGACAAAATAAATACACATACACACACGTGACATATCTGAACAAAGTTATAATATACAGTTTAGTTATATTATGTTACTCTCGATTTTTTTTATTTAATCGATTTTGTGTCTAAAAGAAGATGATCTTTACTCAAACATGGAGAATAAATTATATAAATTTAATCTGTAACAACATTTGGTATTGAACATCTTAATTTAAATGCTTCGGATAGATATTCAAATAATTTTGTAAACTTTATTTGTTGATTGCATCAGCTCCACAAATTTAAACATATTTGGGTTGTTTAAATAGTAACCTGAAATATATTTTTACCGAATTAAACAGTATGGTTCACAAATTAGAATGAAACGAAACTCGTCTTCTATATCATTTGATTTACATATCTGACAAATTCGTTCGCCTCTCTCTCTCTCTCTCTCTCTCTCTCTCTCTCTCTCTCTCTCTCTCTGTCTCTCTCTCTCTCTCTCTCTCTCTCTCTCTCTCTCTCTCTCTCTCTCTCTATTTTAAAATTAAGTGCTGAAATTCGAATCTTTGTTAAAAAAACTTCGAAGTGATTTAGAATGTAACTTTTCTAAATATGTTTCAAAAGAAAAAAAATACTCTTATTACATACGGAAACATATGTGGAAACAGGCCATAGAATACAGATACGATTTTTATATATATATGTGTATGTTATTATATGAAATGCTCTTGTCATTATATATTCGCCTGAATTGTTAAGGCGATGAACTTTGTATGATGTTTATGCTGAATAATTAATATAATTGAATTAATTTGAATTGAATATATCGTAATTAGTCATATTCATATACATGTATTAATTGTGAATTTCTTTTAATCATAATATGTTTATATAGTGTTCATTTATGTAGATATGCTGACTTGTACTTGTTCATTTGTTTCATGGTATTTAATATGCTCTCATGTAAATTGGAGGAAATAAGTGATCAATCAATTAATTATCATTCTTCTATTTAGTACCGATTTATCGGTAAATAATATGTTGAATTCTTAAGTTAAAGTTGGTATTCAGACCGGCAAAACCACGCCCCATTTTATTGACCGGTTACTTCGTGTTTTTCAATAAAAAAATCATTCGCAAATCTCTTTTTTATTCAAATTATATACGAAGCTAAATATTACTGTTACGGGCATGCGGCGTTCATGATAATTAACAACAACGTTCTATATAACCTCATTTTTATGTCATTGTATGTGTGTGTAAGATAAATATATACAAGATATATTAGTGTTAATAAGTTGCAGTAATACTATAAATAGATTTCTATGAAATAACTATACTTGTTATTCGTACATGTCAATAAGAATTTACATGTCACGACCGTGACTTCAGTGTGTAATTACGTTGCACGTGGTACGTTTAATTACTTACGTCGTGCACGTTCTGCAGTGACTTAATTGCAGAGGCTGGCAGGCTAATATCAATATAATATACTGACATTTCAGATGGCATCATTAGTATTTTTTAATAACTCTTTGATATTTTGTCTGAATTTAATAATTTTGGAACCAAAGTAAAGCTAATAAAATGATATATATTTTTAATCATCAATTAGTTAATACTTTTTATTCTGATTTAAATTATTACGAATTGAAAACGAAAAATGTATGTTTATTTTTTAAGCAAATAAAAGATAGTATACTTGACTTAACAAATGCGTTTTAACAACAAATCATAGAAACAGAAATTTTATGTAGAAATATTAAGAAGTATGTTCCCCATCGGTGGCAAAAATATCATACAGATATTTAAAGAAGTATATCTTGTTTCTTACTTTAAATAGGGACTAAAAGTAGTGAGTCACCGAAACAGTAACTGTGGGCGTAACGATTCTTCGTTTCTTTAAATTTAAAAAAAAAAAAGTTCACCACCCAAAGTTACAATCAAGTCCTTTCTTTAGTTATCAAAATATGTTTGTTGGTTCAGGAGGAATCGTGTTTCCAAATGTGTCACCTGAAATTAAGACGAGTGCCTGCAGTTGTCTATCTCTATTTATATGTCGGTGCTTAAATTGCCTTTACTCGTGTTTGCATATCAAATCAATCTTTATACATATGAAGGTATGGCCATATTAAACTATTAATATCCATTTTGTACATGCAGCTGTTATATATGGAACCAAGGACTTATATACCTTGATGGAATTCACTTCCTTACAGTTCTGCTGTTCTGTCCGTTATAGTAGAATCGTTCAGAAGGGCACTACTGCTACGAGCCACTTGTCAATGTTTAAAACTACATTAACCAATCTGTACTTTTTTTCTCAATTAATCAAAACAATTAAATTTAGTTTAAACATAGATTTAGTTATGTTACAAGGGTTTGTATAAAAGGACAGGAAACTTGGATCTCTCTACTAAATGTTCATAAGATAGCACACACATAATTAGTAATTTGGTAAATTAATTATTCAGAATTCACAGGCAACTGATTTCTTATACATAAAAAATAAGGTGTGTGTAACCATGGACTTGTATAGAATGATAGGAAACTTGCATCTCATGACGAAATACTGATGAAACAGCACACGAAGGATTCATAATTTGCAAATTAATCATTCATAGTTCACAGCACTGGTTTATTGTATGTAGACTGTAAGTTGTTTTTAATCTTAGATGTTTAAACATGGTTCGATCACGAAAAATGATCTTGAATTGAAGATATTGAAGTTTGAAAGAAAAATTATCGTAATTTTTCGTTATTTTAGCTGCAGTATACAAATTTTGTAATCACAAGTATTTCAACAATTTTAAACTCAAATTTCCGGGAAGGTTATTGTTTTAATGACAATTTCATTCTGCCGTGTAAGAATTTTGATCTGTTTTCCTGAGATGAATGGCAATTAAGATAATTGAAAACGAGATTTTGCGTGAATACGCAAGCGTTCACAAAATCTCAATCAATTGCCTTTCCTTCTTTATATAGTTCCTTGATGTAACCTAAGATGTTTTATAATGTTTTAAACATGCAAAGTGTTGTTGAATTAAAAACATTGTAGTTTGGAGTAATTTCAAGAACTTTCCTTTTTTAGCTGCAGTATACAAAATTTGTAATCATAATACTTCAGCAATTTAAAACACAATTTGCTTGGAATTGTCTCGTTTTGTAGAGAATTTCATTGTGAAAAGAAAGAATTTTGATTGGTGTTCCTAAGGATTTATATAGTTCTTTGGTGTTCCCGAGATAAATGGAAGGTAGGATAAATGAAAACGAGATTTCACGAGATAATGTGTGAATACGCGAGCGTTCATATAATCACATTCAGATTATTTTCCATATCAATATACGTCCCAGTGTTACAGAGAAGTAACATCTCTTATATTTATATTAAACACACGCCAACGGATTAAACTACAAGCTACAACAACATACCTTACAGTTCTCTCCATTAATCTGACTATTTTTTGTCTTTTCAATGACGTGTTCATGTATTCTGCTGAAAATATCCGAAAGGAAAAGTGTGAATATGTAGATAAATGACTAGATAGTTCCTCTCGCAAATGACGGTATTCTCAAATGTAGGTTTGGCCGTTGAAATCGATGGTCGTCGGTAAGTAAACTAGTCCGCAAAAATACGTGTAAACGTCATCAAAATCCGTTTTGGATAAAAAAGTGTTTTCTTTTAAAATATATTTTACCGATATAAATATCGAAATGCTTTTCTTTAAATAGTTCTGTAGTAAATGTAATACTCTTGTAATTAATCATTCAAAAGCTCATAAAATATTTATTTATGCAGCACAAAATTCGTGACGTCATAGAAAATACACAGGACCTACAAAATGTCACAACCTCAAGCCTATGGGGCTGGAATGGCCGGTGGGGCTTTTAACCCTATAGAGTTCATCAAAAGACCACAAGTGATATTGAGAATTGTCAGCTGGGTATGTTCTCTCATTTGATTCATTCACTTCTTCGGAAAATGTAACTGTCATTAATTTATAATGGTTCGAATCTTGTCTTGTCTTGTTATGTTTTCATTTTCAGGTCCTGACTCACTCTCACAAGACTCTGTTTGTGTATGTTTTGTATGTATATATATATAGTGTATATGTCTTGTCAACAATTTGAAATGTTACTATAACATTTGCAAATGTGTTATCTGATTTTTTAATTCGTAGGACATAACTGCATTTATTTCTTTACCCTGATATCTTTTTTTGCATGCGTTGCCGTGTTTCATGAGTTTATGTGCTGCCGGCTGCAGTTCTGTTGATTCGTGCCTCTAAGAGTAAGACCTGCAGTGTTTTTTTTTCACCATTTTGGGAAGATGACCCATACCCGTGGAATTGGGAATTTTAGCTGTGTTTTCATTAAAATTGGGAAAAATTTGCTCAAGTGTATTAAACCCGATATACTTCCTTTATTGACAAGTAATATTTACTGATATCTTTATACTTACTGATAACTATCTATTCAATGTTAACAAATATCTAGCTTAACATTTTATTTAGCAGAGTATTGTTTGGTATTCTACAGAGCAATATCCCTTGTTCTAAGTGCCTTCAAGGCTGCAACAACTTCATCTAGTTGATAATTAATTGTTGAGGCGGTTGTCAGAATTAAGACATATTCTCATTAGAGCATTTAAAGTATGCTGTCCCATCCTTGATCAACTTCCTTGGTTGTGTCAGATACAAATAATAACTCACACAGTTTGCAGCAATAACCAGCCTTGGATGCACTAAAGTACAACCATGTATATGCTTTCATTTTGAAGAGCAAAAAATATGCTGTCAATCAGGCACAAGTTTATAATAATCACAATCAGTATCTAACCAGTGTTGGTGAGAGAGTGTCCATAACTGATGGGACAATTATTGTGCTATTTTCAACACTCACAGGCTTCTGAGCAGGTGAGAAAGGTGTAAGACTAACACTTAAAACTGACTGTTAAAAGAAATTATCAATAGTTTGTTGTTTATTAGCGGGAACCTTTAATATCTTGAGGTAATATTTTGAATTATGCAATTGTTTTGTTTATTTCACAATACATATAAACGCTTGCTAACGCTTCCACAAACTTAATAAGCGTCTGTGTTACAACGTTGAGGTTACAAAGAACACTTTCTCCGAATCAATCAAATGCTCTAGAATCGTAAGAAAACTAGACTGCTTCACTGTAATTCCATTTTCCAAACCTTACAGTTACCTGCTTGGATCCGGTGCAGGAAATCAGTCTAAAGGTGTATGCGCAGAAAAGCAGTGTAAAAGCAGTTTCGTAATCAATTCAGAATGGCATAATTTTATTTTTCGAGGCAGTTTCACTAGTTTTTGAAACTTCCAATTGGTAATTTTTACCCCTCAATTGGGAAAAAAAGATACTATTTGCGATTGGGAATATGACATAATAACAGCTATAAAAATGGCCGAAAACAAACACTGACCTGTGCAAGATTCACGCATGCATGTTATTTGCCACATATGTCTGCAATCACATTTCAAACTCAAAGCAAAAATCTTAGTATTACGCATACAACATGTGCCAAAAACTTTTCAGGACTAGTCTTTTGGACCAGAGACATTCCTAAATTACATAGTCGGAATTCAATTATTATAAACAGCAGAATACCTAAATATTTACATTAAGTTTCATGTTGAAAATTGTTATCATTTAATCATAATTTTATTCATTTTCAGCAAATAAACTACAAATTTCTCCTAATATCTTGCTCAGATTGTTCCATTTCGATATAAAGTCATAGAAAATAGTTGGGCTATACGTTTGGAAAAATTTTATAGTCCAGTTGAAAATGTCATAGATTGGGTCTCAGATTATATCTTTTTTTTTGCCGACTGCACATACACAAAATAAAACAGAGAGTATATGTAATTAAGTCACTGATAAAAATTAACATAAAAAATGTTATTCCAGCAAAATCATTATCTTTCTTAACCAGCCTTGACCATCAAAATTATGTAAACGCTTGAGAACTCATTGATTTGATCTCTCTTATTGGGTGTTTAAATTTAGGATATTCCCTCTGTGTATTAAATGTTTTTATATTATTTTTAGCACATTTTGAAATTGACTATTCAAAAAACAACAATTTCAAATGTTGTCATAGTAAAAAGATTAGTGGTACATTATGGAAAAGTTTATAGCATTTAGAATGATGGTCTAGGTCATCTTTGTAGGATTGTATACCGGTAGTATCTCAAGGTTCTAGAAATGCTTTGAAAAAAAAAAATTGCAAATGGTGACAAAAATGGTTGTTAAAATTTATCTTTGTTTATCCATTTTAAAAATAGGGAAAAAATAAGAATATTATATAAAACTAACTACAACAAAATGTCTTAATTTGAAATTTCGTAAATATTTAACAATAAAGTTTATCACACAAAGATTCGTGATCAAGTCCTTTTTTGATACCAAATTCACAAAATCTTTTGTTGATAGTCCTGTAGGAGCTGTTGAAAAGCAACATTACTGCCAAGTTTTACAATTCTTTCCATGCAGACTGGAAAAGCAACATTGCTGCCAAGTTATGAAATAATACTTTCTGTGCAGAACGGATAAGTAAGTAACATTGCTGCCAAGGTTAATAATAGTTTAGTTTAAACCTATTTTTTTACTTCCATTGTGGAACAAGTTCTTACAACTTAGGCAAATCACACTTAAAGTATTCTTGGGTATAACCAGTACTAATCATATGCGGTGAAAATGTCTTGCTCAAGGACATCACACATAGCCTTAGTGGAGGATCAAACCCATGACCCTCTGATCATGGGTTTGGTGCTCTACTACTGGACCACATGCTCCACACATAATAAAGCCTTCTGTGCAAACCCAATGCAACATTGCTGTCATGGTTAATAATGCCTTCTGTACAGACTGGATTTAAGCACCATTGCTGCCATGGTTAATAATAATGCCTTCTGTACAGACTGGATTTAAGCAAAATAACTGCCATGGTTAAAAATGCTTTCTGTACAGACTGGATTTAAGCAACATTGCTGCCATGGTTAATAATAATGCCTTCTGTACAGACTGGATTTAAGCAAAATTGCTGCCATGGTTAATAATGCTTTCTGTACAGACTGGATTTAAGCAACATTGCTGCCATGGTTAATAATAATGCCTTCTGTACAGACTGGATTTAAGCAAAATTGCTGCCATGGTTAATAATGCTTTCTGTACAGACTGGATTTAAGCAACATTGCTGCCATGGTTAATAATGCCTTCTGTACAGACTGGATTTAAGCAATATTGCTGCCATGGTTAATAATGCCTTCTGTACAGACTGGATTTAAGCAACATTGCTGCCATGGTTAATAATGCCTTCTGTACAGACTGGATTTAAGCAACATTGCTGCCATGGTTAATAATGCCTTCTGTACTGACTGGATTTAAGCAACATTGCTGCCATGGTTAATAATGCCTTCTGTGCAGACTGGATTAAGCAACATTGCTGCCATGGTTAATAATGCCTTCTGTACAGACTTGATTTAAGCAACATTGCTGTTATGGTTAATAATGCCTTCTGTGCAGACTGGATTAAGCAACATTGCTGCCATGGTTAATAATGCCTTCTGTACAGACTGGATTTAAGCAACATTGCTGCCATGGTTAATAATGCCTTCTGTGCAGACTGGATTAAGCAACATTGCTGCCATGGTTAATAATGCCTTCTGTACAGACTGGATTTAAGCAACATTGCTGCCATGGTTAATAATGCCTTCTGTGCAGACTGGATTAAGCAACATTGCTGCCATGGTTAATAATGCCTTCTGTACAGACTGGATTTAAGCAACATTGCTGCCATGGTTAATAATGCCTTCTGTACAGACTGGATTCAAGCAACATTGCTGCCATGGTTAATAATGCCTTCTGTGCAGACTGGATTAAGTAACATTGCTGCCATGGTTAATAATGCCTTCTGTGCAGACTGGATTAATCAACATTGCTGCCATGGTTAATAATGCCTTCTGTGCAGACTGGATTAAGCAACATTGCTGCCATGGTTAATAATGCCTTCTGTACAGACTGGATTTAAGCAGCATTGCTGCCATGGTTAATGAAATAATACTTTCTGTGCAGAATGGATAAGTAAGTAACATTGCTGCCAAGGTTAATAATAGTTTAGTTTAAACCTATTTTTTTACTTCCATTGTGGAACAAGTTCTTACAACTTAGGCAAATCACGCTTAAAGTATTCTTGGGTATAACCAGTACTTATCATATGCGGTGAAAATGTCTTGCTCAAGGACATCACACATAGCCTTAGTGGAGGATCAAACCCATGACCCTCTGATCATGGGTTTGGTGCTCTACTACTGGACCACATGCTCCACACATAATAAAGCCTTCTGTGCAGACTGGATTTAAGCAAAATTGCTGCCATGGTTAATAATGCCTTCTGTGCAGACTGGATTCAGCAACATTGCTGCCATGGTTAATAATGCCTTCTGTACAGACTGGATTTAAGCAAAATTGCTGCCATGATTGATAATGCCTTCTGTACAGACTGGATTTAAGCAACATTGCTGCCATGGTTAATAATGCCTTCTGTACAGACTGGATTTAAGCAACATTGCTGCCATGGTTAATAATACTTTCTGTACAGACTGGATTTAAGCAACATTGCTGCAATGGTTAATAATGCCTTCTGAACAGACTGGATTTAAGCAACATTGCTGCAATGGTTTATAATAATGCATTCTGTACAGACTGGATTTAAGCAGCATAGCTGCCATGGTTAATAATGCCTTCTGTGCAGACTGGATTAAGCAACATTGCTGCCATGGTTAATAATGCCTTCTGTACAGACTGGATTTAAGCAACATTGCTGTGATGGTTAATAAAAATGCCTTCTGTACAGACTGGATTTAAGCAACATTGCTGCAATGGTTAATAATGCCTTCTGAACAGACTGGATTTAAGCAACATTGCTGCAATGGTTTATAATAATGCATTCTGTACAGACTGGATTTAAGCAGCATAGCTGCCATGGTTAATAATGCCTTCTGTGCAGACTGGATTAAGCAACATTGCTGCCATGGTTAATAATGCCTTCTGTACAGACTGGATTTAAGCAACATTGCTGTGATGGTTAATAAAAATGCCTTCTGTACAGACTGGATTTAAGCAACATTGCTGCCATGGTTAATAATGCCTTCTGTGCTGACTGGATTAAGCAACATTGCTGCCATGGTTAATAATGCCTTCTGTACAAACTGGATTTAAGCAACATTGCTGCCATGGTTAATAATGCCTTCTGTGCAGACTGGATTAAGCAACATTGCTGCCATGGTTAATAATGCCTTCTGTGTAGACTGGATTAAGCAACATTGCTGCCATGGTTAATAATGCCTTCTGTACAGACTGGATTTAAGCAACATTGCTGCAATGGTTTATAATAATGCCTTCTGTACAGACTGGATTTAAGCAAAATTGCTGCCATGGTTAATAATGCCTTCTGTGCAGACTGGATTTAAGCAAAATTGCTGCCATGGTTAATAATGCCTTCTGTGCAGACTGGATTAAGCAACATTGCTGCCATGGTTAATAATGCCTTCTGTGCAGACTGGATTAAGCAACATTGCTGCCATGGTTAATAATGCCTTCTGTACATACTTGATTTAAGCAACATTGCTGCCATGGTTAATAATGCCTTCTGTGCAGACTGGATTAAGCAACATTGCTGCCATGGTTAATAATGCCTTCTGTGCAGACTATATTAAGCAACATTGCTGCCATGGTTAATAATGCCTTCTGTACAGACTTGATTTAAGCAACATTGCTGCAATGGTTTATAATAATGCCTTCTGTACAGACTGGATTTAAGAAAAATTGCTGCCATGGTTAATAATGCCTTCTGTGCAGACTGGATTAAGCAACATTGCTGCCATGGTTAATAATGCCTTCTGTACAGACTGGATTTAAGCAACATTGCTGTGATGGTTAATAAAAATGCCTTCTGTACAGACTGGATTTAAGCAACATTGCTGCCATGGTTAATAATGCCTTCTGTGCAGACTGGATTAAGCAACATTGCTGCCATGGTTAATAATGCCTTCTGTACAAACTGGATTTAAGCAACATTGCTGCCATGGTTAATAATGCCTTCTGTGCAGACTGGATTAAGCAACATTGCTGCCATGGTTAATAATGCCTTCTGTATAGACTGGATTAAGCAACATTGCTGCCATGGTTAATAATGCCTTCTGTACAGACTGGATTTAAGCAACATTGCTGCAATGGTTTATAATAATGCCTTCTGTACAGACTGGATTTAAGCAAAATTGCTGCCATGGTTAATAATGCCTTCTGTGCAGACTGGATTAAGCAACATTGCTGCCATGGTTAATAATGCCTTCTGTGCAGACTGGATTAAGCAACATTGCTGCCATGGTTAATAATGCCTTCTATACATACTTGATTTAAGCAACATTGCTGCCATGGTTAATAATGCCTTCTGTGCAGACTGGATTAAGCAACATTGCTGCCATGGTTAATAATGCCTTCTGTGCAGACTATATTAAGCAACATTGCTGCCATGGTTAATAATGCCTTCTGTACAGACTTGATTTAAGCAACATTGCTGCAATGGTTTATAATAATGCCTTCTGTACAGACTGGATTTAAGAAAAATTGCTGCCATGGTTAATAATGCCTTTTGTGCAGACTGGATTAAGCAACATTGCTGCCATGGTTAATAATGCCTTCTGTACAGACTGGATTTAAGCAACATTGCTGTGATGGTTAATAAAAATGCCTTCTGTACAGACTGGATTTAAGCAACATTGCTGCCATGGTTAATAATGCCTTCTGTGCAGACTGGATTAAGCAACATTGCTGCCATGGTTAATAATGCCTTCTGTACAAACTGGATTTAAGCAACATTGCTGCCATGGTTAATAATGCCTTCTGTGCAGACTGGATTAAGCAACATTGCTGCCATGGTTAATAATGCCTTCTGTGTAGACTGGATTAAGCAACATTGCTGCCATGGTTAATAATGCCTTCTGTACAGACTGGATTTAAGCAACATTGCTGCAATGGTTTATAATAATGCCTTCTGTACAGACTGGATTTAAGCAAAATTGCTGCCATGGTTAATAATGCCTTCTGTGCAGACTGGATTAAGCAACATTGCTGCCATGGTTAATAATGCCTTCTGTGCAGACTGGATTAAGCAACATTGCTGCCATGGTTAATAATGCCTTCTGTACATACTTGATTTAAGCAACATTGCTGCCATGGTTAATAATGCCTTCTGTGCAGACTGGATTAAGCAACATTGCTGCCATGGTTAATAATGCCTTCTGTGCAGACTGGATTAAGCAACATTGCTGCCATGGTTAATTATGCCTTCTGTACATACTTGATTTAAGCAACCTTGCTGCCATGGTTAATAATGCCTTCTGTGCAGACTGGATTAAGCAACATTGCTGCCATGGTTAATAATGCCTTCTGTGCAGACTGGATTAAGCAACATTGCTGTGATGGTTAATAATAATGTATTCTGTACAGACTGGATTTAAGTAAAATTGCTGCCATGGTTAATAATAATGCCTTCTGTACAGATTGGATTAAGCAACATTGCTGCCATGGTTAATAATAATGCCTTCTGTGCAGACTGGATTAAGCAACATTGCTGCCATGGTTAATAATGCCTTCTGTACAGACTGGATTTAAGCAACATTGCCGCAATGGTTTATAATAATGCCTTCTGTACAGACTGGATTTAAGCAAAATTGCTGCCATGGTTAATAATATTGCCTTCTGTACAGACTGGATTTAAGCAACATTGCTGCCATGGTTAATAATACCTTCGGTACAGACTAGATTTAAGTAAAATTGCTGCCATGGTTAATAATACCTTCTGTACAGACTGGATTTATACAACATTGTTGCCATGGTTAATAATGTCTTCTATACAGACTGGATTTAAGCAACATCGCTGCCATGGTTAATAATGCCTTCTGTACTGATTGGATTTAAGCAATTTTGCTGCCATGGTTAATAATGCCTTCTGTACAGACTGGATTTAAGCAACATTGCTGCCATGGTTAATAATGCCTTCTGTGCAGACTGGATTAAGCAACATTGCTGCCATGGTTAATAATGCCTTCTGTACATACTTGATTTAAGCAACCTTGCTGCCATGGTTAATAATGCCTTCTGTGCAGACTGGATTAAGCAACATTGCTGCCATGGTTAATAATGCCTTCTGTGCAGACTGGATTAAGCAACATTGCTGCCATGGTTAATAATGCCTTCTGTACAAACTGGATTTAAGCAACATTGCTGCCATGGTTAATAATGCCTTCTGTACAGACTGGATTTAAGCAGCATTGCTGCCATGGTTAATAATGCCTTCTGTGCAGACTGGATTAAGCAACATTGCTGTGATGGTTAATAATAATGTATTCTGTACAGACTGGATTTAAGTAAAATTGCTGCCATGGTTAATAATAATGCCTTCTGTACAGATTGGATTAAGCAACATTGCTGCCATGGTTAATAATAATGCCTTCTGTGCAGACTGGATTAAGCAACATTGCTGCCATGGTTAATAATGCCTTCTGTACAGACTGGATTTAAGCAACATTGCTGCAATGGTTTATAATAATGCCTTCTGTACAGACTGGATTTAAGCAAAATTGCTGCCATGGTTAATAATATTGCCTTCTGTACAGACTGGATTTAAGCAACATTGCTGCCATGGTTAATAATACCTTCGGTACAGACTAGATTTAAGTAAAATTGCTGCCATGGTTAATAATACCTTCTGTACAGACTGGATTTATGCAACATTGTTGCCATGGTTAATAATGTCTTCTATACAGACTGGATTTAAGCAACATCGCTGCCATGGTTAATAATGCCTTCTGTACTGACTGGATTTAAGCAATTTTGCTGCCATGGTTAATAATGCCTTCTGTACAGACTGGATTTAAGCAACATCGCTGCCATGGTTAATAATGCCTTCTGTACTGACTGGATTTAAGCAATTTTGCTGCCATGGTTAATAATGCCTTCTGTACAGACTGGATTTAAGCAACATTGTTGCCATGGTTAATAATGCCTTCTGTACAGACTGGATTTAAGCAACATTGCTGCCATGGTTAATAATGCCTTCTGTACAGATTGAATTTAAGCAACATTGCTGCCATGGTTAAGTATGCTTTTTGTACAGACTGGATTTAAGCAACATTGCTGCAATGTTAATGATGCAAAAAATTTCATCCAGACTGGAAAAGCAAAATCACTGAACTAGATTTGTTATGTTTTTCATGCCAAACAAAATGGTTAATCACAGGTTTGCCTTCTGATTAGAATAGAGGGAATTTTAAAAATGTTCTTTTGACCAAGTGAATCCAAAATTGGCAGACTGGTACAAAGTTTGAGTTTTTTGTTCAGCTCTGATGATTTCTGTTTTAGTGCAGATGCTATATTATATCTGCATCATTTAAACACAACCATACTTCAATCAAAATTACTATGACATCAAATTGGCATTTTGTAAAACTAGTATTCAGTAGTCATTGTTTCTTAGTGCATATAAATAATATAATGCTTACTACGCTCGATACAGTTTTATTGCAGATATCAATTTTTAAAAAAAAAAAAAAGAAAACCTAATAACAATGCATAATGCTAGTCAACCCATAACTTTTCTAATCTCATTAATGAATCCCTTATCTAATGGTCTTAATCTGCACACTACCTGCACTGCAGTTCCCATATTTTAAAAATAGACTGGGTACGTCTCCTAAATATATAATATTTCATAAAGCCCCAACTGAGTAATAAAAATTCTTCAGAGAGTAAAGTTGTCTTATTTTCTACTATTGTAATGTGATGATGTCATAACGTGCTGTCTCTCTGTTTTCTAGATCTTCTTTGCTGTATAATCTGGATACTGTTGGCATCAAAATACATGTATTCATTTGTGTACTTCCGAACATTTGCGGAGGTACAGTTGGAAAGCAACCAAGTCATTACGGAATTACAAAAATGTAAACAAAAGTTAAAAGCTTGCTCCGCTCCTTTAAGAAATACACATTTTGATCAAAGTTATTTGTTTTCTCTCTTTTTTAAAAACAATCACTTAGGGGTCAAAGAAAGGGTTTTAGCAATACTATAAACACATTTAATTGCAGTCATTTTTGTTATAATCAAAAATTGTTTATTTTGGAAGTTTAGTGAGGCTTTAATTATGAAGATGGAAAAATGGACGTGTTTCTGTTTAATTGCAGGTATTTGCCATAATAGTGTTCTCGTGCATATCAGCTGGAGGGTATTATGACCATTACTGTCAGATGCGGGGCGACAGCAATGCCTGTGGCTATGGCATTGGCATCGGGGTGTTGGCGTTCCTCTTCTGTATAGCATTTTTAATTCTTGATGTTATGTTCGATAGCTTGAGCAGCGTTCAACATAGAAAATATGCCGTACTTGCAGACTTAGGTATTTCAGGTGAGTCTCAATGAAATGTTGATTGTGTTTGAAAAGTCAGTGTTGTTTTTTTTAACAATTTTTGAAAAATGTTCACCCATACCCTTGGAATTGAGAATTTTAGCAGCATTTTCATTACAATAAGGAAAACATTTGCATTAAATCTATTTTTTTTTCAACTTCTAAAAGATTGTGCACTTGTTTCACTGACCATTTGATTGAAGAATCAATTTCATACTCAATTCAGAATGGGGGAAACTTTGTTTATATTACTAAGTAATTATGGCAAGTTTCAATTTACAATTATTGAAGCTCTCAGCTGTGAATTTTTATCACTCAATTTGCCATTGGAATATGACCTAATAACAGCTATGAAAGTGGCCAATAAAAGCACTGAAAGATCATAAGTTGTCAGAATTTCATTTTTGTCAGTTTTTTTACTGTTGTATCATAATTTATTATAAACTTGCACAAACTTTGCCAATATGTGAGAATGGTTGCCAGTTCCTTGTGAAAAAGCATAAAAATGCTTTCCAGATTCACTCTAAAAGTATTCCAACACAATAAAACTATAAACCATGTACATGATTTTGAGATGTACAAATGTTTCATTGGAAACACTGAATTACTATTCTAGTTATGTCAATCATTGAAATTACCAAAAATAATATACTGTATAATCCAATAGTTCATTGACTTCAATTTGGTTTTGATTCGATCCGGTTTAAGGGTAACTTATCGTTAAATTTGTTTCCTCCTAGAAAGGCTATGATTATTTATATTTATTTTGAACGTTATTTACTGCATTTAAGTCAGCCTCAGATAAAATAGAATGTTGTCAGTGCAACAGATTTATAAGATTTTGAAGTAAATTGGATATTATCCTATCAGTTTGGTTCTAATTTGGTATCTGCCAAAATGAATTTGGTACTTTACACGTCATTTTTAGCTCATTTGGGTAGTAATTAATTCAATAAGTTTTACAACCTTTTTATTTTATTTATACAATATATACTTTGGCTTCCCATCCACTCAGTGGTCTTACTGCTAAGACTTCAACTGTGATTTTTTGTTAAACCCTTTACTCCATAGATACGCGTTTTCCCACACCAATCACAGAATGCCTTTGAAAACAGTGCAGGAAGAGTTCAGATTGCTCATAATGAGCAATCTGAACACTTCCTGCACTGTTTTCCACTCTGTCAGTTAATATAAACATAATTCACCCAATAATTCAAAAGCCTTCTATATTAGAGGTGTCAAAAGGCGTCTATATTAGAGGTGTCAAAAGGCGTCTATATTAGAGGTGTCCAAAGGTGTCTATATGAAGTAAAGGGTTAATTTTCAACAGTCATTTCAGTAAACATTTTGGTAACAGTTTCCTGTGAACCTGAGCAGCATGTAAATATTATATTTTTTAAAAATCTCTTAAATTTTTCCTTAATGATTTTGCTGATTTCGAAAAAAATAACTTGCATATTGTCATATTTTAGGCACTTTTCAAAATGGTATATATAAGGATACACACACATTTTGTTACAATTGGGTATTGAACGCTTTCTTCTGCATTTAAGTATTTTTGGTTCTTATTTTCATTACACTTTCACGACGGGCCCGGTTAGCTCAGTCGGTAACTCGTCTGACTATCAGTCCAGGGGTCTTGAGTTTGAATCCCCATCTGGCAACAGTCTATTCGATGATCAATATACGACATTGTGTCTCATTATCATTCGTCTCTCACTGCTGTTTCAAGTGGGAAAGTTATCAATTATTTGTGGAGATTGGGTGTGCTCCAGTACTGGTTAACCTTTCAATATCGCAGAAAACAGTGGTTAGGTTAACTGATCATTTGTTGGCTCTAGATGGCATAAAATGATGCTAAATATTCAATTAATCATTACGCTTTCTTTAAATTTTAATTGATTATTTAGATAAATATGATGCTTATCTGTTGCTCTGTGTAACCATGTTGCATTTATCATTAAAATTATTACAGAATGAGGTAATGTACGTTTATTCTTCTTAAAATGATTTGAGCTCACAATTAAATTGGAAAAATCCATCAGTTATAATAATCAGATGAGGTATTTTATTGAAGGTGACAATTCATAGATCTCTTTTAACAATTGTAAAGAAAAAAAGCAAAACAACAACAGCAAGAATGTTAAGAGATCATCACATAACATGAAGCCAGAAAATGTTTAACAGAAAGCATAGTCATCAGGCCATAATAAATTCATTGCTAGTTTATATCATCTTCGCCCGCCCCTTAATTTTCATGCCACCAACCCATTTTATTTTCATAAAAAAAACACACAAAAAAAACAAGAAAAAGTAACAAAAAATATATAAAAAATCCCCCCACACCCCCCTCACCCCCTTTTTAAGAAAAAAATGGATGATAATCTAGCAATTAATTTATAATGGCCTTAACTGATTTTGAGAACTACACATAAAACTTGAAGCTTGTCTAGTTGTACAGGCTTTTAATTAAGTTGAACCTTTAGCTTGTATAACAGTATATGGCATCATAAAATATCATGGAAGCCAATTACAGATTACCACAGCACAAACCATAATGATAATTCCATGTAAATGTAAAACTTAATGTTTTATGTTTCATGTTGCTTCACCATGTTGTATTTATATTGGTTGTTACTGGAGTGAAAAATAAAGAATACTGGTACAGTAAATATTTTTTCTACTTTTTTGTAAACACAGTTTGGAAAGGTTTGGCATTGGTCTCTTATTATTACATTATTGACTGGTTTACTACTTTGTCAGAATGTCTGGATGCTGTAGTCTATAAATAGTTACCGGCTGCACAAGCATGCAAACCATTATCAGTTATTTATTATACTTCAATATCTTGTTATCTATAAATTGGGGACATATGATCTTGTTTATATGAATATATAACTGAAATTAATGAATTCACAATGTGTCTTGTTTCAATAAACATCAGAGAAGATCAGGCTGATAGAACGGTAACAATTCTGAATGCCAACTTTATGTAAATAATTTCAGGTCTCACTGCATAGTAGGATTTTGCACTGTTCTTTATAAAATAAGGTCTAGGATGTCCACAGTAAAAATAAATCTACATAGAAAAGGGCTTTTTAAGTATTTCTTTCCGAAGCATGAATGTATCTATGCAATAAAAATGCTCAATATTTGGTAGTTTGACCAGCTTGTTTGTTTATAAAGACAGAGCAGTGACACCCCAAGTTTTTTTAAAAAAAGAAAACCATAATTGCTATAATATATATCCATATCTGTAGTATAAATGATGCATGACAAGATCTGTGTGGTGTTCTAGGGCTTCATGTACTACTGTAGTATAAGTGATCCATGACAAGATCTTTTTGGTGTTTTAGGGCTTCATGTACTTCTGTAGTATAAGTGATCCATGACAAAATCTTTGTGGTGTTCTAGGGCTTCATGTACTTCTGTAGTATAAGTGATCCATGGCAAGATCTTTGTGGTGTTCTAGGGTTTCATGTACTTCTGTAGTATTAGTGATGCATGGCAAGATATTTGTGGTGTTCTAGGGACTCATGTACTACTGTAGTATAAGTGATGCATGGCAAGATATTTGTGGTGTTCTAGGGACTCATGTACTGCTGTAGTATAAGTGATGCATGGCAAGATATTTGTGTTGTTCTAGGGACTCATGTACTACTGCAGTATAAGTGACCCATCGCAAGATCTTTGTGGTGTTCTAGGGCTTCATGTACTTCTGCAGTATAAGTGATCCATGGCAAGATCTTTGTGGTGTTCTAGGGCTTCATGTACTTCTGTAGTATAAAGTGATCCATGGCAAGATATTTGAAGTGTTTTAGGGCTTCATGTACTACTGCAGTATAAGTGATCCATGGCAAGATCTTTGTGGTGTTCTAGGGCTTCATGTACTATTGTAGTATAAGTGATGCATGGCAAAATCTTTGTGGTGTCCTAGGGCTTCATGTACTTCTGTAGTATAAGTGATGCATGGCAAGATATTTGTGGTGTTCTAGGGCTTCATGTACTTCTGTAGTATAAGTGATGCATGGCAAGATATTTGTGGTGTTCTAGGGCTTCATATACTACTGTAGTATAAGTGATGCATGGCAAGATATTTGTGGTGTTCTAGAGCTTCATGTACTACTGCAGTATAAGTGATCCATGGCAAGATCTTTGTGGTGTTCTAGGGCTTCATGTACTACTGTAGTATAAGTGATGCATGGCAAGATCTTTGTGGTGTTCTAGGGCTTCATGTACTACTGTAGTATAAGTGATGCATGGCAAGATATTTGTGGTGTTCTAGGGCTTCATGTACTTCTGTAGTATAAGTGATGCATGGCAAGATATTTGTGGTGTTCTAGGGCTTCATGTACTACTGTAGTATAAGTGATGCATGGCAAGATCTTTGTGGTGTTCTAGGGCTTCATGTACTTCTTTAGTATAAGTTATCCATGGCAAGATCTTTGTGGTGTTCTATGGCTTCATGTACTTCTGTAGTATAAGTTATCCATGGCAAGATCTTTGTTGTGTTTTAGGACTTTGTGTACTTCTGTAGTTTAAGTTATCCATGGCAAGATATTTGTGGTGTTCTAGGGCTTCATGTACTTCTGTAGTATAAGTGATCCATGGCAAGATCTTTGTTGTGTTTTAGGGCTTGATGTACTTCTGTAGTATAAGTTATCCATGGCAAGATCTTTATGGTGTTCTAGGGCTTCATGTACTCCTGTAGTATAAGTGATCCACGGCAAGATATTTGTGGTGTTCTAGGGCTTCATGTACTTCTGTAGTATAAGTTATCCATGGCAAGATCTGTGTGGTGTTCTAGGGCTTCATGTACTTTTGTAGTATAAGTGATCCATGGCAAGATATTTGTGGTGTTATAGGGCTTCATGTACTTCTGTAGTATAAGTGATCGATGGCAAGATATTTGTGGTGTTTTATGGCTTCATGTACTTCTGTAGTATAAGTGATCCATGGCAAGATCTTTGTGGTGTTTTATGGCTTCATTTACTTCTGTAGTATAAGTGAGTGGTGTTCTAGGGCTTCATGTACTTCTGTAGTTTAAGTTATCCATGGCAAGATCTGTGTTGTGTTCTAGGGACTCATGTACTTCTGTAGTATAAGTGATCCATGGCACGATCTTTCTGGTGTTCTAGGGCTTCATGTGCTTCTGTAGTATAAGTGATATATGGCAAGATCTGTATAGTGTTTTAGGGCTTCATGTACTTCTGTAGTATAAGTGATGCATGGCAAGATCTATGTGGTGTTCTAGGGACTCATGTTCTTCTGTAGTATAAGTGATCCATGGCAAGATCTTTCTGGTGTTTTAGGGCTTCATGTGCTTCTGTAGTATAAGTGATCCATGTCGAGATCTGTGTGGTGTTCCAGGGCTTCATGTACTACTGTAGTATAAGTGATCCATGGCAAGATATTTGTGGTGTTATAGGGCTTCATGTACTTCTGTAGTATAAGTGATCCATGGCAAGATATTTGTGGTGTTTTATGGCTTCATGTACTTCTGTAGTATAAGTGATCCATGGCAAGATCTTTGTGGTGTTTTATGGCTTCATGTACTTCTGTAGTATAAGTGAGTGGTGTTTTATGGCTTCATGTACTTTTGTAGTATAAGTGAGTGGTATTCTAGGGCTTCATGTGCTTCTGTAGTATAAGTGAGTGGTGTTCTAGGGCTTCATGTACTTCTGTAGTATAAGTGATGCATGGCAAGATTTGGGTGGTGTTCTAGGGACTCATGTTCTTCTGTAGTATAAGTGATCCATGGCAAGATCTTTCTGGTGTTTTAGGGCTTCATGTGCTTCTGTAGTATAAGTGATCCATGTCAAGATCTGTGTGGTGTTCCAGAGCTTCATGTACTACTGTAGTATAAGTGATGCATGGCAAAATATGTGTGGTGTTCTAGGGACTCATGTACTACTGTAGTATAAGTGATCTATGGTAAGATCTGTGTGGTGTTCTAGGGACTCATGTACTTCTGTAGTATAAGTGATCCATGGCAAGATATTTCTGGTGTTTTAGGGCTTCATGTACTTCTGTAGTATAAGTGATCCATGGCAAGATCTGTGTGGTGTTCTAGGGCTTCATGTACTACTGTAGTATAAGTGATCCATGGCACAATATGTGTGGTGTTCTAGGGACTCATGTACTTCTGTAGTATAAGTGATCCATGGCAAGATCTGTGTGGTGTTCTAGGGCTTCATGTACTTCTGTAGTATAAGTGATCCATAGCAAGATCTGTGTGGTGTTCTAGGGCTTCATGTACTACTGCAGTATGAGTGATGCATGACAAGATCTTTGTGGTGTTCAATGGCTTCATGTACTACTGTAGTTTAAGTGATGCATGGCAAGATATTTGTGGTGTTTAGGGACTCATGTACTTCTGTAGTATAAGTTATCCATGGCAAGATATTTGTGGTGTTTTAGGGCTTCATGTACTACTGCAGTATAAGTGATCCATGACAAGATCTTTGTGGTAATCAAGGGCTTCATGTACTTCTGTAGTATAAGTGATGCATGTCAAGATCTGTGTGGTGTTCTAGGGACTCATGTACTTCTGTAGTATAAGTTATCCATGGCGAAATGTTTGTGGTAACTTAGGGACTCATGTACTTCTGTAGTATAAGTGATCCATGGCAAGATCTGTGTGGTGTTCTAGGGCTTCATGTACTCTTGTAGTAGAAGTTATCCATGGCAAGATCTTTGTGGTGTTTTAGGGCTTCATGTACCTCGTAGTAGAAGTAATCCATGGCAAGATATTTGTGGTGTTCTAGGGCTTCATGTACTACTGTAGTATAAGTGATCCATGGCAAGATCTTTGTGGTGTTCTAGGGCTTCATGTACTTCTGTAGTATAAGTGATCCGTGGCAAGATCTTTATGGTGTTCTAGGGACTCATGTACTTCTGTAGTATAAGTGATGCATGACAAGATCTTTGTGGTGTTCTAGGGCTTCATGTACTTCTGTAGTATAAGTAATCCATGGCAAGATATTTGTGGTGTTCTAGGGACTCATGTACTTCTGTAGTATAAGTGATGCATGACAAGATCTTTGTGGTGTTCTAGGGCTTCATGTACTTCTGTAGTATAAATGATCCATGGCAAGATCTTTGTGGTGTTTTAGGGTTTCATGTACTTCTGTAGTATAAGTGATGCATGGCTAGATCTTTGTGGTGTTCTAGGGCTTCATGTACTTCTGTAGTATAAGTTATCCATGACAAATCTTTGTTGTGTTTTAGGGCTTCATGTACTTCTGTAGTATAAGTTATCCATGGCAAGATATTTGTGGTGTTCTAGGGACTCATGTACTTCTGTAGTATAAGTGACGCATGACAAGATCTTTGTGGTGTTCTAGGGCATCATGTACTTCTGTAGTATAAGTGATCCATGGCAAGATATTTGAGGTGTTTAGGGCTTCATGTACTACTGTAGTATAAATGATGCATGGCAAGATCTTTGTGGTGTTTTAGGGCTTCATGTACTACTGTAGTATAAGTGATCCATGTCAAGATCTTTGTGGTGTTCTAGGGCTTCATGTACTTCTGTAGTATAAGTGATGCATGGCAAGATCTTTGTGGTGTTTTAGGGCTTCATGTACTACTGTAGTATAAGTGATGCATGGCAAGATCTTTGTGGTGTTCTAGGGCTTCATGTACTTCTGTAGAAGAAGTTATCCATGGCAAGATCTTTGTGGTGTTTTAGGGCTTCATGTACTTATATAGTATAAGTGATCCATGTCAAGATATTTGTGGTGTTCTAGGGCTTCATGTACTACTGTAGTATAAGTGAACTATGGCAAGATCTTTGTGGTGTTCCAGGGCTTCATGTACTTCTGTAGTATAAGTGATCCATGGCAAGATCTGTGTGGTGATTTAGGGCTTCATGTACTTCTGTAGTATAAGTGATGCATGGCAAGATCTTTGTGGTGTTCTAGGGCTTCATGTACTACTGTAGTATAAGTGATCTATGGCAAGATCTTTGTGGTGTTCCAGGGCTTCATGTACTTCTGTAGTATAAGTGATCCATGGCAAGATCTGTGTGGTGATTTAGGGCTTCATGTACTTCTGTAGTATAAGTGATGCATGGCAAGATCTTTGTGGTGTTCTAGGGCTTCATGTACTAATGTAATATAAGTGACCCATCGCAAAATCTGTATGGTGTTCTAGGGACTCATGTACTTCTGTAGTATAAGTGATCCATGTGTAGTATAAGTAATGAATGGCAAGATCTGTGTAGCTCTTTCATATAAAAAAAAGATGATAAATTGAGTGTTTACAACAACAAAGATTGAGGCTCGTTCTATATAGTTTTTGTTTATGCTGTCTGTTTCTTTCTGTATGTATGGTATGTTAATGAGTTGTCCCATCAGTAAATTGGGAGTAAAACTGGAATGATCCTTACGACTGACTTCACCCAACCTTTATACATGTATGTTGATAGACAGTAAAATCTCATTCATTCAGCCATAATTATGGTATCCATTATTATTACTATTAGTTGTTTTCTGTTTTGGAGTTCTAGTTATATACTGTTTTTGATACCAACCATTTATCTGATTGTGTTTCTGTGTCTGTATACTACGTTGAGAAGGTTGCTAGTTTTTCTGTTTTATGCATTCATTCTTGGTGATGTTTTTGTTATTCATCATTTCTTTACAGCAAAATATCTTTTTTTCTGCATTTGTGAACATGGTCAGCAATGTTAGTCTCTCTGTCTAAGTGACAGGGCCCTGTTTGCTCAGTCGCAAATCAATCCACTGGGTCATTTATTTGAATCCCTGCAAGTGACAGTCTCTGTGATTGAAATAAACCAAACAAACGGGTAGAGGAATCTATTATTGAATTTTAGGAAATTGTTAGTCATGATATAAGTTGAATACCGGTATGCCTTCTATTGTGTAGATAGGAACTAATTTTGCCATTGATTTATTTAACAACTACATCTCTGCTCTGTGTTCAAAGTCATGATTTGTACAGAAGATTTGTATTTATATCAAGTGTACCACCATAACCATCACCTGGCATTGTCTTTATGGAAGCATTAAACTGCATTTCGAAACAATTGGCTATTTATTTACCAAACAATATACTGCAAGGAATCGAGAGAAGCATACATTTCGCGTGGTATTTCTCTAGTTCTCTAGTTTGTGTCTTTGATCATGGTAGATTATTGTTGTAGATGTGCTGAGAAGTTAAAGATGCTGTACAGTATAGTACGTAGAGGCTGTAAATCAATATAACTTTTGTTAATCAATAACGATTCCCCCCCCCCCCCCCCTCCTTACACATCTTCTACAGGGAAAACACCATATATTGTATGACCAAGCTTTGGAGTTGAATATACAGCAGCTCTCCAATCCAAGTGAGAGTTCTAATGAAATGAGCCAATTTACCAATCAGCAGCCTCTTTGCATAAATCCCCATGTTAGCTTCCATTTGAGGCTAACTAATTATTATATTCTTTCCATTTATCATAGTTGATTATGTAACTCTGATTTTCTGACATTTTCTGTTATGCACTTGTTCTGTGCTGGGAAATTGAATTAAATCAAATGCCCCAGGCAGAATATTTGATATACTGTATTAAATTTATATTTGTTGTGAAAATTTACCCATAATTGGAAATGTATCTTTAACTTAATAATTACAATGGTGGTATTCAAATCTGATTGTGGTTGGTGACTTAAATACTAAAGGTACACATGGAAATGTTGAAATGGAATTTACTCATGTTCACACATATAATCATTCTTCATGCATATAATATGTCCTTTACTCATGTTCACACATATAATCATTCTTCATGCATTTGTCCTCTACTCATATTCAACCATATAATCATTCTTCATGCATTTGTCCTCTACTCATGTTCACACATATAACCATTCTTCATGCATTTGTCCTCTACTCATGTTCACACATATAACCATTATTCATGCATTTGTCCTCTACTCATGTTCACACATATAATCATTCTATATGCATATAATATGTCCTTTACTTATGTTCACACATAAAATCATTCTTCATGCATTTGTCCTCTACTCATGTTCACACATATAACCATTCTTCATGCATTTGTCCTCCTCTACTCATGTGCACACATATAATCATTCTTCATGCATTTGTCCTCTACTCATGTTCACACATATAATCATTCTTCATGCATTTGTCCTCTACTCATGTTCACACATATAACCATTCTTCATGCGTTTGTCCTCTACTCATGTTCACACATATAATCATTCTTCATGCATTTGTCCTCTACTCATGTTCACACATATAATCATTCTTCATGTATATAATATGTCCTTTACTCATGTTCACACATATAACCATTATTCATGCATTTGTCCTCTACTCATATTCAACCATATAATCATTCTTCATGCATTTGTCCTCTACTCATGTTCACACATATAACCATTCTTCATGCATTTGTCCTCTACTCATGTGCACACATATAACCATTCTTCATGCATTTGTCCTCTACTCATGTTCACACATATAATCATTCTTCATGCATTTGTCCTTTACTCATGTGCACACATATAACCATTCTTCATGCATTTGTCCCTTACTCATGTTCACACATATAATCATTCTTCATGCATTTGTCCTCTACTCATGTTCACACATATAACCATTCTTCATGCATTTGTCCTCTACTCATGTTCACACATATAATCATTCTTCATGCATTTGTCCTCTACTCATGTTCACACATATAATCATTCTTCATGCATTTGTCCTTTACTCATGTTCATACATATAACCATTCTTCATGCATTTGTCCTCTACTCATTTTCACACATAAAACCATTTTTTCATGCATTTGTCCTCTACTCATGTTCACACATATAATCATTTTTTCATGCATTTGTCCTCTACTCATGTTCACACATATAATCATTCTTCATGCATTTGTCCTCTACTCATGTTCACACATATAACCATTCTTCATGCATTTGTCCTCTACTCATGTTCACACATATAACCATTCTTCATGCATTTGTCCTCTACTCATGTTCACACATATAACCATTCTTCATGCATTTGTCCTCTACTCATGTTCACACATATAACCATTCTTCATGCATATATATGTCCAGTGGCTATGTGAGTTCCAATCACCTTTCAACCAGTCTCCTTGATGATAGATGTATGACATTGCATCTCCTTGTTATTCAACTCTTACAGCTGATTCAAGTGAAAAAGTTTTCAGTTTCTTTCTGAATTAGGTGTTTATACCTTTATTAAAGTCTCATCTATGTACAAACATATAAATAAAACATACAATAACATACATACAACTTACATAGCCAATCAATAGTAGAATTACAAGAGACTTATCACTATAAAATTAATTGACATAAAATATATACATCTATCACAGATTATACATGCTTTATATAAGAATAAGAAATATAGTATACAGCAATATACACCGTAAAAATTGAGAGACAGGTGCTTGAGTACTGGTTAACATTCCATGATCCCAGGAAAGAGTGGTTAGCTTAACTGATCATCTGAATACCCTCACTGACGTCAAAATGAAGTTGAATATTCAAATCAAACAAACACTCATGAAGGCGTAGCCATGTTAAAATATTGACCAACATTGTATTACTTTTTCTCTTTATTTTTAATTGTGTTTAATGCCATTTCCAACACATTTCAGGTTTTATTATTATGGCATGTCCAGTTTTATCGGTGGAGGAAGACCTCGAACTGAGTAGAACCACCGTTCTTCCGCAAGTAACTGGCAAACTTTCTCTAATGAAGTTTTTGGAGAGAGTGGGACTCAAACCTATAACGTTAGCGGTGAGAGGTAGGTGATCTTGAGATGGTGCCTTAGACCACTCGGTCGTGGAAGACCCTCCATTATATGACTATTTGATACTCAGTATGTGTCAGTTGGTGGACATCACCACTCTTCACTTATTTTACCAAAAATCAAAGCTATTAAACTAGCTTGCTGACCTCACCTTCAGACTCTTTTTAAGAATACCTGCTTTTTGAATGGAATAGTAAAAACAAGAAGTTTGAAGGAAGATTGTTTTATCTTATGAGGATGTCAATAATAGGGATGCATATGTGGTTAAGTGGTCTATCTTTACATTCACATCAGTAGGTTTCCTCACAGTAGCCGATGTATCTTTAAATTGCCAATTATAAAACTCATTGTTTTAGATATAAATGATTAAACACTGTCTTTGATGTACCAGTATATGCAGATCTGATGTCTTCTGTCAGTAAAACTGGTTAACATATTTTATTGGTTGTTATGTATTTTTAAAAGGGAGTGAATGAGAATGTATTTTTTTGCAAATAAACCATAAAAAATGATCTGTTCACAAATAGGTGTTCAACTTTACAAAAGTCAATTTTACCAGTACTCAGACACCAAGAACCATATTGATTCCCTTAAGAAAGAGGTTGTCTGGAAAATAAAAAGAAGATTTTTTTTTTAATATTTGATTAGCTTACATTGAATAAATGTATTTGGGACTCCAAAAATTGGGGTTGGGACCCTCAAATATTTTTTTAGAGTTTGTTTGACCCCAATATTAAAAACCATAGGAAAAATCCTGCATAACAATCATAATATATTGTGTAACAATTATAAAACTTTAATACAATACTATAAGAGCAGCTGACGTGCCTGTTCTTTTTGCTTATTGTCTGGATTTAATATGTATTGAAACAGAATATGGACTGACAGAGTTTTACAAATAGTTTCCTTTCTTCAATACATAATAGTGTATTGTTTATTCCTTTCTTCAATACACAGTAGTGTATTGTTTATTCCTTTCTTCAATACATAGTATTGTATTGTTTATTCCTTTCTTAAATACATAGTTGTGTATTGTTTATTCCTTTCTTCAATACATAGTATTGTATTGTTTATTCCTTTCTTAAATACACAGTAGTGTATTGTTCATTCCTTTCTTCAATACATAGTAGTGTATTGTTTATTCCTTTCTTAAATACATAGTAGTGTATTGTTTATTCCTTTTTTAAATACATAGTATTGTATTGTTTATTCCTTTCTTAAATACATAGTAGTGTATTGTTTATTCCTTTTGTCAATACACAGTAGTGTATTGTTTATTCCTTTTGTCAATACAATTAATGTTAATAAACAGGCATATGACGTAGTCAATTTTAGCAGCAAATGCAGAGATTTAGCTGGAGAATAACATAGGGTTAATTGTCTTCCAAAATAATTACACTTGCCAAATAATTATAATCACCAAACCACCCTGTGCATTGTGCCTATGTGGTGTTATGTACCCCACCAACCATGGATTTGATTTTCAAAAAGGGAACACTTGTACTATGTTACCTGCGTTGAGTGTAATCTGTAGTCATTACAGTTTAGTTACTGACATCATGTTTTTGCTTTTAAATCTTTTCCATATTTAATCAGTTAAGGATTAAAATCCCAATTTTGAGTTTTTAGAGGTTGATGAAAAACATTAGACTAGTTTATTGTTCGTGAAGGGCTTCTTGGCAACATTAAACTAGTCTTATGTTTTTCATCACTTGATGAAAACTCAAAATTCAGCTTTAAATCGTAATACCCGGTAATTACAATATATTTTCCAACTATTTCATTATTTTTGCCATTTTGATACTTAAAAAGCAAATGATATATTTTAAACCGCATAAATGGCATGAATGTATTGTCAACTTACTAAAAAAAGTGCACGGGTTTGTAGCACAACTTAAGGCAAATGTTGGGGGAATCTAACGGCAATGTGACGTCTCACCAGCAAATTAAAATGGTGCAACCAATGAAATGCAAATTGCTCCTTCTTAGCTCCACCTTGCAGCAAATGTAAAAAAATTATTCACACTAAAGCCATGTCCCTCTATTCTCTTTGCTGCAATGAGGTCAGGGCTCTCCAAGTGGGGGATTTTTTTATCATTTTCAGGGGAAAGGGGGATGTTTCTTGTAAAATTCTGATGGTAACTAGATACTAGTAACTATAATAAATGTTAAATTTCTGTGGGAGTGGTAAGGTTTCAGTGTTTAAAGTATATACTGGTAAGTCAATTTCAGTCCTCCAAAAAAACAGCCAATCAAGGGGCTCTACTTAGATACTTAGTATAATAGTGGCAGTTTGACCTTTTGCACATGTTTAAAAAGGTGAAACTGGATTTAGAATACTAGTACAAGTATACATTGTACTTATCTTAGCTTTGGCTGTTGAAGCAAGAAAACAGACATGGTTCTCTCATTAACAAGTTGATTTACCATGGAACAAGTAGCTGAATCAATTCAATACAGCTACCTATATATTATTTATAGAGGCAAGGCACCTAATATGGATACTCTGTGAGTTCCTCTTACCTACCTTGTGTTCCTTATATTGAACAGTTGGGTGCTTTATTGATTGTAAAACATTTCATTCTTGCCGTAAAAAGGAGAGTATTTTGATAGCCTCGTTTTTGTCTTCATGAAAACATCCCTGTGATCTGATCAATACAAATATTATGGGAAGTAAATCTGAGGCCTTCGCTGCCATAAAGATGGTCCTCATTGATTTCCAATCCGCACTTCCTTGAACGCATCAGATAAACATTTTTTTCCTATCGCTATTTTTTATAGGTCTAGCAGAGACAATAGATATATATTGTTATTTTTATTTGCTGTTAATATTCGTTTGACCAGTATTTGATTGATGTGATAATTACATTATTGTACCCCCGCAAAAATAATGTGGGGTGGGTAGGGCAGGTGGTGTTTATATATAGGTATTATTTTGTCCTGTTGTGTTATGCCCCGTCACTTCCCTTCATGTCAAATTGTGTTTGAACTTTTATTAGAGTTGTGATGTTGTCATGAAACATGGTACATGGGTAGACTGGATGGATTTGGTTGGATATTAAGCGTCATTTTTATGCCTATGAGGGCTAACATATGATCAGTTAAAACCTAATTATAACCACTCATGGGATCCTGGATGGTAACCATGCATCCATCTCTGCAAGTAAATGATAACTTTGAATTAGTGGTAAGAAACAAATGACAATGAGAGGTGAAGTTGGTATATCAATCATCACAGCGACTGTAGCCGGGTGGGGGTTCAAACAACCCTGGATTGATAGTCAGACGCGCTACTGACTGAGCTAACCGAGCCAGGCTGGATGGAGAGGAAGGATTATATTGCTAAAGTGGAAAACTGTTTCCGGCTGATCATTCTTGTTAAGAGTGAGAGATATTAAAACAACAGTTTTAAATCATCTTCCCTGAATTACAAACTTTTAAACTCAAAAGAAACACAACTGTATGTATGGGGTATTTTCTTACATGAACATATTAAAATGTTTACACATCTTTATATAAATTTCATTAATCATATGTATAGTCCGATAAGGTACAAATTGTTAGTTAAAACAGCAGTTAATCCACACTGACATTGCCTTCCATTGCAGGTTTGTGTCTGTAGTGCATTGATAAATATGACAGGTAAATGATAATGATCAGTAAATGGGAGTATTATGCTACTGAGCTGCCCTTAGTCTTCTGTGAGTTCTCGCCCATTGTAGTCGATCACAGTGGTGCTTGGAGTCAAAATTAGACCAACATTAGGACGTTGACAGTTAAAATTTAAAATGAAAGTGATGTGAAACAGTGTCACCTCTTATTGTCCCCGTTGCTGTCATAAAATGGTTGCGTAAATGCACCAGTGTAATTGCTTAATCCTGCTGTCATTTCACAAACAATGGACTCAATTGTAAGTCTCTGTTATAATTCTTAAGTGCTTATTTGAACTACAAAATATATAATTAAAATTATCGTGCAGGAAATTCAATAAATTTCCGTGTAGAAATCTTAACTGAAAAATTAAGCCTTATTGGGATCTGGGTCCCCTCACACCAACCACCTACTAGAGGGGGAGGGCAAGACTTTCCCTCATACGGAGTCAGTCGAGTGATGCTTTAAAATCTGTATGTGATTAATCCCCTACTTAATAAACCAACTTTTAGACATATAGATTTTTCTGAACAGTTTCTGAATGTGAATCAGAAAAGACTTACTTTAATCTTTTGTTTTCTGTCAGAACAGATAGAGAAAGCAGTGGAGGAAAATAATCATTAAGAAAGAACACTATTGAAAGCAGTCAGATAATTTGTCCGGCAACTGGTGCTTGTTGAAACATTTTTTGTTTGTTTTGCCAGTAAATTCTTTTCTTTCTGGAAGAGGTGATCAAGCTTACTGATGTAGCTTTGGGTTATCTCTGTAGAAAAGACTTCCTTGAAAATGATATTCTCAGCATATTGATGGCTGTACTATTGAAAGTGGTTGCCAGTCACTTAAGTAATGCCAATGGTTCTATGTGGAGTCGTGCATAACAGCGGCAGCTTTCCTTTACCACTAAAATTGGTTTGAATACACAGACATTTACAACTATCCAGCTATAATTTACAATATCACTTTAATTAGTTATGTGCTAATTAGTAATTTTGACAGACCACCTGATGCACAGCTGTATGTCCGTGTCACTCTAGTGTAATATGTACAATGTGATCATGGTCACAATTAATTACTAGATTTTCATATTTTACTTGCCCAAACACTTTCGGAGGCATAATTTCCGGAAATGGCATCGCATTTTTTACCTTTTGATTGTGTTCTTTCAATGATTTCATGCCTAATTCAACTCTTCTGTTTTAATATCTGAAAAATAAAATAACACCCCTGCCCCCATTTTGAATTTTTTTTATGGAAAATATTCAAATTAATTAACTATGTACATGTGCGCTTAATACACTTATATGATATTATTTAAGACAGTGTTAACATTTTTCTTCCACAATGCAATTCAAGCTCTGTTTCTCTCCAAGACATAACCCGTGTGGTTCTGGGTAAGATAGAATCACTGTCGCTCTCTGCAGACGGGTAGGAATCCGCCGAATTGGTGTCATGTTTATTTTATAACTTTTTGTCATTTTCATTATTGTGGTTTAAATAACCAACCCCTGTGTGGTTCCGGGGAGCCATTTGTGATGGTAAGAATAGGATCACTGTGGCTCATGCATGTTATAAGAAGCGACAATTTGAGTAATACAATAGAATTTGTTGAAACTTTGCAGTTCTGCAGGTATCAAGGTTCTAGGTTCATTCTGCATATTCATTTGTTGATGTTTTTCATCTGTATGTTAATTTGTTTTTAGCTCTACTGACCAAAGGCCAGCAGGGCTTATGTCATGGTAATTGTCCATCGTCTGTCTGTTATTGAGGGCCGCATGGAAGATTAATTTAAACTAAATGTGTCACCCTCTATAAATAAAGTCGCTTATCTTATCTTAACATTTTTCTTGTAGCACCTTCATTTTTCATTGCATCTTGCCCAGCAGTTATATAGCCATAAGATCCTGGACAAGTTCTTGAACCAGCATGATTCATCCACAAATGCCCCCACCACAAGGCTTATAAGCACATTTTAAGCAAAACTTTTTTCTGAAAGTTTAAGGCCTAGACCTTAGATATTTTACATGTAACATTTCATGAGGGTCCCCTGTCATTGGGGCCGCTATTTTGCCATTTTTTTTTAGGTTGTAAGTGGTGTTGTTTTTTAACTGAATTAAATAGCATACAGAACATGAACATAAATTCATATTTGAAATAAGATGAGCAAAACATATAAGGTTTACAACATATCCAGATAATGTCTGTAATGTGCATCCCTATCATGTTGAAAGCGTCAATAGAAACATTAGCCTGATTCAGCAGGAGTCCCATAATCCATAATCGTCCAATATTGGAACCTCAAAAAGCTGCTTCCTGCAAGCCCAGCGGACTGAAGTAGAAAGAAGATTGATATTAATTTTGAAAGATCAGAGCGCGGAACAGAGACGATATTGATATTACTTTGTTACTGCCAGACTTGATGTTTTATTGTCCAGATTAATGGAACAATTTTCCGACATTCTGACAATAAATAAATTAAAAGTATTTGCTTCTATTAAATGAGGCACAATTTTAATATGTAATATAATCTGAACTGAACATCATGTGGAAAACAAAATAGCAATATTAATCTATACATCATGTGGGAAAATAAAGGGAAAAAAAACGTATCACTTCGTATGATAATACTATACTCCACAAACAAAACAACTTTGTGAAGATTTTCTTCAAATGATTATTTTAATCCTTAATTTTGTATGCAGTGCTTAAGTTGAAAGTAAAAATGCTTCTTAAAATAAACCAATTAACACTGAAATTGTCAGTGTCCACTATCCAGTGCTGATTTTAACCTGTAATTTAAATTTCAATGCTTTATTCAGGAATCTCAATGCTTGAATACCCCCAAAATGTTCTATCTAGAGCACTGATAACTTTTCTTGGATTTTCTGGAAAAAAAGACATTTCAAAAATGTTCATTTTCTTACACGACTGTGTGTCTTAAAGCTATCGGACCACAGTTTTTAGGTTACCTGAGACTTTGTTTCAAGGGACCTTTTGCTATCACCTTTTGTCTGTCATCGTGCGTCATACGTAAGCAATTGACATTTGATACTTCTCCTAAAAAAACGTAAGCTCAATTGTAATGAAATGTTGTATGCAGCTTCAGTACCTAAGGGTGAAAAAATAATTCAAGGTAAACTTTGAAAATCTTCTTCTTACTATCAAAAGCACTAGGAAACAAATGGTGACCATGATTATGGACACATATGGGGCTGTTATAAAAATTGTGAATTGCATGTCCCTGGGTCTCACGGTTTGACCCTGGGGGTGGGGCTACTTTACTAAATCTATATAAGAGAAAATGACAAAAAAATGTTATTTCTTATGACTGAATAGATTAAGGTGAGTGTTTTTTGGTGTGATTTGTTGTTGCTGATACAACGGTTAATGTAAATTTCATGGTCCCCACCCCATGAGGTCTTAGGGCGGGTTCATAGATTCATATAGCTTTATGTCATCAAGGATAACCAGGTGACCATTAAGGCCCATGAGCCTCTTGTTAATGGTTCTTGCAGTTATACAAGAAAAGTCAAATATCAATTTAAAATTATTCCAATGGATTAATCAGAGAAATGCCACGAACAAGGGAGTTAGATGTTATCTTAGCTGATGTACGCATCAGGGATCAAGCCAAGTCTGATAATTAGGGAGAAGTGACTTCTCCAAAGAGAGAAAATAGCCCTGGAGAAGTGATTGAAATTCAGGGAGAAGTGAGAACATGTTTATCAATAGACATACATGTACATATTTGTCATACTTAGTGTTTGCAAGTCCCTATTTGCCTGACTCACCTTTCACTGCTGAGGTCCTGGATTTGAGCACAGCTCCGACCAAAACATAGCCAGCTGCTAGTGTAGGGCAGTGGTTCTCCTCCAATTAATACCCACCTGTAAAAGTAGATATACTATATAATTTTATGAAAAATGGTTAAATGACAATTTATCAAAATTGCTGTTTTAAATGAAATCACATTACTCGATTGGTCAAATGAAAAACTATGTATTTGATTTCTGTATAAATAACTCAACAATGTTGCTGAACTTGAGTCAGTGTTGCTTCAGATGTTGCTACCATATTGATGCCGGATAGTCTTGGCCAATATTGACTGGACAATTGATTACTCGAACATTGCACAATGTTTTGGAGATAAGGTGAACCATGCCATTTATTTGCAGTAATTAAGTTGGCTTAGTGTTGTGCAGTCCTCATTAAATAGTGTTGGCCGCTTATGCGAGAGGTCGCAAGTTTGATCTCTAGCTTGTTTCTATGGCTTTACTAAAGTAACACTCAGTACCGGTTCTATCCAGGAAGTAGACCCAAGAAACATTCATATAAGTTCTGAGCTTACTATGCAATCAAGCTAAAATAAATTAATATAAACAAAATCAGATTTTATAATAAATTAAAACCATAAAATGATAATGTACATGTACTTGCAAGCAATTAGTAAAACACTGAATGGGAATGTAAAGTACTTCAGTCCTGTTAATTAATGATTCCCCTGTCACACACACACACACACACACACACGTCACACCATTATCAGAATAAGAAGAAGAAGAAGAAGAAGAAGAAGAAGAAGAAAAAATATTTCCATATTAAATTAAATACCATACAACCATCCCGTTGAATGATAATATTTCCATAAAACAATAAAATTCAATACAAGACAATAATCCAGTTAAAATCATTTTGGTTGCAGTCACCCATCCAAGTACTAACCTCTGTCTTCATTGCTTTATGTTCCAATAAAGTAAAAAAAGTTTTGGGAAAAATTCTGACTGGACCTGAAAAAATTATCTACACTCTAGTATAACCTGCTTACGGCCTTAAAAACTTGGAAAAAAAACTGTGAGTTATATTCAAAGCTTCACGGTATTGAAAATCAGTTATGCAGAAAAACAGTTGCATTGTCCAAGCAGAGCATGTGACACTATAAAGTCTATGGCTGATCTATCATGTTTACATGGCCCTTCATGGCGGATATGTTTAATGATCATTGCCCCCTTTATAGTAATCACATTATACGATTGGTTAAAAATAATACAACTATTCATTTGATTTCTGTACAAGTTGCTCTCCGATGTTCCTGGACTACATTGAACATTGCTTCAGATGCTGCCATGTTGCTAGGAGAGTCTCGGCCAATATTGACTGGAGGATTGATTACTTGCACAATGTATTGGAGATAGCAAAGCTATCTTATTTGAACAATGTCATTTATTTGCAGTAATTAAGTTGGCTAAGTGCAGTACAGGCTTCATTAATGACATCTAATCCCCCTGTCTCTCTCCCTGTAAATCAGAGTTTGTATTAAATTAAAACTTTTAAATGATGCTGTACTTGCAAGCAATTAGTTCAGCACTAAATGGGATTGTAATTACCTGTTTATTAATTATGTTTTTACCAGGAGACGATATTTGTGACTGGCCAGACTGGGTTTTTCCATGTAGGTACAAATGGGATGGGTCACATCTAATTAAGGGGAGAACCGGATGAGACAACTTTTACACATTCAGTTGTGCGGACTTATCAATTTTCAGTTTGTATTTTGTTTTGTTACATCATGGTGTTCAACAGTTGCAGCAATATTATTTGATTGCATAGAAGTAAATCCCCATTTATTAATAGCTTTACATGAACAGAAACAGCTATCCTAGCTGTGGCACAAGTTATTCTTTCATGATTTCTCATTGTCATTCAAAGGACAAGTGTTTGGCCCAGGGCTAGAATTAAAAAGCTGTTTAACCAAATCTGACCTTCTTTGAAAAAGTGGGTCCTCCTTGGCCAAATGGTCTTAAGACATCTCAAGGTTACTTACCTCTTCACTGCTAAGGTTGTAGGTTCGAGTCTGGCCTACTCCAAACTCTTTGTGAGAAAGTTGCTGGATACTTGCAAAAGGATGGTGGTTATGCTCAGATTCATTCTGAGGTTTTCCTCCACCAATAAAACTGGACATGCCATTTTATGAAATGTGTTGGAAAATGTGTTAAACCTCATTCTTTGAAACATATCAGACTAACCAACTTCAAAGTCAAGGTCATATTGCAGGGTGAATAGATAAACTCTGCATTTGGTGCCAAATTGTGATTTACTACATACATGCTTAGAATTTATGAAATTGTCTTGACACAAGTGTGTTCACTTGACATTTTGTGCCATAAAAGGGCTGCTATGTTCAAGTTCAAGGCAAATTTCAGTGTGAAAAGGAGAAAATGGGCCTATAACTCTATAATAAAGTTAAGATGCACGTTGTGTATATAGGCATATTTCTTATATTAATATTTAACCAAATGTGGGCTCTTTTTTTATTATTGTGTATCATAGCAATATTAATAGAAAATAAATCAATCGACAGGCCAGACACCCACGTTTTTTTTAAATCACTATTAAATTTAAGAAAAATCCATTACAGAAAATGACTGCTTATGTTTCGGGCCATGGAGTCTGATCTCATCTAGCAGTCTCGATGCTGATACTGGTACATAAATAGGATTGTTTAAAGCCGCTTCCTTTCCTTTTGCACTTTAGTAATAGTTATTGATCGTTCTGCTGGTATTTTCATACATTTTACATATAAATTATATCTTAGCAGCTATCGCTGGGAGAAAATGACACATAATTGGTTCCAGTCAGATAATTACCCCATTTTTCCAGAGCTGGAGTCGAGCTGATATATAATCGTAGAATTTAGATTTATTTTTTGCAGTGTTTTATTTGTCAAGATTATGTATGAAGTTTTATTACTTAAGGTAGCAGTAGATTTTGTAAAACAATTTCATCATTTTAAGTTAATCTTAGCCGAAGATGTATCAGTATTTCATATTCAGTTATCAGTATTGGTTCATAGTTCTATTAATCTACCCATCACACCAACGTAAAAAAAATTAGGATGATCCATTTCTAATGTCTTTGTCTTTGACTTAAAGTGTAGAACCAAAACTGTTAAAAAATGTATATGAATATTATGACATGTGTAACAATGTAGTTCTGATGATTTTTATGACAGGTGTAACAATGCACTGTGACAGGTGTAACAAGGTAGTATAACAGGTGTAACAATGCACTGTGACAGGTGTAACTATGTAGTATGACAAGTGTAACAATGTAGTATTACAGGTGTAACAATGTAGTATGACAGGTGTAACAATGTAGTATGAGAGATGTAACAATGTAGTTCTGATGAATATTATGACAGGTGTAACAGTGCACTGTGACAGGTGTAACAATTTAGTTCTATTGAATATTATGACAGATGTGAAAATGTAGTGTGACAGGTGTGACAGTGTAGTATGACAGGTGTAAAAATGTAGTGTGTGACAGGTGTAACAATTTAGTGTGACAGGTGTAAAAATGTAGTGTGACAGGTGTAACAATGTAGTGTGACAGGTGTAACAATGTAGTATGACAGGAGTAACAATGTAGTATGACAGTTGTAACAATGTAGTGTGACAGGTGTAACAATGTAGTATGACGGGTGTAACAATGTAGTGTGACAGGTGTAACAATGTAATTCTGATGAATATTATGACGGGTGTAACGATGCACTGTGATTGGTTTAACAATGCACTGTGACAGGTGTAACAATTTAGTACTTTGGAATATTATGACAGATGTAAAATGTAGTGTGACAGGTGTGACAGTGTAGTATGACAGGTGTAAAAATCTAGTATGACAGGTGTAACAATGTAGTAGTACAGGTGTAACAATGTAGTTCTGTTGAATATTATGACAGATGTAAAAATGTAGTGTGACAGGTGTAACAATGTAGTATGACAGTTGTTACAATGTAGTATGACAGGTGTAACAATGTAGTGTGACAGGTGTAACAATGTAGTATTACAGGTGTAACAATGTAGTTCTGTTGAATATTATGACAGATGTAAAAATGTAGTGTGACAGGTGTAACAATGTGGTATGACAGTTGTTACAATGTAGTATGACAGGTGTAACAATGTAGTGTGACAGGTGTAACAATGTAATTCTGATTAATATTATGACAGGTGTAACAATGTACTAAGAAAGGTGTAACAATGCACTGTGACAGGTGTAACAATTTAGTTCTATTGAATATTATGACATGTAAAAATGTAGTGTGACAGGTGTGAAAATGTAGTGTGACAGGTGTAACAATGTAGTATGACAGGTGTAACAATGTAGTCTGACAGGTGTAACAATGTAGAACGACAAGTGTAACTATGTAGAATGACAGGTGTAACAATGCAGTACGACAGGTGTAACAATGTAGTTCTGAGAAATATTATGACAGGTGAAACAATGTAGTATGACAGGTGTAACAATGTACTATGAAAGGTGTAACAATGCACTGTGACAGGTGTAACAATTTAGTTCTATTGAATATTATGACGTGTAAAAATGTAGTGTGACAGGTGTGAAAATGAAGTGTGACAGGTGTAACAATGTAGTATGACAGGTGTAACAATGTAGTGTGACAGGTGTAACAATGTAGTATGACAAGTGTAACTATGTAGAATGACAGGTGTAACAATGCAGTATGACAGGTGTAACAATGTAGTTCTGAGAAATATTATGACAGGTGTAACAATGTAGTATGACAGGTGTACCAATGTAGTATGACAGGTGTAACAACGTAGTTCTGATGAATATTATGACAGGTATAACAATGTACATGTAGTTCTGGTTAATATTATGACCGGTGTAACAATGTAGTTCTGGTCCATATTATGACAGGTGTAATAGTGTAGTTCTGATTAATGTTATGACAGGTGTAACAGTGTAGATCTGGTGAATATTATGACAGGTGTAACAATGTATTTCTGATGAGTATTATGCCTACAATCCAGTTCTGATACAGGTGTTACAATGTTGTTCTACTATCAAGTTCTGATACAGTGTAGCAATGTAGTTCTGATGAATATTATGCCAGATTATGTCCTGATACAGGTGTAACAATGTAGTTCTATTATCAAGTTCTGATACAGGTGTAACAATGGAGTTCTGATGAATATTATGTCAGATTAAGTCCTAATACAGGTGTAACAATGTAGTTCTACTATCAAGTTCTGATACAGGTGTAACAATGTAGTTCTGATGAATATTATGCCAGATTAATTCCTGATACAGGTGTAACAATGTAGTTCTGATGAATATTATGCCAGATTAAGTCCTGATACAGGTGTAACAATGGAGTTCTGCTATCAAGTTCTGATACAGGTGTAACAATGGAGTTCTGCTATCAAGTTTTATTACAGTTGTAACAATGTAGTTCTGTTGAATATTAAACCTGCTATCAAGTTCTGGTGCAGGTTGAATAGTCCATGTAGTTAGTTGAATATTATGGTTGCAATCAAGATATGTTGCTGTTGAGTGTCTTACCCACAATTTCTAAAGTTTGAAGATGTAAAATACTACATGTTTGATTATTGGTCTGGACTTTCTGCTTTCTAAGTTTTTGGCAGCCAACATGCCATCTTGTTCTCTTGCCATATTATTTGGAGATTTGTCATTGGTTAACTCACTACCACAGAGGAGAAAACAATTGCAGACAGCAGATTATGGTTTTCCATGTGTCTGTCACATGTTCTGGTTTGGTTAACACATAGTGAAGTAAACAATTACAGGTGTTGTGATATTGCCAGGTGTTTGTCACATATTCAGCTTTATGGTTTGTCACATATTGAGGTCATGTTCTATTTCCTGTTTCAGCTTTATAGACATTCCTATGGTTTGTCACATATTCAGGCCATGTTCTGTTTCCTGTTTCAGCTTTATAGACATTCCTATGGTTTGTCACATATTCAGGCCATGTTCTGTTTCCTGTTTCAGCTTTATAGACATTCCTATGGTTTGTCACATATTCAGGCTGTGTTCTGTTTTCTGTTTCAGCTTTATGGACATTCCTATGGTTTGTTGGCTTCTGCTACATGACAGATGCTTGGAGACGGAGAGGAGAATTCCCTGATGCCATTGCACCGGATGCACGTGGAAGAGACAATGTACAGGCCGCAATAGCATTCTCTTTCTTCTCCATTATCTCATGGGTATGTTTCAAATTTATTTTTAAGCTTGACTATTCTATGAATAGGTAAGCTTTTATAATCACCTGTTTGTCAGACACATGTGTCTGGTTTGTAACATCTGCTCAATAACACAACACAATGTTCCTTATCACAAGACCTTGCATGGGATTAAAGGGGTTGACCACGAACCTGCGATATATATGTTTTCATTGACATCCATTTGTGTACACAATTACCTATAATGCAATGCGCGCACCCCAAAACCGCCATTTTGGCTCCATAGAAAAACAGTTGCTGATAAACGCGGTCTACATAAAGTAGAATAACAATTGTTTGATTTGTGTATTGCAAACACTTGCGTGATAATATAATAGTAAATATCAGGAGAAGTTTGGAGATTTGTGTAAAATCTAACAAATAAAACTTTTTTTAGGAAAAAGAGATTTTTGTCTCTTAATGTTAACCTTACTCATTCAGTAGGTGTGAATATCGTCAGTAATTGAAACAATTTAGTTTACAACAACAAGTTTATGTGCATATCAGCAAATCTATGGATTAACTTTAATAGTTAATTGATTGTTGTAACACAAATCCATCAGTGTGTTTCTGCATGGCTTCAAACTAGCTTGAACGGTGTCAGCAATTACCATTTATTATCATTTACATAAACTTGTATAATTATACTACAATCAAAGAGGAGATAACATTTGATTCTTTTATTAAATTTTATATTTCTTTTTTTTATATTTTAATTAAAAAATAATATGGTTATCAGGTAGGTGAACACTCATCCCGTGCTTGCGTTTGTGCTCACCAATTGCTCATTTTTTTAAAACTAAAATGTACAGAAAAAGTATTTCTCAAGAATGGTAGACAAGGATTATATACAGGTGTTTAGAATATATATATATATTAATACCTAATAGTTGATTATTAATACCTAATAATCAACACATTAAGTAAACCACTCTTATTGTCAAAAGGAAATAGATGCATTACTGAATTAAGCTAGTTAGACATTAAAGCTTACAATGATATCTGTTGTTTTTCCACAGGCCGGTCTTACTTTCTTAGCTGTACAAAAATACCGTGCAGGTACATCTGATGCATTGTCAAGTGGTTTCCAGGGTGAGCAGAATCAGAATCAGCAATCATCGCCCTATTCATCATTTCCTGGTAGCGACTCTGGTGATCCTTACCAACAACCGCCATTCGCCAATCAAAAAAGTGGCGACATTCCGGATTACCAGCCGCCTACTTACTAGTCGCATTGCATGCACTGCGAGTTTTGTCAGCGTTATGAATTTGTTGATATGATTTTTACTTTTTATTGAATGGACATTCCTTTGTTAACTTGTAAACAAATTAGTTTGTATGAGCAGGGCTCTCCCTGGAAGGAGGTAGTGAAATTCAAGAGCATGTGTCTTTTTTGGTCTTCTAAATTGAAGATTTATAAGACAAGGGTAGATGTAGCAGACCTGTTTGACCTTCTTTCAGTTAGCAAGCTGGGCATGAGAGGCAATCATTGATACAATGTACCTGAGATGTAGTACATGTTATTTATATACAGGTGTTTAGAAGAACTGCATGATATAGAGAGAACCTTCCTTATTTGTCAGCTTGATAAACATCACCTCTACTCTTTGGTAATGGAAGCGATAATCGTTTATACAGCTTTGGCTAGAAGCAAAATTATCTTTTGTTATAAAATGCTGAAAATGTCTGCTTGTTTACTGCGTTTTAGTTTAATATATTGATTCTCCTTAAAAAGTGGTCTAACACATTATCTATGATCTATTCTCACTGGTATCTATGAAGCCCATGGTTTATACAATGTTGGTTGCATTGATGTATAGGCAAGCTTGCTGATTTGTTTTGTGGTTTTACCGGTACTCATAAGTATGGTTTACCTGTTCAACAGTGTAGGGTTTTAATATTGATGTTAGGGTAAAATGGAAGTGGGCGACCAGAGCCAGTGTGATAGTTGGCACTGCCCAATCCTGAGAAAGGAGCGGGGTCCAGAGTGCAAAAGGGAAGGACTGAAAATCCATGATCCGCCTCTGGCAGATTTTATGGGGACTGAAAATATGCCCTGCTTGTCCTGGTAGTTTCATCACTTTTTAAAGTTTAGTTAAATTAATATAAACTATAACAAAGTAGTCTTTGGATTATATATTAAGACTTATTTGTGTCTGAAGTTGGGTATATATAACTGTATACTTTCCTCTCATTTTTTGCTGATTTCTGATATTTTATTGTTTTGTTCATGTTTTTGGATTCTATTGTGTTTGATTCTATGTTCCGTATTATTTATTGTCACTAGCCCCAGAGTAGGTGCTGAATGATAATGGTTTGAAACTTTGTATTGTAAAGCAAAGTTATTATTAATGGGTAGGTGTCGTACATTTTTTAAGCAAAATTTATTTATTATAATGCTCTGTTTGGAAATAAAAGACAACCAAATATTTAATCATCAGGTATTAATTTTCTTCTTTTTTTTTTCTTTTTTTTAAGAGAAAAGATGTTTGCCAAAATAAATATTAGTTTATAGTGTGTACACAGGTAGAATAGAACTGTCATTGCTTTGTTACTGGTGAATCAATTACACTTCTGTACCAAATTCTATGAACATAAACGTAAAATCACATCTTACATTTATATAACAAGCTCGATAAACTGAGATTCAGAAAGTAGCTCCAGTTTAAATTTGTAAACTCGGACTATAAATCTTGATTTTAATTGTTTATAAAACATGGAGTTATGGATGAGAAATGTACTTGTCAAAATTTTCTCTTAAACAACCATTAAATTGCTTGTTTCAAGAAATAAATACACTTAAATTGCTAGCTAAATTTATTTGAATATCATTTCTTTCAATTTCAACCGATACTCTTTGCATTCACAGGAAAATCAAATACTGAATCCACCTTTATATATTTCTTTATTTCTGTCTGTCTATAAATATAAATATATAGTTTATTATGCCATTCATATAAGAATTATAAGAGACTCCATATTAAAATCAATAAACCTTGCATATTTCAATGGATGTAAAACACAAGAGCTATTTGAAATACCTATACATTATTGTGTTCACGCCAAAGGGAGAACGCAAGGGGTTTTATTATTATCTGATGATAACTTGGGATGTTGATGTATAAATATATAATTTAAATATAGAATACATATCTGTTGTCCGTCTTACTGACTTTTTAATTTCATATTGTATTATGATTTTATGTACATACTTATTTATGAATTATTTGGTGCAGTATAAAAATGTAAACTTACATAATATAACAAATTTTGATGGCTGCTTGTAATAACAGTGATAACATCAAGTACTCTATCTGTTTTAAATTGTGATTTTTAAAAAAACAACACAATTAAAGAAGCTGTCAATCAAACAAGTTGATAATCCAAACAGCAATCAGTATTAGCTGCTATCCCTCCATTTTCCTAAGACAAACCAACTATGTCTAAGTAAACTTTTCATTGTATTTACTTGGTCAAACAATGGCAGGTGGCCAGTGGGCAGAGCGATAGTTGTTCTCGCGTCAGGGCAATTGACTGAAATATATAAAAGATGATCATGTCATTTAGAATAGCCAATCAAAAACTGTAACAGATATTTGAAAATATTATTATCAACTAGCGTTAATCTTTGATACATGTATACTAAATAGAAAACGAATAAATAATTGCTTCAATAGATGTGTCAATAATAACTTTGTATAAAGCATCTAACAGATATTGTTAGTTTATTATTAAAGATTTAATTGGAGGAATGTAAATCAATAGAATTTTTTTTTTTATTTTCTTTTTTTTTTTTTTTGTACTTTTGTAAAGCGCTCACATCTTTTGAACCCAGTTCAATGTGTGACTAGTTTTAACTACTTTCCTGAAATAGGATCAATTAAAATAAACAGATAAAACTTCTATTGAAATTAAGTAGTATTAAATTTTTCTTTATTCAAATCTTTAGTCATAATGTCCAAACTTATTTAATAGTCTGTATTTATCCATGACAGCTTAAATGATAATTGCTTTCTGGCTTGTTCACAATGAACATTCTATAGATACCAAACAATTCCAATTGAACAAGAGCTGTTCTACTGTTCAAACGTCCAGTATGAATACCATTGTATGATTTGTATCATATGTGACATTAGGCCAAGTTTAAAATATTTGTTTTCACTCTCCTTACCTACCTATACAAAAAAGCTGCTTACTCAAAAATAAAAAATAGATGTTTTTGGAGACAATGATTTCATATTTTATTTTGTCAAGGCAGTTAAGTGTGGAGCGCATGCCTGGTCCAGTGGTAAAGCATCGGCCCCATGATTGAAAGGTCTTGGGTGCGATTCTCCGCCACGGTTATGTGTGGTCTCCTTGAGCAAGACACTTTTCCACATATGTTTTGTACTGGTTCTACCCAGGAACACTGGAAGAAGTTGTAATAACTTGTTTCAGAATCAAAGTAAATCAGTTTATAACTTATTACATGTACATTACATGTAAGCGGTTTGTTGTAGTTATTGTATGATGATAATTATAATACCATATTGTAAAACCACCTCAATGGAAGTATTATCAGAGATATACCATTTCTTTGAAATTATTGAATTAAAACTCTTTTCCTGTCTTCCCAATGTTGTAAACTAGGACAGGGAGAGAGCAAACAAACATTTATGCTGGCCTTATTCTGTATTTTATACGAGATTAAGAATTTAAAAAAATCCTTTATCAGTTTATCTGTATGAAAACTTGTCCAAAGAAAGCAGTACATTTCAATAAAATATATTCGTATTACCTGTAGACTGACGTATTACCTGTAGACTGACGTATTACCTGTAGACTGACGTATTACCTGTAGAATGAATACAAAAAGAGTTTGTGATTTATTGTAGGCATTTTTCAATAGTTAACCAGTAGATTACCAAATGTGTTGACCAAATTTGGAAGGAAAAGATTTGAATATTAAAAGCATAATATTATGAAAAGATTGTTTGAACCTTAGAACTGGTCAGTTTTGAACTTTGCTCACAACCACTAAAATACCAAATTTAGTTTGTTGATGTACTCCATAGATATGTTAACTGTCTACAGAAAATCCATGTTTATTACTGTTTACGAGTCATAAGTTTAAAATGCTTTTTTTTTAGCTTTAGTTTGTTTATTAATATTTATATTTATGTGATATTAGCTATTAATAGTCTATTATTGCCATCACGCATTCCTTACAGATTTGTCATCATTCCATACATATATGGTACTGTTTTATTTTTGTTCAGTACTTACTGTTTTTCATGTAGTTAATACGTTATGGGTGTACATATTTTATTATATATAATTTATCATTATTAATTGATATTATCATCATAATATGTTAAAAGACATATTTGGTCAAATAAAGCATTTTAGAAAAGTAATTTCATTCATGCAACAATAAATTTTCTCTAATTACAATTACATGTTCAAAGGGAAGGGACATCACATGTTTAAAGGGACATCACATATTAAGAGAGATATCATATTTTTAAAGGGGAACACAACAATTTTGATAAATATTCACTTATCAATATTCCTGAAACTTGTATAATTATGTACATTTTGTATAATACCAATATGAAATTAAATTAACCAAGAAAATCCAAGGAAGTATTGATTTGTATCAATAATTTAATAAAAACTGTTAAAAATTTCGTAAACAGGGTCTGGCAGCTGGGGTCTGGCTAGTTCAGTCCATAGCGCGTCTGACTCGATCAAGGGGTCACGTGTTCAAATCTTGGTCTGACAAGTCTCCGCGACAATTGATATACAATATTGTGTTTCATTGTCATTTGTCTCTCACCAATGATTCGAGTGGGAAAACAATTTGTTACTTGTGAAGATGGGTGTACTCAGTAATGGTTAACCTTCAAGGATCCAGAGTTACTTGTGAAGATGGATGTACTTGAGTACTGGTTAACCTTCCAGGATCCAAGGTTACTTGTTAAGATGGATTTACTCGAGTACTGGTTAACCTTCCAGAATCCATGGTTACTTGTGGAGATGAGTGTACTCAAGTACAATTTAACCTTCCAGAATCTGAGGTTACTTGTGGAGATGAGTGTACTCAAGTACAATTTAACCTTCCAGAATCTGAGGTTACTTGTGAAGATTGATGTACTCAAGTACCGGTTAACCTTCCAGAATCTGAGGTTACTTGTGAAGATAGGTGTACTCGAGTACTGGTTAACCTTCCAGAATCAAAGGTTACTTGTGGAGATGGATGTACTCAAGTACCGGTTAACCTTCCAGAATACCAGGACTCAGTGGTTAGTTTCGTCTGTTAGCCCTCAGTGAGATTAAAATGATGCTACATATTCAAACAAACAATTTCTTAAGATGTTTATGCCTATATGTTACACACAAGTCACTTATTTATCTACTCCCAGCACTTGACTATCCATTCCTCGTAGTTCCCTGTAAATGTATGTTTGTATTGAGATCATAAAAATAGAAAAAGCTTAATCAAGTCTAGTCAAGATAGGGATTCACCAACTTGGAGATTTCCCAAAGAATTTTGTTACAGTTTCGATTAAAATTATAATTCCCAGGATTAGTATAACCAGATATAGAAGACTTAATTCTATTCCTATATAGGAGAAATGTATGTTAACTAACCAAACAAACATTTAATGTACTGTCACTTTAACCCTTTACTTCATAAATACACGTTTTCCTGCACCAATCACAGAAGCCTTTGAAAACAGTGCAGGAAGAGTTCAGATTGCTCGTAACGAGCAATTTGAACACTTCCTGCACTGTTTTCCACTCTGTCAGTTAATATAAACATAATTCACCCATTGCTGATATGTGGTGAATTAATGCTTTCTATATTAGAGGTGTCCAAAGGCGACTATATGAAGTAAAGGGTTAAAACAATTTGGTGCTCGTACTGCCACAGGTTACTAGGTCAAAATATCTATTTAGAGTGTCAAACAGGCATATTTCATATTTGGTACACAAAGTTTTAAATTTAGACCAGCAAGACTGGCTCAGATTATAAAATATAAGAATTATATTTAAACATTACTTGAAAGAAGTAAAGGTAAAAGGTAACATTTACATATTTAGGGCAGCGGTATATAAAGTTGATTAGGTTTTGGCTGCTAATGTCAGGGTTGTTGATTTTGGCCACTAATGCCAGAGTCTGCGGGTTGGATCCCAAGCTCAACCCAATGACCTTTTAAAAAACAACACCATAGAACACCCGTAATGGTTCTATCCAGGAAACAGACTTGAGAACAAACACTTTCAGTTTATTTTGGAACCGAGCTAAACATTACACCAAGAACAATTAAAAGTTGTGTACACGTTCTCCATTTCAGTCATGCATTTATTTACATATCCAACATTATTGATGTATTATGTCTATCAATTAGTCTGCATATCCAAGTGGAAACTTTATTATTGTTGTCAGAATCACATCCAGTAGTTGTTAGGTCCACAATTGTTCTATGCATTTTGTGAGTAGTTCCGCGTGCCCGTCTGAACATATTCATTGTTTGTTTTCGGAAAATTTGGGGTGTACTTTATGCTTGGTTTTTTATATGAACAATTGTTTTTGAAAGTGTGTCAAGTGTTAAGAAATATGTTCACCTATTGTGTTGTCATTTGATTACCGGTAATGGCAATATCTGCGGTACAGTAAGTTGTAGTGAAGTAATGACAATTCATTAGAATGAGAAAATGAATATGCATAAAAAAAATAAAATTATGTTATGCCACGCTGCACGTGTATAAATTTAAATATGAAAAATTTAAGAAAAGTAACTCTAATCTATGTTTAATACTTACTGGTTTCAGGAAAGACTAACAGTGGATAGTTTTATTTTGATCATCTATTTGATTGGTCGATGATATCTGGTTACTACGGTATGTTTTAACATTATCATAACTATTCTGTAGAACATTTATTGTTATTTTGGGAATTCTCATATTGCAAAGAATTACAAGAAAGGCAAGAGAAATTTTCCAATGATTTGGTGACTAAAAATGGCTTAATTAAGTTTATACAATTTTATGTTTTGTTGAGAGGAATATGTTATTTTGCAGTGTTTGAATGAAGCAGGAATATCAGAGATAAAAGATGTTTCTTTGTAAATAAACTGTAATTCATCAGAGAATAATGTGCTAATCGATTTCTGCAACGCTTGTACCAGTATATATGCATGTAATCCTACATGGCAGATTTTTATACAAGAAATGACATTTATAATATAATACCTGCTAATACAAGAAATAAAAACCTTAGTGAAAAAAATAGTTCCAGTATTTAATGATGAAATAAAATGTAAAATAAAGATTTAAACTAATAATTGTTTATAATTATTTAATTACGTAGTCGTTAAAATGAACATGTTCACATGCCATATTTTGCTTTCCAAACAAATACTAAACAATGAAATAATTTGCAAACCTGCATGAATAGATGCCTAAACTTGTATTGCTGTTCTGTGAAAATGAAAGTTAGATTAGATTATGCAAATATTAGATGTGTATTTATTGTTATATGTGACAAACAAGGTTTCAGTAGCCAGTAACATTAGTTTGCCATAATGTCACTCATAGAATTTTTATCAAGCTCTAAACATTTAATACATTGGATAAGGGTAAATATTTTTTATGTTAGTCATAAAAAATAGAAAGCTTTGAGAAAAGACACAATCGTTTCTATGGAATCCTAATGATGTAATCAATGATTGATAAGGTGTTAATTAGACTATTCCTGGTCTCAACATGTCATAAAATAACATACCAAATAGACATTTAATGTCACTATATTAGGATGTGTTATAAATGAAGATTTTTGGCAATTTGATCTAAATTTATATCACCAAATAATTGCACAACATAAAAACAGCAGCAAAAGTCATTGTAGGAGTAAAATGTATTTCAAAGGTAAAAAGTTTATAGCAAGACAAATCGGTAGTATAAATCAAGATTTGGCCTGTTTCACCAACATATTTCTTAATTTTTACTCGACTGCTTTAAAACAGAACTCAGATTAAAACTGACCATTTATCCATTATATAAGAAATGTCAGATAAACCACTCAGTGGTACTGAAGCCAGTCCAAAATTATGGTAATAAAAATATTTTTCTTAGATTTTAGTTTTGAAGTATTTCAGTATATACTTAAATGTTTGTGAAATGAACCTGGTACTCATGATGTGGCAACCAGCAAGTAGCTCAGGTCCATCATGTCGTCACCGTTTGTGCATTTGTATACCACCCCACTGCACGGAGTTTTAAATTTGTTCTTGAGAATTAGTATAGATTAATAATGGGAAGAAAAAAACAACAACACTAGAATGTTATATATACTTACATGTTCTTAGAGTAGAAATTGTATGTACTTCCTAGATGCAAGTTGTAATTGTGAGAAACTTATGCGAGACCGGAGTTACATAGTTTCTGGTGTTTATGTTGTGACATTATACTCCTGTGAGACCTCATCATTATCAACACATCTGTATCCAATATGTTGTCATTAAACAGACGTGGAGAGACCATCTTGTTTTCTTGTACTTGCTAATCCATCTGTATTCCACTTGTAGAATTGTGGTCAAGTAGCAATGGTTGTTTAATAGTGTCGTTTCATTAAATAAAAGTCTGTTAATTAATGGGAAGATGTTATTGATCATTTTATACTTAAAATAATACTTACTTCTGTAGAGGTCAAAATGGTCAATATTCAATTACATGATTGCATCCTAGCCAGTTTAGTTGTTATATAAAGTCATTTAAGTGACATATAATAATAATTAGTATCAAGTTAAAAATTAACAACTATATCTGTGGGGGGAACATCAGTTCAGGGCCTATGCATTGTTAAAACCAACATAAGAGTCGCGTTATAAATCAATATAAAAGTAGGGAACAGATCTTGTAGTAATGGTTCATCATGTCACTAACTGAATGGAAAGAAAAGTCCAAGTGCTAGGAAATGTTCAGAACTTTTTAAGATGTGTGCATAATACACTCTTGAATGACAGAATAGGGTTTTACGGCGTATCAACACATTATACTCTTGAAAATAATTAAAAGACATTAACTTCGCCACAAGTCAGTGGAGCATAACTTGATTATGAGAAGAGCGACCTCGTACTTATATCCCAAACGTATTTGGTCAAATTTAGTCTATAAGTTTAGGAGAAATAGTGCTGACAAGATTTACAATTAAAATTATCAAAGATGCTGAACTCCACCAAAATCAATGGACTGAAATGCATCAACAATAAGTACAACACTATTTCATAGAAAGTTCTACCAACTAAATAAAGGGCCACCAAAAGTCAATGGACCAGAATGCAATGACAGTATGAGCAACTAGATCAATATTTTCTAGCAATGTTGGTTGAGCTGACGAGAGTTGCCATTGAATATGAATACAATATGTAAGTCAATGGCCATAACCATACGAAAAGTTGATCGATCGGACATCATTCTGATGATAATCTGTCACTTCTTTTCAAATTTTAAATGGACTAAACTTATGAAGAAGAACTTAAAACAATAGATTAGAGAAATGAGAATTATTTGTTTCCCCGTAGTATTCTTCATGTTAAAATGGTGTTGCTGCCTTTTCTATGTTCGAAGACATGAATAAGACCGTCCTTAAAAAATATATTGTTTGCTGTGCTCCTACCTTCTCACTTAAAATTGCACTACTCAAACTTTTTTATTGACTTTCAAAGTGTTGTTTTTTCATGATTTCTGCCCATTTTTAGCTCTACTGGCCAAAGGCCAGAAGTGCTTATGCAATGGCGCGTTGTCCGTCGTCTGTTAGCAGCACTTTCTCTGAAACCACTAGGCCAATTAAACTGAAACTTCACATGGGTGTTTCTATTGCATAGGAGACTTTACCGAAGATTTTTTTTTTTTCGATCTGAAATTCAAGATGGCCGCCTTTACTAAAAATAGTCCAAAACTTAAAAAATCTTCTTCTCATGAACGGCCCAACAGATTTTCAAAATGTTTATGTTGTAATGATGACCAACTATAGTTTTATTAGATTTGTTCAAATAGTGTCCCTAGGGTTAAATACGGCCCTGCCCGAGGGTTCAATTAGGGGACATATGTCATTATATTTTTTTTTTTTTTTTTTTTTAAATGGAAATGATTCTGCCTATATCTTCACAGAAGCATTGTTTGGTGAAGGAGGTTAAGATTTGTAAAAATGACTGGGTTTCTATGTTTTAAGGGGTCAGGAGGGGCCCCAAAAGGGTACAAATTGGGAACTAATAAAATTGTTTCCTTAAGAACTGGTCTGTCAGATTTGTACATATTTGATATAAATTATCCCTAAGTGTAGGGGTTGCAGATAAGAATTTAGGGGCTAATGTATATAGGGGCCCTGTAAGGGGACTTAGAATTTTACATAGGGATACTGTGGGAAAACAGAAAATTCTTTTTTTTTTCGTTTATTCTGAAACCACAAGGCCAATTAAACTGAAACTTCACATGGATGTTTCTATTGCATAGGAGACTATACAAAAGATTTATTTTTTCTATCTTAAATTCAAGATGGCCACCATAACTAAAAATAGTCCAAAACTTAAAAAATCTTCTTCTCATGAACGGTCCAACAGATTTTCAAAATGTTTATGTAGTAATGATGACAAACTATAGTTTTGTTAGATTTGTTCAAATGATGTCCCTAGAGTTAAAAATGACCCCACCCCGATCTTTCTCTTGCATAGTAGAATTTCAAAAAGTGCTATGGCCACTATGAGTCAGTAGAGCGACCTCAGGCCCTCGTGTTCTTTAAAATGACTACCGGCTATGCAAAATAAAAATTTGGCAAAAAAAAATAATAAAATAGCTACCTACCCACATGATAAATACTTGGTCAGAGCCCAGCAAACAAATATTTTTTAAAGGATTGCCTTGTGTGAATAAATAAAACGATGGTCAAAACAGGGTGAGGAATGCTCTGTTTTTAAATGAAACACCACAGACTTTTGAAATTGAACTTAGTATTATAAGGTATTATAAGAATATTTCTTGCGAACACTGGGTTATGATTTTTTTTTAATTTTAATGCTGCCATCTTAAACAATATAAATCACAAACAGTTCAACATCTTCTTTATATATCATAAACAATGAAAATATAATCTATAAATAAATAAATAACAGTCACCGTCACAATGACTGAAAAATTGTTGAAAGCGACGCTAAACATCATACAACAACAAATAATTCATTGACAACCACAGTCTGATGGATATTATATTAGGTATACTTTGATCCTAATTTTAATTAAACTTGGTATAGCTGGCATTTATAAAGTCTTGGACCAACATTTATTAACTGATGTATATTGTAATAATGTCTTGCAGATTTTATATTCCGAAATGAAATTACAACCGACTCTTTTTAAGTTGAACAGTTTATTATTCAACTTGGTAATGTCTTTGATCAGTTTAATTTTTCACTTTCTTGCTGTTCATTTTGTAACATTACTAATGACATCTGCTACAGATATCCCAGAATCCCCCTGCAGAAAGGATGCATGGTCGCCAGACACAGTGTGAACTTTGACCTCACCAAGACAGATCTAAAACAAAATAAAAAGCAGTTACTGAATGTTGCTTAATTGACAACAGTGCTAAAAGACAACAATTTTCAAAAACATTTCATTTTCAATGCATGAATTTCATGATTATCAATTACCGGTAGTTAATAATACATCCCAGGGGTGGGGTTCTCCGTGCCCCAGTGACCTAAGCAACCATGTTAAGATCACTTGCCTCTGAATGTTGAAGTTTGGTCCACAATTTTTTTTCAGGAAGTATGCCAATTACTTGCAAAAGGGCGGTGATTCTACTCCCGATTTATTTTGAGGTTTTCCTCCACCAATAAAACTGGATATGCCATAATATTATATAACCTGAATTGTGTTGAAAATGGCTTTAAACAAAGTTCATATTTAGCCAGGTAAAAATTCTGATTTATTTATTGATACCTCTACATCGGGGACATGTAGAGTCAAACCCATTTTTAACAGCCAGTCAATGGGCAAAAGTGATCTTTTAAGACAGGTTGTTGCCGAGTACAGGTCTGAAAGCATATAAATGGGAAATGTAGTTGCTTAAGACAAGTGACTGCTCAGAAGACGGGACGGGACCACTTTCACAGGTTTGACTATATGTAAATTTGGATACAAGCAGATTAAGCATAAGAATGTCTGATCAAACTATGTCTTACCTGTTTCAGTCCATAATCTTTCTTCAACACACCAGTCTGTGTACTAGAGCTTTTCTCTGCCACAATCAGAGTTATGTCTCCATCATATTTCTTGTCTACTTCATACTGTTCACTGATCAGAAGTTTCTGGTAAAACGACTTGGCGGCCAGTTTTAGGTTGTCTGCTGCTAGTTCCGGATGTAGAGATGTTACCTTGGCAACAGTTATATGCAGACGCTCTTCAAATGTTGAGGCACACAGCAACTGTTCCAATACCTGAACAGGAAGTAAAACACAACTTATCAATAAGGATAACTTTTGTATCTTCTACATTTTATTTGAAATGTTAAAGAAACTGTATAATATTTTTTTTTATCAAGATTAACACAGAGTTCTGTTATATAAGTACAAACTGCTCCAGCACTGTTATATGTTCAAAATAAGCATGAAACCATTTTTACTCATACAAATATACTGATGTCACATTTTAAGGCAGTATGGTTAGTATGCTGTTCCGAGGCCCAGAAGTCCCTGCTTCAATTTCTGGTGAAGTTCTGTCTTATTTGGGTAATGTACTGTGCAAGCATGCCACCCTTCAAAGTGGATGTGAAGTCACTGGTCCCATGTGCGCATAAGAGATCTCACTGAACTTTTATGTTAAACAATTATACCATCTATTCTCAGAAACAATGTACCTCTACATTTGCATTAAGATAATAGGAACTTACCATTTGCAGATTTTCTGTGGTGAATTTTTCCAAGAAAGCACAGAGAGCCACTGTTTCTGCATGAGCACTGTTTTTAATAGTCATTTGTTCCCTGTAGGTCCCAGTATGGGCAGCTACAAACTTGTGGGAACCATCTAATAGTGTTAGAGATCTGAGATTGGAGGACGACTGTGTCGGAGGTTCTGATTGGTTTGAGGATGACTGTGCCTGAGATTCTGATTGGTTTGAGGATGACTGTGCCTGAGATTCTGATTGGTTTGAGGATGTCTGTGCCAGAGATTCTGATTGGAAAGCTTGTGCTTGAAGTGCCATCTCGATGGCTATACATGCACCAAATGAATAGCCAGCCAGGTGAAATGGTTTATTATGATTGTGATGCTGGATTCTCTGTAACAAAGTTAAAATATGGATCAATAATGCCTTTATATCATGTTGGCAAAACTGCTCAAATAACAGAAATGGCAACTTGAAAAAAAAAAAAATTTTTAACTTAATACGAGACTGCAAAAGTTAAAATGTGAATAAATCAGTTTTAGATTAGCTGTTGTTATTATTTGCTGAAATATATTTAAACACTATTTATGAACTGTTATATATTCCTTAAGAATTTATGCTGATACAAAATTTGATATGATACAACTTGATATTTTAAATAGGTACATCAGATTCTGTACATGTAATATACTTGACAAATTGATTAATTGTGAAGATTTTTTTTCTCATAAAATGGATGATATTTAGATACAACATATATCAATCGTATTTCAGAGACTTTCCAGGAACAGAACAGATAAAAGTGATAAAGTAAATGTACCTGTACATAATACTGTGCCATGTCGTGGACGGAGGTGGTAGGTACCTCACAAGTACACTGTACACCAAACACAGGCTGGCCTATCTTACTGGACATCTCTCGTAGACTGGAAACATTACCTAAAACACATGATGTGTATCAAGTATAATTTAAGAACCAAAGAATGAAGGAAAATATAAAAAATATTATATAATTCAATTTATTTTAAATAAAACATCCTTTCAGTTAAATTTGATCTTTTCGTCCATGGTCAAGTGGCCAAAGGCGCTGTCACAAGATCACCAATCTGTCATCTTTGAGGTTGTGGATTCAAGTCCGACTTGGGCCAATACTATATGTGATAAAATTGGCCAGTGAGTAATGATGTATGACGCTGACAGACAGATGGTTGAGGATGCAGGAAATAGCAGATAGTCGCTGATACTTGTGCATCACACCATATTAAACCATTTCCTGAACATAAAAACAATTACATGATGTGCATAATCTCCTCATTGCCCTTAGTTTAGTTTAAACTTATTTATTTTACTTCGATTGTGAAACAAGTTCTTACAACTTAGATAAATCATGCTTAAAGTCTTCCTGGGTAGAACTAGTACAAAGCATATGCGAAAAAAGTGTCTTGCTTAAGGACATCACACATAGCCGTGGCGGAGGATTGAACCTACGACCCTCCGATCATGGGTTCAGTGCTCTACCACTAGACCACGTGCTCTGCATTGCCTCATTGCCCTTATTCTGCATGCAAATTTTCAAAAACATATCCATTACCATTTTTCAATACCATTGGATCCATACGGACAGAAAAAAAGGTAAAAAGATGGACGATAATACAGAGGATAGGTTCTTGGTCGCTCATTACAGAGGTCCTGGGTTTGTCCCCACATGCTCAAACCAATAACCTCTCAAAAACAATACAATATCTTACTTCACAGTCAATCTTCAATAAATTATTACAGAAAAATAACCCCTAATCCCTACTGGTAACACCTGCAGAAGACTAATAAAACAAGATTAAATAAATAAACCTCATACCTTCAATAGGATGAATGATATAGATGGGTTCCTTTTCTAGTTTACTGTCATTTAGTTCCACAATAAGCGTAGATGGCATCAAATCTTGAATTTCAAGTATTACAGGTATACTTGTCTCAGTCATATCTTTCTCATTATTATTTTCTGTTGTTCCACTGGTAATTCCTCTCAGTTTGTTGACTGTAAGTTGTCTTATCTCTCTCATGGCCATGGAGATATCAAATCCTCGTTCTAACGTCTGCTTGACCTCCACTCCCATCAGGGAGTCGAGGCCAAGGTCTCCTAGACTGGTATCAGGGTCAACTGTGTTTGGGTCACTAACTCCTGAAATATTGATTACAATTCTGTAATTAGGAGCATGCTTTAAGTAAAAGAGAAACAAGAGGAGTAGATCCTGGGCAACCATCTGGTCTTAAAACTGGCAGCCGTCTTAGATGACTGCTGTCAACAAAAACATAATTCTGAAAGGATACCACTTAGGGAATGACCTGACCAAGTTTTATTCAAACTGAATCTGACAGTGATTATAGAGACGTTTTAAAAGAAAATTGACAATCAGATGGACAAGCAAACAAACGGACAGAGGACAAAAAGAAATTAAAATAATTCCGACACTAAGTTGTATGAGCAAGAGACCAACATATGTTTTTATGTTTTTTTTACCCATGTCAGACGGCAAGGTATGGATAAGATTATCTCACCCCTCCCACATGACCAGTACATCACTGCGGAGACGAGATAAAATATCTCGTATCAATAAAATTTCCGATATCATTATCCAGTGTACAAGAAAGTTTGGTCTCACCTAGTATGTGACATACAGCAAACACGAGGTCTAACTTGTCTGAACCGCCCTGACTGGTCCCTTGCTTTTCTGCGAGCACAAAACTCGACACAACTGGCTCTGATTGGTTGAGAAATAGGTCAAGGGTTGCAAGACAGGAAGTGATGCGCTGTGGAAGTGTTCCACCAATCACAGTATCGTTGTCACCCATTGACTCCAGAACTATACCTACATCACCAATAGCTCCCCATTGTACTGCAAGACCTGAAGAAAAATTAAATATGTACATTTATGTGAACACAAAATTACCAAAAATTCTATGCATTCTATAATCAACTTGTTGAATCAATTTTGCAAATAAACACAACTGTGCATTGTTTATGTTAAATAAATCTAAAATTCATGACTGTATGGGAAAAATATTAACCATGTTCAACTGGAAAACTAATTTACATAGGTAACATTATTATACACAAAGTAATTGTATTCTTCAATTGGAAAAAAAAAAACACTACAAAATAAAGTGGTTTTATTTGTGTTTTTTTAATGAGTTCAACACCATTTTCAGCACATTACTGGTTATAATTTTATATGGCATATAGTTTTATTGATGGAGAAAGATGTCAGAATAGTTCTGATTGCCAACAACCAATTTTCCACAAGTAACTGGCAAACTTTCCCCCATGAAGTTTTTTAATAAGCTGGTACCCCAGACCACTTAGCCACGCAACTTATACATTTAAAACAATCCATTTTCTTTTTGATGAAATACAATGTTTTCTATTGTACTTTATGTGCATCAACAATAACTAACACCTTATAGCTCTACATTATAAATACCAAATAAATAATGTACCTGCAAAACCATCTTGTTTTCTCTCTTCACAGATTCTCTCCATTACAGAGTTGGCAAAACCGTAATTTGATTGGCCAGCATTGCCCCGCCCACAACTGACAGATGAGAAGACAACAAACCAATGACAACTCTCCTTACATAGCTCCCTTGTTGCCTTGTCGAGATTTATTGTACCTTTGACCTTCGGTGAACATACTTTCATAAATGATTCTACATCCTGGTTCTCTAAAAATCCATCTTTTAAAACCTGAATCAAAACAAATCAAAACTTACACTGCAATCTCATACATAATAAATATTTTATTAACAATAAACCATACATTTATTTCATACAGTTACACATACAATACTAAGTTACATCCTTTTAGTGTTGTAAATGTCAAATTTTCACATATATCATATAAAGAAATTGGTACTTTTTAAAAATTCACCCAATATATGATTGGTTTAAGTCTAACGACACCGTTTCTGCTCCATGTTCTTTATAAAAGAACTCTTCCATTCTAATTTACTCTACACACAAAAGTATTTCTTTTTCATAGTAGGAATGTATCCATTCATCAAAATGCACATTAACTGGGTTGTTGACCAGTTAAGATCTTTTTAAAGACAATGCAGCGATACATCAAAGTTTAATTATTTTTTTTCTTTTTAAAAGCAGCTTTAGTTGTCTTCAGCTGCTCTAAACTACATCTGTCCATGCTAGTACAATCCAATTAAGGTCAGTTTTTTAGAACCATCACTGTAATGTGATGAATAACCAGAACTGAGCATGCCTTGCTCAAGTGAGAAGCACGTGATCCTTGCGAGAAGCCAATCCATTGACCCTGGTAGTATTCTCTAACACTGAACCCACACAATATTTTTCAAATATTTTATGGAATCCTCAATAAACCTATCAAACAAATCAGACATTCTATATATGCATAATTTTGAATAATAACTGAGGAGAATAAGTTATTACTGAGTTAATAAGTTAAGGTTATTTCTATACTAAATTGTCAACTTAAGATAAAGGAATAAATACATAAAGATTATAAATTTGATGCAGGTTATCAAAAAAGTCAAAACATTCTGTTAATGTTTTATTAAACATTTCAGTGAAAAAAATAAATCAACAGCTAGGAAATCCACATGTCATGAATATAGCCAACAACATGTTTTTGTTTGTTTGAATATTTAGGGTCATTTTTTGCCATCGAGGGCTAACAGATGATCCATTAACCTAACCATTCTTTATTTGGACCATGGAAGGTTAACCAATACTTCAGCACACCCATCCCCACAAACTTCTGATAACTTTCCCACTTGAATCCGCAATGAGAGATAAATGACAATGAGACAAAATGCCATATATTGATCATCACAGACACTGTGGCCAGACGGGGATTCAAACTAACGACCCTGGATTGCAAGTCAGACTTGCTACCGACTGAGCTAACTGTACCCAGCATGCATAAATGACTTATTCTGATGAAGAAAAACAGAAGACTACAAGACACTAACCATGGCCAGATGGAAGACTCCTCCAACTGGTTTACTGTTCGTTTCAGTCAACAGAGAGCATACCTCTTGTGAATTACAAACATTCTTTGATGACACAATCACTTCTACACCGAGATTCTGAAATAAAAAATGCAATTTAACTCAAGTTAACTTAAGATCACTTATTACCAGTACACAACAATAAAATTAAGATCTTTAATGGCAGCTAAAACAGGCTGTTGTTTAAGTTCTTCTTATTTCTCTTCTTTAACTTTCTTCTTTTAATTACTTAATTTGTTTTTATCTCAAACAAGGCTCTCTGTGGCCAAGCCGTCCAAGGCACTGTTATCCTACGACCAACTTTACCACTGAGATCCCGGGTTTCAGACCAGATTGGTCCGAATATTTTATGAGAAAGTTTGCCAGTTACTTGTGAAAGAACAGTCATTGTATTTCTCTCAGATTCAATCTGGGTCTTGCTCCATCAATAAAACTTGATAGGCCTTATATGACCTGTTACGAGTTCAATTTTATTTTTCCGATATTAAAAGTAAGTGTCATATTAGCCATGAAATGAAAGAAAATCATTTACAGATCAAAAAGTTTAAAATGCGGCACCATTCTGGCATATTAAGGATTCCGTTGTCAAAAAAAAAAAACTCTTTTTTTGGGGGGGATAAAATATGTCCAAGCTGGTCAAAGAAACAGAGGCAGGTGGTCTATTTGTTATTTTTAAGAGAGATGCAAAACATGCTTGTGCATTGTACATAAAATGATCAAATAAAGAACTGTCACAGCAGAACTACCTGTAAGTATTTGATCTTTCTCGCCTGGTACCCAGTTCTGACCCCTGACCTGGATGTCAGAATGAGGCTCCTGGCTCCTCTCTCAACCAACCAGTTAGCAAGTTCCAAACCAAACCCTCCCAGACCTCCTGTGATGATGTAACATTTCTGTGGATCACAAGCACTCCTGGCGACTGCTGGGACAAGTGTCCTTGCAATCATTTTGGTATCTTCTTGAACCTAAAAGTATTAATACTACAAAATTACAATTCCTCACTGCAACAGCATATATATCACATATTTCATATACAAATTCAACATCTCCAGAAAATTATTTGCAATACACTTGGGGCCTGTTATAACGCAGTAGCCGGGATCCACCGAATGAAACCGCGATATCTGCAGAATTGCATTATCTGGCAATACTATTTCCAGTCAAAGTATCGTAAACAAGCACAAGATAATGTGTAATAAATATCACAGATCAATGATATAGCCTTTAATAGCTATGAAAAGAATCTGATGATGTGAACATTTACATACCTGCACCACAACTTTTCCAATATGTTTTCCTTGTGCCATGAACCTAAAGGCCAACTCGACGTCGCTTCTGCCAAATTTGGTGGTTTTCAGAGGTTGCACTGCCCCAGATTTGATTCCATCACAGAGACACTTGGATACAACCTCCCAGTCATTGTTACCTTCCTCAAATAAGGCATCCAACAAAATACCATGGAAACTGATGTTCTTCAGAAATAATGACATACCTGAAAATAGATGTTGATTGTAAACATTTTCAAGACAAAGCACCAGGCATCAATAAAGCATAAAAATACAAACTATCTGTCAAAGCCCACCTTGACACAAGTTTATATAATTTATTTTAGCTTGATTGCAAAGAAAGCTCAGAGTTTACATGAACCGGTCATGAGTCCGCTTCCTGGGTTTAATCAGAACCAGTACCGAGTGTTGCCAATGGGTCAAGATTGGGATCAAACGGACAATTTTTTGCGTGAGCGACCAGCACTCTATCCACTGGGTGGACATACTGCCCAACATAATGTCATGACTAGTAGTAATTAGTTGAGACAATGGAAACCAGCCTATCAATCAAAACATCATGCAACTTACTTACTTTACATTGTTCTAGCTGTCAATCAGTTATATGAAGCAGTTTCAATGACCACTGCCCATAAAACATTATATAATACATTAAAATTATTTCTGTTAATCTGATTTAACGAATCCGATGTGAGAAAAGGTGCAAACTGCTCTTCAGTTGTCATTCACAACAGTTACTGCAGCATTTAGACAATGTTGTTTGATTGTCGCTATGCCAGGTATAGTAGGCTGAGGTACATGTTGGACGGAGTTGCAGACCGAGATGTAGGACAGAGTTACAGACTGAGATGTAGGATGGATTTACAGACTGAGATGTAGGACAGAGTAACAGACTGAGATGTAGGACAGAGTTACAGACTGAGATGTAGGACGGAGTTGCAGAATGAGAATTGTTGGAGGTACCATCTGTTTGGTATACTGACCCAATGATGTGTTGTTAGACAAGTCAAACTTGCCGATCTCCAAGAAGCGACCATGTTGTGCCAGAACACGCAGACTTGCTTGTAACTTCTCTTCTGCCAGGGAGTTCAGAACAATATCAACGCCTGTAAAAATAATGCCCCTGCTATGTTAGCAAATTTTACCAAAATATAAGTATAAAAGGAGCCACAACTAGTGAAATTGACCTGTATTTTATAATAACAGCTACACATGAAGTATTAAAAAAATATGTTAATCTTTTCAAAAGTTATTTACTGAAAATTGATACCAATTTGGCAGATGGATTGGCACATACACCTAATGACAGGGGCACAGACAAACAAAAGGACATAACACTTCATGCCCTTCCACAATTTTTTTAATATTGGGGCATAAAAATGTCCACAGATTAAATATCTGACTTACGTAATTTATAATTAGCATTAGAGTTTACAGTTTTCTGGTGGTTCCTTTGCATCATAAACTACTTAACAAATTAAAATTTCTCTATCAAATTATTGATTGAGAAATATAAATCGTGTTCATAAGGTTTTGGGGTATTTGATGCAATTTGTATAAATGAAAGACAATCACCTTTTCCACGAGTAGCTTTGAGTACTCCGAATTCAAAAGCTGTATTTCTGGAGTTAAAGAAATGTCCATCATCCAATTCTGGAAATCGAGACTGCAGATATTCTCTTTTCTCTGCAGAACCAACTGTTGTGAAAACTTCACATCCATAATGCAGTGCAATAGATATGGCTGCCTGTCCAACCCCACCACTCCCAGAGTGTATGAGGACTTTGCTACCATGACGAATGTTTCCCCTGACAACCAGGGCATAGTAAGCAGTTGTGTAGACAACAGGTACGCTAGCTGCTTCTTCCAATGACCATGTGTCAGGGACTGGCCAGAGAAAACTCTTTCTTACATCTACTGTTGTTGCTAGGCCCTAAAATTATTAGTTTATTCACTTGACATATTCATTGAAAATGACATAAAACTCTATTAAAAGAAAAACAAAACAATCTTGAAAATACCAAAATGGCAATATAATATTTTAACAAGGATTTCTTTAACATATTTTTCATTTTCATCTATCTATATGTTTTTTTTTATCAATACTAACTGAATAAATGAATCTGAACATATCCAAGTTTTACCTTTGCAGGAACAAGTCCCATTACTCTTCTGCCATCACCATCAGTCCCTGAAAATTCCATTCCCAGCATGCACTCTTGATTTGCAAGACCTCCTGGAATAGCATCTGGTGGCAGTTTTCCAGTAGCCAACATGACATCACGGAAGTTCAGTGATGCATAATGCACATTACACAATTCTGCGCCGGGATTTTCTTCTGTACTGAAGTGTCGCAGGGGAGACTGTATCCACTGTAGACTGGAAAGATCTCCACGAGTCTGGACATTAACATACGCATGTTCGCTTTCCTGTAGGCAGGCTGAAAACAATAAAGGGAAAAAACTAGGGAAGTGTATAAATAATAGAAAAATTGCTTTATCAACACAAGTATTAGATGTACTCAAGCTCAAATTAAAACTTCTTTGTTAGAAAACTGGAGTATGTTTGCATTTTAAGTGTTCTAAAGATGAAACTACTGCTAATCAACACAGTGATTGACACTTGACAGTAATATTGAAAATATATATCATATGCTATTTGTTGTCAAGGGAAAGGGTCTTGTGTGCTACATACTCAAACATCAGTTGTATATTGGGGTTCAACATCATTTTCAACACATGATTTATAGGTTATATATGGCATCCACTTTTATTGGTGGAGGTTGACCTCAGATTCATTATGAGTGGAACTACTGTCCTTTTGCAAATAATTGGCAAACTTTTTCACATAAAACTTTTGTTGGATCATGTTGGGCTGGAATCTTCACCTCAGCAGTGACAGGCAAGTCGTGTTGAGATAGTGCCTTAGCCCACTCAGCCTTCCCTCTTCCTCTGATATGTGTATTTGATATTAACAAAATTACAGATAATAGTTTCTATTTTCTTGTATACAATTCTGATAACATACAACTGTTACAGAAGTCAGAATCAGCAAGAAATACCTGGCTGTAATGGTAGATGCCTGAAGGTACCCCACTGGCCATCTCTATAAATATTCATGACAAGATCTGTCTGCACCAGCATCTCCATGGCAACATGTATGTCCGGAATACATTGTTTTCCGAGATTCAGAATACATCTGAAACATTTCAATAATACACTTAATGTGAAAACAAATGAATGGTTGCAAAAATAGTAGCTTAACTTTTTAAATCTATACTTATCAGGGTAACAAACTTCAACGAAATTATAACTATAACATGTATATAACAATGATTTATCTTTCAAGTAGCATAACTGCTATTAATAAATCAAGAGGTATTCAAATCACTTTTAGACTTTTAAAAAGATCTTTTGCTTCAATTGTATTGGTGACAATGACCTTTTATCATATATATAACTTCATCAATTTCTTATCAAAACTTTTGGCGAGTTTTCAAAAACCTTACCGGATTCTTTCACCACCAGGTTCCTGACGTAAACAGTTCACCATTCCCACAATTCCACTGGCATTGCTGTCTGCAATCAACCACAAGTTCTCTCCCTTTGGTTTTGTCTGGCACTCCAACATCTGCCGTTTCATCTCTTCCACCCAATCAAACTCCAACTCCGATATATGGAGCAGGGTCTGTTTATACACCTCACTTTGTGAACACTTTCTCAATAAAAACATGGTTGATATAAAGGAATCAGATCTTTCATAGATAACTACAAAACCTTGTTTGGTGAATATCTCCCGCCATTTTTCTGATGTACAATAAATACTGCAACTTCTGTCACTGAGATCGTATGAATCGACATCTGCACCTAAGCCATCTAGTGGCAGGGCAAGATGAAAGTTTTGGGTCACTTCCTGTACGAGCATAAACCCTCCTTCTTCCACACATTCCGCAATATTACACAACGCCGTTGTTATATTTTTCTGTTTGTGTAATACATTACATGCTGTGGCTAAATGTACTTTTTTCATTGATGGTGGTGGCACATCTTCCGGCGACCATTTAATTGTGTCAAAGTCGGCGCTCTCGAGCTCCTCGGATTTGTCAACTGTCATTGTGTAAGTGGTATGTATCAACGGATGACTGGACAGCAACGGCATCACATGTTCATTCATGCCCGACCTTGTGACCTCCAGGATCTTCAAGTTTTGAGACGACACATTTTCGATGACAAGATCCAAACACGGTTTTAGATACTCCGATGATGCCATGTAATTTAATAAGCAGTCTGCTGACAGCATTTCAAAGTTGGATTCCACAAGATGCAGAATTGACTTTGCAAACATTTCATTGTATTCCAATTCATAAATCTTTTTCAGCAAGGACAAACATCCATGTTCTTTTAGATCAAATACAGTTTCAGCATCTTCGACATGTTCAAGACCCTTTTCTACAGCTTCATATAGAACAGCTTTGATGTGATCTTTGTTTTTCAGTCCATTGTTTCCATGCTTTTCTATCAACTCTGTCAGACCTTTAAACGAGCAGTTCAAGCAGGCAGAAACATATTTTGCCATCGATTCAGAGAGCTGCACCAGATTTTCGGATAGACACGGTATGAAACTGTACTTTTCTATGATTGGTTGATGGTAGTCATGGCGACGAGGTGCAGATGTGGCATGGAGGCCGAGGATAGTTACACTTCCAGAAATACAGGTATCACAGTATTGGTCTACCTCTACAGATATACCTGTAAATAACAATATAGATGTAAGTGCTGTGCTTCTACATAGGAATAACAACAGAAAACTGACCAGAAAAATTCAAAACTACCATGATATTTAAATATAGGTTATTGCTTTTTTGTATAAATGAAACAGAAAAAGGCCACAAGCTATCCAAATTAAAATCTGCTCTTCCCAGCAACAAATTATTTACATAAAATGATCAAGATGGCAATAAACATTTTCATACAGGACAAAAGATGAAAATGAAATGTTTTTGCCCAACCATATATATCTAACGCATTTATTATATTTACCTCAACAGTAACTGTTTTTGTCTCTATTTCTATCTCTTCTGATTAATGGTTAATCCAAATCATTACTTTGAGCATTTGAAAAGACACATCTATGTAATAACCTTTATATGTAATTAATGTGTATTTTTATAGATGGCTTATTGAACTTTTAGATCACGATTGGTTCACTGTATTCAATAGCTACCATGAAGGTCATAAACTACTGTAGAGCAATATCCTGATCTCTGCTTGAATGATAAAAAACATTCTGTTATTTTTGTTTTAAAAAATGATGTCAGTTTGAAAATTAGCCAATCAAAATAAGGCTACAAAAAATGATCATCTGAGTCTGTCATAACAGTAAACAAAATTGACATAATCATACATCTGTTACTAATTTTAGTAACAATAAGTACATGTGACTGCTACTGACCAATGAAAACTGACGTTGTGTATCATTAGGCAAGTTAACAAGGTCATAGCAAGTGAGTGGCGTTTTATTGTAGAGGTAGCAAGAAAACCACCTGCTGACTCGGGAGCATGAATAATACAGGCTATATACTGCATACATGGCATCCAATTTTACTGATGGAGGAACACCTCAAAGAAAATATGAGAATTATCACTATGTTTCTGTGAGTGACTGGCAAACCTTGAAAAAAGTTCTCGGATCAAACTGGGCTTAAAGTAACTGCAACATGTGATCCTTGCAGGTCAACTGTACGCTCTCATGATACACATCATATTGTATTCTATAAACTTCATGCATACCTTGCTCTCCGTTACCATGATCTCTGACAAAATCATGATGGCGAACTGGATCAATGGCAACAGATTTCATTCTTGTGGGCAGACGGAGCCCTGCCCCAGGTTGGGACAAAATGGTCATCTGCAGCATGGTATCCAGGTATGAGATCCAGTCACCTGTCCACCTCAACTCACCATGGATACCTGTAAATGTAACAATAGCAATATTTACCGATATTACCGTACCAATAATTTTACATTAAAAATTTGAAATATGTCCCTGGGACACAGAAGCGCCCAATTGTATTAACCAGTTCCCAATCATATACAGGTAGCTTTTGGACACAAAGGGAATGTTTAATGTCATTTTCAACATATTACATCTTATTTATTGCTTCCATTTTTTTGGTGAAGACGCTAGAATTAATCTGAGTAGAGCACTATCCTGCCTTGTTTAACAAAAATGATTTCAGAAATGTTGTTTCTTCAAACTTATTTATTTTACATCGAGTGCGATACATTTTTTTACTACTGAGACAAATCACGCTAAAAATCTTCTTGAGTAGGACCAGTACTAAGCATATGCAGGTAAAGTGTCTTGTTCAAGGTTACTACACATAGCCATGTTGTAGGATTGAACCCCCCCCCCCCCCCCCCCCGATTCTTGGTCTGATTGATGCTCTATCACAAGACCATGTGCGCCACATAAAATAACATGGATGCCTATATTACAAACATTTATTATATAATTAGCTGGCAACTATGTTGGACATTAAAAAAGTAGGTTCTCGCAAAACTGGAACTTGGTGTAATAAAATCAATTACTAATGAAGCAATGTTTGGTTGAGAATTGGAATGTGTATCAGTTATGTCTATTAACTTCTTATTCATGCCAGCAATGCTAAGTGGGAAATTGATTTAATATTGGAGATGACGATATAAATAATTTCTAAATTTGATGAAACTAAATTCGATGAAGACTTACCTGCAAGATCAGCACCCACAATTCCTTGGAAAGTTGGACCATAGTCATACCCTCGCAATCTCAACTCCTTGTAAATGTCTGTGGTACTGAGATCATAATCTCTTCTATTATTGTTACATGTCAGACAACCTGGCTCGATGCTCTCAGGGGAGATCACTCTACCACTGGCAGTCACACTTCCTCCCTCCATAACCTCAAAGTTACCCGTCCCTGGCATCACAGTTACATCAAAATGGATTTTGCCTGTAATGATAAATTAAATATCACCTTGACATGATTGCATTGTCATTTTTTAATCCTTTACAAGCTCTATTATACTATAGCACAACTCATCACCCACAGCTTACAGTTCATATTAATCTATTTTAGCTAGATTGTGAAGAAAAGCCGATATGAATAGCTCTTAAGTCCGCTTTCTGGGTAAAACCAGTACTGAGTGTTGTTTCCTGGGTAGAACCAGTACTGTGTTGTTTCCTGGGTAGAACCAGTACTGAGTGTTGTTTCCTGGGTAGAACCAGTAATGAGTGTTGTTTCCTGGGTAGAACCAATACTAACCAGTACTGAGTGTTGTTTCCTGGGTAGAACCAGTAATGAGTGTTGTTTCCTGGGTAGAACCAATACTAACCAGTACTGAGTGTTGTTTGCTGGGTAGAACCAGTACTGAGTGTTGTTTTTAAGAGGCATCATTGAGCTGAAGATCAAACTGGCAACCTCTGAAATGAGCAGTCAACACTCTATCCACTACAGTTCTGCTTATATACCAGCACCATTGTCATAATTCTTATATCAGAGGTTCATATTAAAGTGCTGTAAAGAAATATTTCTGCAGGTGTTTTTTTAATGGATCTATCTTTCAATTATTGCCTGTTGAACAGATTTAAATGTTAAAGGAAATACTTAAATTTTATGAAATCCATTTGAGAAAAGTAGGAAAACTCTTGTACAGACGTTATTGAAACATTACTTAGTTATTAATATACAGCAAGAAAATAATTGCTGAATTCAGTGAAATTAAATATGTATTTCACTGAATGAATGCTGATGTGGTATGATCATACATAAAAACACAAGAACACATGCCTATTTCCATGTCCACAGGAGAAATTCATTTGATATTTTACTGAAAATTAACAATATTTATTTTATTTTTATGACTGAAAAGAGTGAAATTACCATATATAACTTCACTGTAAATAATTTTTAATAAAATCTCATTAGAAATGATTAAATAAATATAATGCATGATTACATTCATGATTAATCTATTTTATTGATCACTACCGGTAGTATTTTGTGGTTTTCATTGATAAAAGAATTATAGTACAAAAGACATAAGAATGACTGACCATCCTCTGGTAATATTGTGGCTCTGTGAATATCAACATCTTCAAACAAAATTGGCATTTCGTCAAATTTCTTTCCTTCCATTTTTGCTAGTGCTTTCCATGCCAACACAAGATAGCCAGTCGCTGGAAACAGTACCCGCCCATCAATCTTATGTCCAATCAAATAGTGATCCTCCGAATCATGTGACATGTCAAAATCAAAGCTACATCCACTCTGTGACTTGCCTCCTCCACCAATGAACATATCAGCTGTGGGAACGTTCCACGATTGTTCATGGTCCCATTTTACTAGAGGGCTCACCATGGGCGTTCCAGAAGGGACTGGAAATGTCACAGGGGGACACAATCTTAGTGGATCCAGGCGGACTCCATTCTGATAGCATCTGAAATTTTTATTTTTAAAACTAATATACAACAGTTACTGTAGTATTATCTGGAAAGCTAAATAAATGAAACCTTTTCACTAATGCTCTTAAGTTGACTAAATTTTAGAGTGTAATATTCAACAGAAAATTCACTACGATCTACTAACATCATCCTATTAAGAACTTTTGTAAGCCTAAAAGTTCATAATGAAATCTGATATAACTTTGCGACAATAAAACATTATTTTATGTAGGTGTTTTTGATTATTTGTACCAAAATCTTAAGACTTGTTGTGGTCGATTTCAACCTTCTGAGACCAAAGAAACAAAATGCAAGTGTGTGTGTGTGTGTGTGTGTGTGTGTGTGTGTGTGTGTGTGTGTGTGTGTGTGTGTGTGTGTGTGTGTGTGTGTGTGTGTGTGTGTGTGTGTGTGTGCAGTAAATAACCCATCAGCAAATACCATTTTGAAATGAACTAATCACCTTCCAAGACTAGAGAAACAAAACTCCACATTGTTCTCATGCCCTCGCTTCATTAGTCCCACAATGCAACAGTCTGTGGAAAGTGATCGCTTCAAAATGGCTTGAAGTAAACAGTGTGGCGCTATCTCTATGACAACGGCATTAGCTGGTACTCGACCCAAAGCCTCTTGAAACAAAACTGGGCTCACAAGGTTGTTCACATGGTAGGCTGCAGACGAGAATCTTGCCAAGTCTGTTGACCAGTTGCACTCTGGGATGGATGAACTGATCCAGCGGTCAGTCCTCAACTTTGGAGTTGTAATCACCTGTACAAGGATAAAGTTAAAGACAATTAGACAGCACAACTAGATTTCAAACTGCCACTACCTAACAAGATCCATCGAAATCTGACTAACCATTTAGGAGGAGTTGTGCTAACAAGATATCATGTTGGCCAGATAAACGGACATTCTTACAAGCAGTGTTTACTAATTGACAGTAACATCACGATAAATCTAACTGCATGTGCAACAATATTCAGTCTATAAATTCCATTGCCTGTCTATTATAATTAAATTATTTCTGAGAACATATTTTAGAAATAATTTTGTATACAAAACTCACAAAATTACATACCTTGTCAAGAGCAGCTTTGAGAGTTGGTGCAATACCCTTCATATAGTACGAGTGGAAGGCGACTCCGGCACTGTTCACCTCCTTGGCAAATATCTGTTTGGCCTTCAGCTCTAAGACAAACTTGCTGACAGACTCTTTGGGGCCAGATATGGTCACTGTGTCCTCAGCATTATGGCAGGCAGGTACAACACCAGGTGGACACTGGTCAAGGGCCTCTTGCCAGGTCAATCCTTCAAACACAATTTTAAGTATAAAATATCTTGCAACTTGATCCATATTTACACTTAAACAAGGTTAACAAAATAATGAAAAATAATATCAAGATATTGTGTATAATAATGTAAAACAGATCTAGAAACAAACTACTTGTCAATCACTCGGTGATTTTCTCAACCTGTGAAAAAGCTATGTAAATATGAAGTTGTAAAAAAACACTTTATAACATTTAGATGCCGGGTGGAAATTACATTAACATTAACTCACCAACTGCAGCCATGCCCCCTGGTGGTAGCTTGGCAGTCTTGATGCAGTGACCTCTCCAGTATGCGGCTAGCACAGTCTCCTCTGCAGTAAGACAGCCATCTGCATATGCACATCCTAGTTCACCTACAGAGTGACCTACAATGCCATCAGCCCGGATACCAAGACGCGTCAACATGTCAACTAAAGCAACCTGGTACAAAAACGAAAATATTTGTTAATTTTGAAAATTATATATGCATATCTGACACATGCAAGTGTTATACTAGAAGATTAGATATGCACGTCTCATACATGCAAGTGTTATACTAGAAGATTTCATATGCACGTCTCATACATGCAATTGTTATACTAGAAGATAAGATATGCACGTCTCATACATGCAATTGTTATACTAGAAGATAAGATATGCACGTCTCATACATGCAAGTGTTATACTAGAAGGTTAGATATGCACGTCTCATACATGCAACTGTTATACTAGAAGATAAGATAAGATATGCACGTCTCATACATGCAATTGTTATACTAGAAGATAAGATATGCACGTCTCATACACGCAATTGTTATACTAGAATATAAGATATGCAGTCTCATACATGCAATTGTTATACTAGAAGGTAAGATATGCACGTCTCATACATGCAAGTGTTATACTAGAAGATAAGATATGCAGTCTCATACATGCAATTGTTACACTAGAAGGGAAGATATGCACGTCTCATACATGCAAGTGTTATACTAGAAGATAAGATATGCACGTCTCTTACATGCAATTGTTATACTAGAAGATAAGATATGCACGTCTCATACATGAAATTGTTATACTAGAAGATAAGATATGCACGTCTCATACATGCAATTGTTATACTAGAAGATAAGATATGCACGTCTCATACATGAAATTGTTATACTAGAAGATAAGATATGCACGTCTCATACATGCAATTGTTATACTAGAAGATAAGATATGCACGTCTCATACATGCAATTGTTATACTAGAAGATAAGATATGCACGTCTCATACATGAAATTGTTATACTAGAAGGTAAGATATGCAAGTCTCATACATGCAACTGTTATACTAGAAGATCAGATATGCACGTCTCATACATGCATCTGTTATACTAGAAGATCAGATATGCACGTCTCATACATGCAATTGTTTTACTAGAAGGTAAGATATGCACGACTCATACATGCAATTGTTATACTAGAAGATCAGATATGCACGTCTCATACATGCAATTGTTATACTAGAAGGTAAGATATGCATGTCTCATACATGCAATTGTTATACTAGAAGGTAAGATATGCACGTCTCATACATGCAACTGTTATACTAGAAGATCAGATATGCACTTCTCATACATGCAATTGTTATACTAGAAGATAAGATATGCACGTCTCATACATGCAATTGTTATACTAGAAGATCAAATATGCACGTCTCATACATGCAACTGTTATACTAGAAGATAAGATATGTATGTCTCATACATGCAATTGTTATACTAGAAGAGTGTGGCAGGCCCTTTCAATAAGAGCAACACTTTAATCAACAAACAATTTACTTTTCTTTTTTAGGAATCCCAATTGTTAACACGAGTGTATGCCTGTGGACTAGAACATACAATGATACTTAGCAACTAATACAGGACATACTGACAGGAACCACCATCTCTTTGATAAATGCTTCATGATTGAAAATACACATGCACTCTTGCATGCTTCTACTTGATACAGTATAATCAAAAAACACTTCTAATGTAGAAATTCAGCAAGTCTTGGTTTGTGAATGGCTCTGTCCAATATCTACCTACCTGTATGGCAGCTATAGCTACAAAAGAGTTGACCGTGTCCTCAAACACACCATCATCTCCAATCATCAGCATATCGTACAGTCTGACACCATATGGCCGCAGGACTTTGTCCGACTTCATAATGGAGGCCCTGAATGTATCCACCTCCATCATCTGTCTACCCATACCCTGCCACTGGGTGCCCATACCCGCAAACACGTACCACACGGGTCTGGATTCTGTGCTTGCTTTCTGTTAGATAATGCAAGTAAATATTACTACAATAGTAAAAATCTGAATACCAGTACGGGAAAATGATTCATCAAGAGAAATGAATAAAATATACATAAAGTAAACAATTTAAGCACCTCACAGTACAATATACCATGTACCTTACTTTAATAAACCATGGTTCATTATTTACCCTACAGCTTTGTATTTCATGTTTTACTTTGAGTAGGGTGATGATGTAGTGGATAGGGCCACTCAAACAAAAGGTCAAGGGGCTCAGTCATGGACTCAGTTTAATGCTCTATCCAAAAACAACATCCAGTGCTGGTTCTACCAGGAAACAAGACAAGACAGTAATTCACACAAACTACTATGCAATCAAGCTAGAATCATTTTGTATAAACAAATGCACTTGTGTTTTGGAAATGGGAACATCTTTTTAATGCTTACATGTATACCAGTACAACAAAGCATTTACAGTGGAAATATGAAATTTGTCAAATTGACTAACTCACCTGTATGTTTATATGATTTGAGCCATTTAGAACTGTAAAACCTCTGTATGGGTGTGATGATGGTGACGTAAAGGCAGTTTCATTCATCAGACCATGTAGACTCAAATCTTCTGGATGCTTTCTTACCTTCTCCAAAACCTCTTTCAATCCTTTCTCTGATCTTGAAGAATAAAGAAACAGTCTCCTTTTTTCACAACTTTCACACTGTGATGCATGCTGGGAGTTTGACTTTAAAACTGAATGGACATTTGAGCCTCCAAAACCAAAAGAGTTCACACCAACTAGTCCACCATCCCACTTTGTATCACAATCAACAACATTCAGTTTACCATCAACCAAGCCTGGAATGTTTATGTTTGGTTTATTGTAATGCAGGTTACCAGGAATTGTTTTTTCTTCCATAGCAACTATAACCTTGGCAACCGCAGCAAGACCTGAAATTATATATATGACATTAAATAGTAAAATCAAATATTTTTTTCAATTACTTTTATAACACTGGTTACCTTCCACAAATTCCATACAGTTAATATATTTTTTTCAACATTTTTTCTGTATGTTATTTTTAACTCATATTAATGTAAATATTTATGCTCTGCATATCAGTAAGAGTTTTGAATGTTTGCAGTGTTTCTTAAAAAGTTGATATCAAAGAAACCTGTCTTTCTTGCACTTTTCCGATTTATGTTTTGACATTTGACATGCCATAAAGCCCCATCTCATGTTATGATTGTACATACAAGTACCAAGTTGTAGAAAACTGGCCCTCTAAATATCATTTTAGAAACAGGCTTTAAAAATATCTACCTTTCAATAGTTCATTTGAAGAAGATTTCAATGACCTTGAGTATATTACATGCACATTCAAATTATTTTAGCTTATCTGACTTGGACAACTGTGTGTGAAATTAGATAAAAACAAACAGCTCTACTGTTGTCAGGAGCATGCACCATGTACCATATCATTAAGCTAATGCATGGTTTTGATCTAATGTATTTTGAAGATACTCCAATTTGTTATACACTTTCCCCCCTTTTACAGTCCCTGGAAGTAACCTCCACAATATTATACTATTACAACCTTCAACTATCAAAGTCACTTGCCGAGAGTGAAAGCTTTCTTTCCTACCTGAGGCTGGTTCCGAGTGACCCATATTTGATTTGACAGAGCCAATCTTTAGTGGTCCTTTTCTGTCCTTACAGAATACATCGCAGATAGAGTTGACTTCCTGCGGGTCACCAGCCTGGGTGCCAGTACCATGTGCCTCAACATAGGCCACCTCGGATGGATTGATGCAAGCCTCACTGTACACATCATACAACAGGGACTTCTGCACCTCGCCAGATGGGAATGTTATACCTGCAGATTCATACAAATGAAAGTCATCATTTAATAACTGTAACTTACTTTACATTGTTTTCATACTGTCACAAACCAGCCACAACATGCCCAAATGTTTCCTGGGTAGAACCAGTAGTAAGCATATATGTATGCAGAAAGTGCCTGGCTCAAACATGGCTGTAGCGGGGGATCGAATCTACAACCCTTTGGTACTGGGTCTGATGCGTCACCACTAAACCATGAACTTCACACAAAATTTTAGAAGAAACAAATGTTATTTATTCAGTTATTGCCACAAATATTAATGGAAGATGTGTTTATTTTATCAAAGTTACACCAATGGAATAAATTGTGTTTATCTTATCAAAGTCAATGGAATAAATAGCATTTATTTTATCAAAGTAACACCAATTTTATTTTATCACAGTAACACCAATGGAAGAAATTTTGTTTATTATATCAAAGTTACAAAAATTGTGTTTATTATATTAAAGTTACAAAAATTGTGTTTATTTTATCAAAGTTACACCAATGAAAGAAATTGTGTTCCTGATACCATAACTACTTCTCCCTCCATCTTGATTTTTTCTCCACACATAGCCATGAAACATATTGACAATTCTCTATATATGGTTGTCACCTCACCTTGTTGTTTACTGCCATCACTGTTTGTCTTGGAATGTACCAGAGTACAATAAACTCTCTTTGCTGTCATTTCCTTCTGTAAATACATAGCTACAATACCCTCACTCCGGCAGTATCCATTACCTGCAGTCAAAAATCACATATTTTTGATACTGGTCAGTTTGATGTTTTATAACTGAGGAAATCGTAGGCATTATATTGGGCTACCTCATTTGTATAAACAGTAGCTCTCTTGCTTCTCTGTGATACAACTCCTATAAAGGTCATACAGGTCGATTTGTCTCTTTTTGTTTTCTTATTTGTTTAGGTTAGGCCTGGTCAGCACAGTTGATAGTACGTCTGATTATCAATCCAGGGATCTTGAGTCTGAATCCTCACTCGACCAGTCTCTGTGATGATTGCTATAGGACATTGTATTTCATTGTCATTCATTCTCACCGCTGATTCAAGAGGAAAAGTTATCAGTTACTTACGAAGATGGATGTGCTCGAGTACTGGTAAGCCTTCCAGGTCTGATCATCTGTAAGCTCTCAATGGCACAAAAATATCACTAAATATTCAAATAATCAAACAATTATTTATTAAACTCTCAGTTGACACAGTTAAACATTTTTTTTATACCTTATTAACAATTTGGAAAATACCAATATAGATTACATATGTGTATAGTGGTTTATGTTGTCTTTTTATAAGAAATGGTGATTAAACTAAAATCATTAAATTTAAAATAATTGTTGTAGCTCCATTAAACTCTGGCACAATATCTTATATTAGACACAATTGCTATGGTTAGTTAAAATGGTTGAAAGTAAACAATTTACATACCTTCTGCATCAAATGATTTACACATGCCATCCGGAGACAACATACCAAGTTTTAGAAACTGTAGAGCAGTGGTTGGCTTAAGACAAAGATTGGAGCCTCCAACAATGGCTGCATCACACTGGCCACTGCGTATACTGTGTAATGCCTGATCCAGGGCCAGTAAGCTTGAAGAACATGCTGTATCTATTGAGTAACTGGGCCCTGTAATAAATAATTAAAACTGCATGGTTCAGCAGATATATCAAGTCAGTTTATTTCATATTTAATACACGTCACACTTCATAATCAAAATTACATCACAACAAAACACTGAGGGACTAAAGAAAAAGTTCAATGTTCAGACTGTGTGTTGTTTAAAATGTATACTGGAAGACACATTTGACAACACTAGATAGATACATGTACACATTTGACTAGATATACATCTGTACACATTTGACAACTAGATATATATCTGTACACATCTGACACCTAGATAGATACCTGTACACATCTGACAACACTAGATAGATACATGTACACATTTGACAACTAGATAGATATCTGTACACTTGATATCTGTACATATTTGACAACTATACGTTTTTGACAGCTGAGTGTCCTTAAAAAAATATGCATTTGCCATGCTCCTACCTACTCACTCAAAATTGTAGCTACCCAAACTATTTCATCGACTTTCAAAGCATTGAATTTTTTTATGATTTCTGTCCATTTTTATTAGAAATTACAACCCAAAAGTAAAATCCGGCAAAAACCAAAAAATAGCTACCGACCTAACCTCATGAAAAATACTGGGTCAGAGCACAGGAAAACAAACTTTGTTTAAGGATGCCTTAGCCTAGGATGAAAAACATGATAAGCACAATTTACCAGCAGATTTGATAATAAAAATATGTATTTATCTAATGCAAACCTTTAAAGTCAAAGGCGTAAGAGAGTCTGTTGGCAAACATAGATCGGGTACACCCCGTCATGCTGTATCCCACAGTGTTATCTGGGTCAGCTGACCAGGCCTCGTGACTTTCTGAAGCACTTGCACCAATAAACACACCAGTCTTGCTGCCTCGCACGGATTCAGGATTCACGCCTGTAATGGAAATATGGCGTACAAGTATTACAAAACTTAATCATTATCTTTGTTTTACAAAATCTTTTAACTTTTCTTCACTTTATTGTATTACAATTCCTTTAGCCACAAATTAATATTGATTTCCAAACAAGTGAAGAAGTTATTTTGATTTACAAACAAGCCAAAAATTGTGGTAAGATAGGAGTAAATTTTAATGGATCATTTTGTGTTGTTAATCAGGTTTGCAGTTTTTACTGGGCCATTTCTGAATAATATCAATATTTTCTCAATATCAATGGAACATTTTTTATTAAAAAACTATGGTCTTGATTTACAAACAAGGCAAGAAGTTATCTTGATTTACAAGGCAAGAAGTTATCTTGTAAATCTATCTTGACTTACAAACAAGGCAAGAAGTTATCTTGATTAACAAACAAGGCAAGAACTTGATTCACCTTGCTGCACAATTTCCTTAAAATTTTCAAACAAAACAGGGGGAAAATGTGCAAGTACTTAACACACCTGCATCAACTATGGCCTCATGGGTAACTTCGAGAAGCAGTCTCAACTGTGGGTCCATACTGTTGGCTTGCTTGGGATGAACTCCAAAAAATGCTGCATCAAACTTTGTCAAATCCTTCAACTTGCCACTCCTCGCTGGTAGTCCGTACATACCTGGAATAATGAACAATGTGTACATGTATTTCCATCCCTCGCTTCTAGAAGCAGCCACAATACATTACTGGGTTGTCACTTATACACAATTATACTGTAGTTGGCGATTGGTGATGACAATAATATTATTAATTTTAGATTTTTGGACGCTAGTAAAGAGATATAGAGGACCCTTTTGTAGCATCCCTGGTTCTTTTATATGCCTGGTGTTAAGCACTGATACATTGGACCTCCATTTTTGTTAAAGTCTCATCCGAAAAACTGATTAATATTTTTAGTTTGAGGAGCAGGGATTGAACCTGCGACTCCTGGGTTTGCAGTCCAAGGCGTTAACCATTGGACCATTCATCTGCTCTGCTGGGAATTTCAATAATTTGGGATGACTGATTTAAAATATAAAAAGTGAAAATGTATTTTAATTTTTATGTAATTCTTTATATTATATAATATTATTATTTAAACCAAAATAATTATACAGGCAAATCTTTGCTTGAACTATTAATAAAAATAAGTTGATAAAAAATGTTATTATTGAAACTATTGTGGCTGTATAGAAGTAAATATCAAGGGGAACAACTCATCATGAAAAAAAGTTTGTATATAAGGGAGATTATAATTAGACGCAGAAAGAGCAGATCTGCCATTGTTCAGTATAGCTTATTTACCCCCACGGGAGAAACATTCTCCAAATATAGAAACCTCTCATGTTTTGCACTCTTTCCTATTTGGGACAAATGTCTCTCCCTTGGGTATTATCCCCCACTCACATATCAAATACACTGGTAAATAAACTCTACATAACCTTTGGCCAGACTCATTTATCAAACATTGCCCAAGGCCACATAGATAAGCAGAGAGCAAAATAGCCTTGTATCAAATCTGGGTCTTACACAAGTCTACACTGGTCACACAGACATGGATAAAATGCTGAATATGACACTACATGTATACAATTAAAGTGGTATTAAATCTTAATACTATATAAATGTATCTACCGAAAACAAATATCAAAATTGTATGAAAAAAATACTACTGTATTTTTTTTAGAATCGATAGCGGAAACACAGATTTTTTTTCTTGGCCTAATGGCACGTTCACATAAATTTTGTGGAAGTTTAGGCATATTAATAACTAAGATAAACTGAACAAATTTCAATGTTTTTTCAAGTATTTTTTTTATTGATAAATGAAATCTATAAAATCAGACTGAAAGTTTGATTTGATAAAACTCCGAACATGCTGGCCTGTGCATGCACGTGAAAATCAACTTATACATTGTCTATTTTGTCTAATGCGCATGTACTTTTATCTGACAATAACTGTTAGCCCGAAAAACAATATAGGTAATTTTACATTTGATTTCTTTTTATAACATTAAAAACATGTTTGAAAATTGGAAGTTTCTTGTTCTGTTTAGTATATTAATAAATCATGAATATTACAAACCTGGCTGCCATCTTGAATCGTCCTCGGTAACCATATCAACACCTTTCATGAGGTTGTCTCTGAACTCTTCCATGTTATCAGACTGTGGCAGACGGCATGACACTCCACTTATGACAACGTCCTGGTGGCACGGTGGCATTATGTCGTTGGTGTTTAGGATGTTAGTCGCCATATTTGTATCTATATCTGGAGTCTCTATATCTTCCTCCGTAAAGGTCGGAGCCTCTCCGAAACTTCTCGCTGGCATTTTCCGTCTTTGCGTAATTTTATACTGAAGATAAAATATAACCTGAATTTATGGTAAAAAATCCACGACACAGAAATAAATTTGATACAATACAATTAATTTTCTATGGTTTTGGTTGCAAGTTTTAAAGCTGGATTTTAATACAACTTAGCAGGCTACTATCAATTCAATATGCTCAACTGAAACTGCGAGTGGCACCATCAACAGATTTCAAGGAAAAATTAACTAATTGCCTTTGAAAACCACCCTTCCCTCTCAGGACCTATTGGGATCACTTTCATCAATACCAATAAATATTCAATTATATAGATCTACTTACATTGGATATATCTAGATATTAATCATATAGATGTATTACAGTATTTTTAAAAACATATTATAATGGAGCTAATTGTTAAGTTTGTATGTGTTATTAATGAGATATTGACTATTAAACCAGTGACTTAATTACATGTTATATCATGTCTCTATTTAAAGTGAATGTATATTTTTCTCTAAAAAAGAAATGTGTTTTTATAACAGAATTATCATTTTAGTAACAAAAAATTATAATGACCGATATATTCTATCTTCTGCTACTACTAGTTTTGAACATGAAGACATACCATGCATTGTAGTTGCTGTCATTACCCACAATGCAACAATCCCCATGGGCGGATCCAAGATTAAGGGGGCGAACTGGTGGGTGCAACACAAAATCTGGCACAAACAGTAAAAACATTATGTATTTAAATAAAATATGGGAGCTTGTATTTTGTGTGCGGGGGGGGGGGGGGGGGGGGGAAGGTTTCATATATCTTGGTGCGACATCTTAATATGATCGAGGCTATTGTACGGTCATTGACTTGCGTATCCGATACGGCGAAATAAAATGCGCATAAATTACTGACCAACGCGAATCTGATTGAGCCGCGCGATACACCGCCGTGGATGGACAGCTTTTCTATTATATCTTTTCTGCTGTCCATAACAGGAGACACAAACATATATAAAAAATCCTTCCTTAAAGACGTGCAATATGTCGCACTACGCGACTCTTCGTATTCTGCCAAATGTGTTTTTTGGCAAATATTAGAAATTACGCGTGTTATATATATAAGATATTCGTTTTCTTAGAAAACGTTGTCATCTGGAAGAGTAAAATGGTCTTAAAGTGCGATTATAAATGATATTTTGACCGAAAATGCGCTTATAATGACCCATCGCGAATAAAATAAAATAGAAACGGACAGACAACAGCTGTCGGTTTGGTATTCTACTTTACTTTCTGTTACTATAAATAGAAACGCATGCGGTGTTCGCTTTTAATCTAGTTGTATCTAATTAGTTGACAGTTGTATCAAATTTAACAATTTAATGTTTCAAATATCTCTCACCTTATTTCGTGTTCCACTGCTGCAACAGAAAAAGGTCCGCACTGTTCAACGTCTAAAATAGTATGTGTAGTTTTACACGACTTGCGTCTCGGATCTGTGCGCACTCATCGGTTCGCCTGACCTGATCACGCGATGTATGGCGATTGCAGAGAGCCAATCGGATTGAGCGATTTTGTTCAATGACATGTGGCGGGAAATTGCGGAGTGTATTGCATCACGCGTTGTCCACGTCATTCGCAGTTTATTGGTATATTTACAAATAAACTCCGGAATGTTCAGGTTTAAACACATGTGATTATTTGTGTATTAAAGAATGAACATGATAGTGATTATTCAGATCTATATAATAACTGGATAATATTTACGCAGGATGATGACATTCTATTGTAGCATACAAAGAAAAGTTATTACTGACATTATTAATTTTATTACAAAATAATAACCAGGCCCCGGTTTCTCAGGTTACCCGCATGTGTTTGAAATGTTTGAATTTATTCTATTTCCATAGGCGTTATGGCCGATATGCAAGATGATGGAGTGATGAACAATATTTTTTGACAGATCATAATTATTTTGATAAAGACGATTTCAAACTTTTTTTCTGTATTGTAGGCCTTAGTGTAGATAAAATTTGAAACATTGCAATATCCAAGATTGAGTCGTAAAATGAAAGCTTTGCAAGAAATACATTCAAATGTTTAATATTGTTTACATAATATTATTTAAATAAAAACTAACACATTGATGTTTATGGATTATAACAAATGTCCTGGAACTTTACATACCATCTTCATTGTTATATCTATATAATTGGATGCCACAAGTTAATTCATTATACGGGTCGGTTGTGTGTTGGTTTTCGGTGCATGAGGTACCAGGTTTGGAAACCAGCGGTCTTAATTATTCTAAATAAATATTCTTTTTTAATGTTCTTAAATGGTCACAAAATACCAAACAGCGGGAGTAAGTGGAAATCATATTTTTATCTTAAAAAACTGACTAGAGTGCAATATTTTGTGTTTCCGGTAGACATCCCACGTCTTGACTCAGTGCATGAGGTAACGGGTTTCAAACCTGCTGGCACCTTTTTATATAGATTTTAAAGTGTTTATATTCTAAGAGTTTGTAAGTGTTTCCCCGATCCCTGAAACCCCACCAATGGGGGATGGGTTGGAGTTGACGCACTCGCCGTGATCCTGTTTACAACCCAATAATTGAAATGTGATTTACACGTGATTTTATTGACAATACACGGTCTTAATCGGAAGATATACACACGCAACAATATCGGCTCATGCAGGTTGTTTTTGTGGAAATGTTTAGATAAACACCTAGTGCATGACGATCAACCCGAAGTTATTTCAAAATCAATGTAGGAGCGTCATTTCAAATTAGAGTAGCGCCATTTATACATATGATATTATGCATACATTGAGATATCTTTTTTATTGACTAAATTCAACAACAACAACAAAAAAAATCAATTCAAAGTGTGTAATGAGTTGTTGTTGCTAATAGAAGTTATTGGCATTAACCGGTGTTTAGCTTGATTAAATATGGCGACGGTGAATGGACAGCTTTTTTTTTATTATTTTGATCAAACTAAAAAAATCTTTAAAATGTGCAATATATCGCACTAACCGGTGTTGAGAACATGGGATACGGTTACTGACATGTGTGTTCTTGATTATCGGATACCCCGGGTGTCTAAACACCATTAATTAAACTTTAAGCCCAGTCCGGGCCCGGACTCCAAGCGCCAGTTGCTCCGTATTCGAGGGGTCACCGCTACCATTACCACTACCACTACCATTACCACTACACACTACTACTACCACTACTACTACTTTTAATATTATTATCCTTATTACTAGTACTTTTACTATTACTGTTACTGTTACTGTTACTATTGTTTATGTGTTGTTACTATTGTTTATGTGTTGTTTTTTTTTCTTTTGTATAATTCAAGATTATCGATTTTATCACGTGCTATGTCACGTTTTCTCAATCATTTGTCATATACATGTATTAGAGGTAGGACCGTTATCATAAATGTGAAAACTCGAGATGTGGCCAAACCCACAAAATAAGATGACAATAAAATATTATCATACTTATTATTATTTTGCATAAACTATCGCATCCTATATAGTAATTGTATATATATTACCATCGTATAGTGTGGGGTTAAAGAATTAATTGATACAATTTCTTATTGTACAATAACTTATAATTGTTGAAATGTGGACATTGCAAAATCACGTAATTTATCTAAAATAATTTGTAATTGCAATGTTGTAATTAATAACTTGACAAGTTTTGCTGTAATAATGCCATTGACCATTTCATGTAAATTTAAATTATATGTAGTCCTATATACAATGTTCTATGTGTATCCTTCTGATAGACAGTTTGGTTTTCCGTATGTAAACCTTGAACTTAACTTGACCTGGTCATATATTTGATATCACCCGGCATCATATTCAACGGCAATTCACCCGAGGCATTCACTGTATACATGCGTCTGCTGATATGTTGATCCGTAAACCTTTTAAATAAACAGTATTGATTTGATTGATTGTACTATGATCGGGTAGCCGATTTTTTTAAATGAAATTTTATTTAACCCCACGCTACCCCATCCAAATGAATATTTTTAGAGAATACTCCATTTATTTTGTAATTACAAGTTAGGCGTTATTTTGTTGCTGGCGCGACTGCAGCAAGTCACTGGCTTACCTGATCAAGAAGTAGAAGAGACACAGTCACCTAAGACAGAAGAAAAAGAAAGAAAGAAATAAGAATATGGCTCTTAATAGAGATACCAGGCAGGTCCGGATTAAGGGTTCACATTGTGAGGGAGCAGGGTCGTAACAAGAAGTAAACTTACACTGAGGCAACTTATAGTAATGTAGGGAGGGGAAGTGTCTGGCATCTCCTCCCCAACCCCCCTCCCCCTCCCCCGACACATACACACACCCCCTATCATAGGAAAGCATTGTCAGAAAAGTAGTTTTGTTGTTTTTTTGCAAATATTTGCCCCTTTCTTGTTCGGGGATATGGCAAACTTGCTGAATTCCTGGCAGTTGTTGCCTCAAACTGGTTTGCTTTAAATATAAAAAGGATATTAATTTTCATTAAAAATTCCATTTACAAGGTTTGACTGATTCTCAAATCTACCCTTATGGCAACTACCTGGGTGTACTTCGGGGGGGGGGGGGGGGGGGGGGGGGGGGGGGTTTGGGGGGGGGGGGGTCATGCACAGGACGTTCATTTTCATTATAAACAGTGGGTGTACATCCATAATTTTACAATATTGTTTATCAGGATGACTCGTTTTTTAAATATTTATTGAAAGGGCACAATTGTACGCTTTTAGTTAGTATACGTCAATTGCCCCTGTGTCCGCTACTTGGTACAAACTAGGGCATTTGAAGTCTCTTATCTTATTGTCCTGGTCAAGTTGCCTTTAGAAAACTGACATGAGTCGGCCGCTATTAATATAATTATAAGATAACACAGCAATACAATTTTAATGAGGACAACCTCCAATGACAGAATCGTAACTTCATACTCATGGTTGATTCATTAGTTGAAGGGTGGCATTAGAGAGCACCTGGCGCACGCCACACCTCCTAAAAGTTATCAAATATAGTTAAACTGGTGAGAAATATGGCGCCTGAGTTGACACACACTCGCCCTCTCCATCCCCTCCTTTAAAAACAGTCAAATGTAAGTTTGGCAAAATGGCACAATCATCTTTCTTAATAAGACAGTGGTACTTCGTGGCTGAGTGGTCCAGGGCGCTTTTCATGATCATTTACCTCTCATCGCTAAGGTTGCATGTTTGAGTCCCTCTCCGTCCAATGAGAAGGTTTGCCAGTTACTTGTGGAAGATTGTTGGTTGTACTCGGATTCATTCTGAGGTTTTCCTCCACCAATGATACAGGAATGCAATATATAACATGAATTGTGTTGAAAATGGCATAAGCCCAATTCTAATAAACAATTAAACAGACAGACACCAGACAGACGGACGGACTTTCTGGTGGCAGTGATGTTGTGGGGTGCGGTTTTTATATGTTATAAAACATCTTTGTTTTCATAAAACAAAACAAAACCTATTTTCTTCCTAACCCTAATGTCACAAACCTTGAGATCCAACCCTAATGACACTAAAAAAGAATGAAAAAATGTGAAAAAAGGTAAAAGAAAAATGTGAAAAAAATGGAATTAACCCCACAATGCCATTTGGACGGGTTTTCGCACTTGTGGGGTGAACATTGCACCCCACAAGTACCAAAAAAAACACAATGCCATTCTGTACTGGCAACGCAACCCACAACTGCCGCTCCAGACGTACGGACGGACGGACGGGCTGGTGGGTGGGCAGGGCAGGGCAGGGCAGGGCAGGCAGGCAGACATTTGCTGAAAATGTATGCCCACCCCCCTATAAACCCCAAATGACTAACTTTAAAGAAAATGGAAGGAAGAAACAAACAATAAATAGATGTGTATTGTTTAATTACAGAACAAAATGGCATACAAGCACAATAGCAACTTATACAAAATAAATAGATAGAATAAACAAAATAAATAAGGATGAATGCACTGCTTGACATACAGTTTCCGTAGAATTTAAGCAGGTCAAAATCATACTCATATCAATCATATATATCAGACACACACATATATGTCAGACATACATTATCAGACACACTCATATTGTCAGACATACATGTACACATTTAAATTAGACATACTCAAAGATATAAATTTAATCACATATATAAGACTTATTGGTATACATTGCATATCAGACATACAAACATGTATTCATTTATAGCATACTTATTCATATGTATCAGCCTTATTTATTATATCAGACATACTCATATATATATCTATATCAGATTTGCTCATATACATTGTATGTTAGACATACAGCTCGAACTTATTCAGTTATATATCAGACATATGAAATTGATAAAAAAAAATATATTCAATTAACAAATTTAAGGCTCTGCTTACTTTCATCAATGAAAAGAGAAATTTAGAAAGCAATTAACATTCTGAAGTTTTGGCTTGGTTGCCATCTTCGATTTCTTGGTTTCACCTCCAGTTATGCCAATTAATGTTGGTTGTTTCATAAACTACAAAACCTGACAAACATTTTGGTATATAACATTGCTTGTATATATCAGATTTACTCATATATATATCAGATTTACTTGTACTCGTATATATCAGATTTATTCATACTCATATATATCAGATTTACTCATACTCATATATATATATCAGATTTACTTGTATTCATACATTATCAGATTTATTCATATTCTTACATATCAGATTTGCTCATATTCATATATATCAGATTTACTCATATATATATGTATTTACTCATACTCATATATATCAGATTTACTCATACATATCAGATTTACTCAAACTCATATATATAAGATTTTCTCATATTCTTACATATAAGATTTACTCATATTCATATATATCAGATTTACTCATATATATTGACTTTACTCATACTCATACATATCAGATTTACTCATACTCTTTCATATAAGATTTACTCATATTCTTACATATCTGATTTACTCATACTCATATATACCAGATTTACTTATACTCATATATATATTGACTTAACTCTACTCATATATATAAGATTTACTCATATTCTTACATATAAGATTTACTCATATTCTTACATATCAGATTTACCCATGCTCATACATATCAGATTTACTCATTCTCATTTAAATCAGATTTACTCATACTCACATATATCAAAATTACTCATATTCATACATATCATTTACTCATACTCATACATATAACATTTACTCATACTCATGTATATCAGATTTACTCATACTAACGTATATCAGATTTACTTATATTCACATATATGAACTTTACTCATACATATCATTTACTCTTACTTGTATATTAGATTTACTTATATATATCATTTACTCATACATATCAAATTTACTTATACATATCAAATCTACACATACTCATATATATACATAAGATATATTAATACTCACATATATCAGAATTACTCATTCTCATACATATCATTTACTCATACTCATACATTGAATATTTTCTCATACTCATACATATCTGATTTACTCATACACATACATATTAGATTCATTCATACTCATACATATCAAATTTACACATACTCATATATATACATAAGATATATTAATACTCACATGTATCAGAATTACCCATTCTCATACATATCATTTACTCATACTCATACATTGAATATTTTCTCAATACTCATACATATCAGATTTACTCATACACATACATATCAGATTCATTCATACTCATACATATCAGATTCACTCATACTCATGTATATCAGATTTACTCATACACATTCATATCAGATTTACTCATACACATACATATCAGATTCATTCATACTCATACATATCAGATTCACTCATACTCATGTATATCAGATTTACTCATATTCACATATATGAACTTTACTCATACTCATACATATCATTAACTCATACTTGTATATCAGATTTACTCATATATCATTTACTCATACATATCAAATATACTCATACTCATACATATCAAATGTTTTCTTACTCATATATATCAGATTTACTCATACTCATATATATCAGATTTACTCATACTCATATATATCAAATTTACTCATACTCATACATATAAGATTTACTCATATTCTTATATATCTGATTTACTCATACTCATATATATCAGATTTACTTATATCCACATATATGAACTTTACTCATACATATCATTTACTCTTACTCGTATATCAGATTTACTCATATATATCATTTACTCATACATATCAAATTTACTCATACATATCAAATTTACACTCATATATGTACATCAGATATACTCATACTCACATGTATTAGAATTACCCATTCTCATATATATCATTTACTCATACTCATACATTGAATATTTTCTCATACTCATACATATCAGATTTACTCATACTCATACATAACAGATTCACTCATACTCATACATATCAGATTCACTCATACTCATGTATATCAGATTTACTCATATTCACATATTTGAACTTTAATCATACTCATACATATCATTTACTCATACATCAGATTTACTCATATATCATTAACTCATACATATCAAATTTACACATACTCATACATATCAAATGTATTCATACTCATACATATCAAAATTACTCATACTCATACATATCATTTACTCATTCTCAAACATATAATATTTACTCATACGCATATATATCAGATTTACTCATATTCATATATATCAGATTTACTTATACTCATATATATTGACTTAACTCATATATATCAGATTTACTCTTATTCATACATATCAGATTAACTCATACTCATGTATATCAGATTTACTCATATTCACATAAACATGAACTTTACTCATACATATCATTTACTCATTCTCGTATATCAGATTTAATCATATATATCATTTACTCATACATATAAAATTTACTCATACTCATACATATCAAATTTACACATACTAATATATGTACATCAGATATACTCATACTGACATATATCAGAATTACTCATGCTCATTTATATCAGATTTACTCATACATATCAGATATACTCATACAAATCAGATTTACTCATACTCACATATATCATCTTTATTAACACTCATATATATCAGATTTACTCATATAATTTTGTATCAACACATTACAGTAACTGTTATATATGGCTACCAGTTATCTAAGAAACACCTCCGATACATATATAATCATATAAAAAACTCTGAGTAGAACCACCATCATTGGGCAAGTAACGACATCAAAATATACTCAAATCATGTAAACATTGCAGTCCCGATGTACTGCAACCAGTTGTCAGCTCCGTCCAATTTTAAGAGTAAAAATTCATTGCAGTTGAATGCAATAAAAATGCCAATATACAAGTAGTTAAAATTGCATACCTTATATTTCCTTATAAGCATCCCCGGCGGCGTAACATTTTACAAGGTGGGGGCTTTTAGTGTTTAATTGGTATTACTAACATACGATTTTTATGTGAGTTTGTGCTTTTTAAGTATCTGGATTAAAGGAATTTTCATTTAGAAAGGTACATCTTACTTTTTAATTTTCCAGAAAAATAGGTGGTGTGGGGGCGGGGGGTGGGGTGGGGGGGGGGGGGGGAGGCTTTTATTAAAGGGGGGGGTGTTAATAAGGGAATATATGGTATGTGTTATTTTTAAAAATATCATATAATAGTAAACAAAAGTGTTTCAAAAATACATCCAAGGGAGAAAGGGTCCCTTTCAGTTAAATATCAATATGGCACTACCAGTAAAAACCTGAGTGTGAAACTTATACTCACGAGGTAGATTTTTGTTTAACATTGCTAAAAAATATTTTGAAAATGCAAGAGTTGTCATAATGTTTAAAACATTGCTTAAAAGATGATGTTTGAAATAATTCGAAGTTATTTGTTTTACAAGTTCATGATCACAACATAGATAAATCAAGTTTGCAGTCTTCCTGGGATCCTGGAAGGATATAACCAGTAATGGAGCACACCGTTCTTTCTGCATATTTTGACTGGGTACTGAATTTTCATTCTACAACCCATCTATGTGCTCATCCTACCATACTGTGACGTTCGGACAGTTAATGATTTGATGAATTAAAACATATGGCACAATATATTTAATCTTAAAGCCATCATGGTAAAATTTAATAATAATTAAAATTAAATAAATATTCAATGTGTTTGATATGCAAGAAAAATAATCTTACATGACTTTTTCGGTCCAGATAGGAAATTCTGTCCCTTGGGATACATGTTTCATGGGAACTCTGCAGAACCTCGTTCCTTCCAAAAACAGTTATCCCTCAGAATGGAATTTTCTATTCGAACCTCAAACCCATACAAGATTCTTAATAATCTTTGCAAGTAACTGATAACTTTTTCACTTGAATCAGAGATGAGAGATATGAATGACAATGAGACTTAATGTTGTATATCATCATAGAGATTGTGGCTGGGCCCCTGCATTGATAGTCAGATATGCTCCCGACTGAATTAACCTGGCCCGGTCTTCCAGTTAGAGACATGTATGAAATATAAATCATGTAATTTTATCCATTCCGTGGCAACCATTTTGTTTCCTGTAAGCCATGATATGCCAGAGTGAGACCTCCATCCATGTAAAGGCAACCACAATACCCACATGCCAGAACTGGTGGCTGCAACCAATGTAGTCAAACTGACCTGAAAATAAACAGTTAGAGCTAAAAATAGTTTATAAACTTTGTTAACGTTGTGAAACAAAACTTCCTCAACTTTGGCAATTCATGCTCAAGGCTTTCCTGGGCAGAACCTGTACTAAGTTCATGGGGATAATGTCTTTGCTCAAGGATACCAACCATAGTCATAATGATGATGGGGACTTGAACTCACAACCCTCTGATCTGGAGTCCAATGCTCAACTACACCAGGCACTCCATACACCCCATGTGACCCTGACAATCCATGCCTTGGGAAAATATACCAAATCACAATTTTTGCCATCCTGTAAAACATAGGCAAGCATTCATAGACAAGTATACTGAATGGAACAGCTAACATGCCACCAGATATTTTATGTACATGACATTTTATGTATTTTCTTAAAAAGTGTCGAACCAATTTCTTTGAAATTTGGACTTGAATAAGGGATAACATAAAAAAATGTCTGTTTATGTTGTATAGAAATTTTTATAAAGCTACTCAATATTTTGATGAAAATTTTAAGATACAAAAGTGGCAGGCTAGCCGTTCTGTTCAGTACATGTATATTAAAAACAGGATCATAAAAAATTATATGAAAAAAAATGTTTACAATAAAAAGTAACCTAATTTAAAGGGGGTATAAAAGTATTTTTCATTTTTTTTAAATATGCTTAAGCAATTTTTCCCCAAAATATCACGCCTATTTATACTCACTTAGCATGTATTGTTAAAATAATATTTATTTATACATGCTAGAATAGTAAACTGAGGTTTCCTAACTTGGCCTACACCCCTAGGTTTCCTTACTTGGGCTACCCCTAGGCTAGACTTAAAATAGATTTTCCGTTTAAAATTGAAACATAATTTTGTGCGATTTTAAATGAGTCAGATGATTTCATTTTGATTTCAGTTTGATCAGTCATACAGTTTTATATGTTGTAACTGTGTTTCATTGTAGAAAGAGTCCGAATGACGATGTGAAGGTTGTCAAGCAGAATCTTCAGTGCGTTTTATTTTTGGAATGACATTTTAATTTTGTTTCAAGTTTATCACTCTGATTGAAATATCTCGTTATGGTGGATTTTATATACAAGTCGTTCAGATTTTTATTTATTAATGATATTCAGGTGCTTTTTATCCATTTTAATAATCGGTTTGTTTTTAAGACATTTGAAGCATATTTTCCTGATATACTCCCATTGAATGACCACACTAGTCTTTAAAATAACTTGACCTTTTGTTTCTTATAGAACTATTGTTCTGTTATTGTTCATCTTCCGCCCTCATAACATAATGCTATATCATCACATTATTTTACGGTGCAGGATTGTGATAAACCCATGACATACTTTTGATAAAGTAATATCACTTCCGATTCATTGTCGGTGCTTTCTGTATAACTGACGTCAATTTATCATGATAAACTGACGTATTATTTATTATTGAATTTATTTAATTTGTTGGCAAGAATGATATAATGCAATAATCTCACATAGTATATTTTTGCTAACTCGTTTAATAAATTCAATAATAAATAACCACTCATGTATGATCCTCTATACATATTACAATGTATGTAAATAACCATTTTAGTTTGCCCATGTTAAATGGAAATATTTACTGACAAAATGTACTTGTCCATCAGCCCAGGGCAAAACATGGTTCACAGGCCAAGGTTGATAATGGAACATGTAGCTATATACAAATAACCTGGCCAAAATGGGCTGAAGGGATGGATAGAACAACTTGACATCACCCATTTTTTAAGTTGGTACACGTGACATTCCAAATACAATCAGCATAAAAAATATTATCCTTAAAACTTATATACCATTAACGTTTGTAATTTGAAAAGTTTGTATATGTGGTTTTGCATTCAAAATATAATCTGCATAAATAAATTATCCTTTATAATTCTTTAATAGTTTGTAAATGTTTTCAAGTCAGAGAGATGTGAGACACTGATTACTAACGAGACAAACAGCAATGTTGAAATCATTTCCATACATCAAACCTATCTCAGCCAATGCAGACTGATAGACTCTTCCAGTCTTGTTTTTTAAGCAATCCGTTATTATTCAAAAGGGGTGTTGTATCATGTATAGACTGAGTGCCAAACAATATAGACCCTGGTCAGACTGTCAGTGACCCCAGGCTGAACTGGGTTTGCCTTAACTGTACTGAAATAAATCTAGCCAGTCAGGTCTCTTTCACATTATAAAAGGGATTTACTCAAAAAGTACAGACAATCATGCGTTTTTTTAAAACTTTATTCATTTAAGAAGTTAGTATTAAAAAAAAAGGTAAACTGTAAGAACAATAATACAACAAGTAAGTCTGATATAAAAACGACAACAAAACATTTCAGTAATTACCATTAATTAATCATAACAGAAATGATAGAGCACTTGTATGTTATTAGTTATGTTAAATGTTTTTATTTAAAAGAACTGCATGATGCTTCGTGACTTGATAACACTGGTTAACCCTTTACTTCATATAGACACCTTTGGACACCTCTAATATAGATGCCTTTGGACACCTCTAATAAAGAAGCCTTTGGACACCTCTAATAAAAAAAACTTTTTGAATTATTGAGTGAATTATGTTTATATTAACTGACAGAGTGGAAAACAGTGCAGGAAGTGTTCAGATTGCTCATTACGAGCAATCTGAACTCTTCCTGCACTGTTTTCAAAGGCCTTCTGTGATTGGTTCGGGAAAAGGCGTATTTATGGAGTAAAGGGTTAAACAGGAGTGTTACCATACAATCATTCAGAAATGCACCTTGCTTTAAACTTTTATTATGCTTTGATTGTGTTTTTAAATGGGGTTTAAAATAAATTACAATAGATTCGTAACATATACATGTATATGGATCCAGTTTTACTGGGGAGGGAAGACTCCACAAACAGTATGCTCAGCTCAGCCTTAGTGCCCAGCTTAGTCCAAAAACCTTATGTGAGAAAGTTAGCCAGTTATTTGCAGGACGGTGGATTCTACCCGATTCATAATGTTCATAAGTCTGAGGACTGCCTCCACCAATAAAACTGGATGTGATTATAAGACTCTTACATAGTTTGGACGTTCAGATAGAATATTCTGTCTTGAGATCCTGAACTGAAAAAGCCATGTAACATTATTTTTCTTGCATACCAAACACATTGAATATTTGTTCTAATTGAAATTATTATTATTATTTTCACCATGATGACTTTTTCAAAGTCAAATAAGATATATTACATCATATGTTTAGATACGGCACGTCATGAATTATACAAACATCACAACAGGGTCAGATGAGCGCATGGAGGGGGTGTAGGATGAAAATTCTGTATTCAGTAAAAATAAATGTAAAACCTTGTCCGGTATGCAAGAAATATAATCCTAACGCCTTTTAAACCCATTATATGAGATGGGCAGTTATCTTATTCTTCTCCAGAACAAAACAGAAACTTAGTATCTTTGGTATCATTATAAAGCAAAAATAGGTCAAATCTCATAACTCATCAGAGTTACAATCAAAGACTAATTAAATTCACATTGTTGGAAAGGGAATAAATGTAGCTTCAGCCCTTAGTCAACAAGGCAAGGCATAAAAATGCACTTTTCCGAAATTATACATGAATCAGACTAACTATCATCTGCAAGCAACTGAGGATTCAAAACTTCAACAAAAAGCTGCGTCGAGCTGCAACTCAGAATTAAGAGGCGTAACAACTATTCCCTATTATGCTGCAGTAAAACAGTCAATATACAAGGTGATCAGCAAACATGCCAAAGATGTAAACATTTATATTCTGACAATGAACTGATCCTTTGACTATCATATTTACTCAAGCATTCTCAAAAAGCTGTATTATACGGTTATAATAACATTATATATATGTTTAATGAGTCATATTCATATTATTCCAGTTTATATTGCATGAATGAATTAAGATTTTACGGCTTTTAAACACAAAAAGGTTATAAATTATGAGATCAACCGAAAGAAAATTTTCAGTCCCACTCTCCAATTACTCTGCAGGTATAAATAATCTATGCCCATTCTGCATATTTATTTGTTGATGCGTTTAACAAAAACAAAAATATATGTAAAATGAACCTAGAACATTTATACCTCCAGAGCTGCAGAGTTTAAGTAAATTGTATCTAATACTAATATTCCATTTGTTGTTACAGCATTCCTACTCTTGCCATCACTCATGTAGCACCCTGGAACCACACAGGGATTGTTACAGTACTACAGTAATTAAAATAATGAAAAATTATTAAACAGACAATGCACCATTTGGAGGATTCCTGCCCCTCTGCAGTGGTTGGCAGTTATCATCTGTAGCCACCAAGTTTGAATTTACTGATTATCTTCATAAAGCAAAAATATGCAAAATATCATTATAGACTGATTGAATATTTAAAGTCATTTTTCTGCCATCAAGGACTAACAGACAATCAGTTAACCTAACCACTCTTTCCTGGGATCCTGGAAGGTAAAACAGTACTAGAGCACCCCATCTCTGCAAGTAACTGATAACTTTCCCACTTGAATCAGCAGTGAGTAATCATTATAGAGTTACAATCAAAGATTAATTGAATTAGAATAAACAGAGTTTAACTTGGTTAATACCAATTTTTTTAACTTGATTGCGAAGAATGCTCAGAGATTATATGAACTGCTCGCAATTCCATTTCCTGTGTAGTAGCAGTACTGATTGTTGTTTTATGAGAGGCATGAAGTCAAGCTGGCGGTCAAAGTCACAACCTCTGTCATGTATGGCCAACACTCCATCTACAGCACTACTGCCCCGCAAGGAATTTAACCTTAACACTCTTTTCTGGGATCCTGGAAGGTTAACCAGTACTCAACCACACCCTTCTCCGCAAGCAACTGATAAACTTCCCATTGAATCAGCAGCGAGAAACGAATTATAATGAAAAGTAATGTCATATATCAATCATCATGAAGACTGAAGCCAGGTGGTATTCAACACCTGCAACACTTGCAACACCTGGATTGATAGTCAGTTGCACTACAAACTGGGCTAACCCGATTGTGTAGCAGAGGAGACCTTTTTCATGATTACATACAGATATTTGCTTCCTGGACTTATGAACCAAAAGTCATATATCTATAACGGCTCTAAAATGTCAGACTCGCACTGCTATTTACAATAGTGTGCAAAATAAAACATGGAATATTTCAATATAATTTTTTCTTGTGCTTGTTTAAACTCTTTCACTTCCAATGTTGCCAATTACTGCCAAACTGCCCAGTGCCAATGTCGCCATTTGGCAAAGAAGATACTCTTTATTGGATCCACATAATAAACCATAAATTTTTAGATGATGGTGATGATGTATAGCAAATTTGATTAGAATCAGATGAAAACTGTAGAAGGAGTTGAGGCCACAAGGTACACAAATCAGAGAAAGGGGGCATATCTCCATAATAATCTTGTTGGAAAATCCTGATGAAATGCGCTTGTTCAGCTGTACCCAGTTTTACCATTTTTACCAGAAATAAATTTGGCATTTCCCCAGAAAATTGGCAGCAAAAGAGTGAAAGTACAGGTTGATTTAAAATGTAACAAGCATGTCGTAATATATTTTCCATCTTTTGGTATTCATTCAAAGTGAGATCATTCTAACAATACAAAACAACCGGAGGTGCTAAAACAAGGTACCATGCAATATGGCACATCTATAATTGATATGCTGAATATTTAGCATCCTTTCAAACTTATGCCATCGAGGGCTAACAGACGATTATTTAACCCAACCATTCTTTCCTGGGATCCTGAAATGTTAACCAGTACTTGAACACACCCATCTCCGCAAGTAACTGATAAATTTCTCAATATAATTGTATATCAATCATAACAGAGACTGCGGCCAGGTAGGAATTCGAACTCAGATGCACGACTGACTAAGCTAACAAGCTCAGCGGCACATCTATACTTTCCAAAAATGAGAACCAAAACTAAATGTTTTATCTCAACCGTCAAATAATTTTTATTGTCAAACATTAGAAAGCAACCTTCCCCCTCAAATGATATCTATATAAGTTTTTATGCTCCTCACATGAAGAGCTCACATAAACACTGACATAATAAGACATAAATGTTTCTTTTTTACTACTAATCATTATGTAGGTAATGAAATAAAAGGGAGGTAACTTCTTGAAAATTACCAGTATCATTTGTGTGCCTTGTTTTGCACAAGTGATTTAATAGTTATTAATTAATTAATACTGGGAAATGTCAGTGAATGTATACATGTAAAACTGAAATGCTATAATATTGAGGTGCCATTAAAATACATAAATATCACAGTATTGATAATAAATCACACACAGTATTGATAACAACATCACATGGATAACTGGAAATCTCAGTATAACTAAGAAAACCCCAGTACTTTCCTGAACAATATAAAACAAAATATGTGTTCTCCAATCGGAAATGTATAGGTCAGATTTTAACATTAATCTAACTTGAGTGAAAAGCATTATATTTAGCAGAATAATTTTAACTAAAATATAAATACTGGTTGGTTAAACATTTTAAACTCGATAGTAAATTATATAACAAAAATTATTATTGTTGTTTTAATATTCTATTTAAAGCTAAGAGTAAAGAATCATTATTGAAATATTTCGAAACCAGACTGTTAATTTTTATTTGGATATTTTAGTAGAAAACTTAAAAGTTAGTTATTGTTAAAAATTTCAAACTAGAGCATAGATTATTGTTGTGTTTTCAATGTTTTAAAATAGAATGTAAATCATAATTATTTGAATATTTGAGACTAGAGTGTAAATTATCAAAAGAATTCAAATATTTCACAGTTTTCATCTAAACATAGAATTTCAGGAAGTAACACTCATCATGGGTACCAAGTATTAAATGTAATCAGTTTTCAATATTATTTCCTTAAAGTTGAAACACAAAAAAATATTGTCATGGATTCCTTTGTAATCAAAAAACAAAGTAAAAATAGAAGCAAACACATTTAAAAGAGTACAAAGATACATGATTAAGAATAAAAACCAAATAGATAATATGTTATGTAGAGTAATGAAAGTTTTGTAAACTACTGCAAAATCTTTACATCTTATAACAAAATAATTGAGCAAAAATGGTTGACGATTTTTAGAAATGAACTCCATTCTCGTAAAACATGCTTTATGTATATAAAGCTTTCCTGCATGGAATGACATTTTTCTAATTTTCTTGGTCCCATTTAAACTGACAATCGAGAAAATAACATTTTTACAAACATACTTTTGTCAATAACTGCAATGGGAGATGAAGAACAATTCAATTGTTCAACTGATGATTTTCAAAGCGTGCAGAAACATAGAAAAATATTGCTTAGACAATTAAGTTTACATTGAAATCACAAATATATTGTTCTATAATATACTTTAAATAAATAAACATGACAATCTGCAATGGAAAGTAATGCCACTCAGAAAACAGTAATAAGTCACAAAGAGTATTAAATAAACAGACATGTATATAATAGATGGTGTGATAGTAAATGATTACAATTACAGGTACTTCACTGTCCTAGTCTGTCAGATCACACCTTATCATTCCTAGGATCCGCCAGACAATAAACCAGTATGAAACACACCTTATTTAGTCGAGTCTCTCTGACTACTTTTTCACATATTCAGAGGCGGGAGACTACTTGCCATAGAACATAGTTCAAGACCAATTGACTGTGGTTTTGCAAGGATTCAGACTCATGACCCCTGGACTGACTGCTGGTTGAAGTAAATGCCAATATAAACATAAAGAATTCAAGTTTTTAATTATCAATCCATCCAAATCTGAGTAACTTATTATCTCAAGATATTGAAAAAGAAGTATGCAAATATGAGTATTGTTTTTTTGAAAATTCAGCGTCATCTTTTGCTAATGAGGGCTAGCAGATGATCAGTTAACATTACCACTCTTTCCTGGGATCCTGAAAGGTTAACCAGTACTTGAACACACCCATCTTCACAAGCAATTAATATATTTCCTACTTGGATCAGTGCAGAGTAACAAAAGACAGTAAGATGCAATGTCATTTTATTCATCACGCAGGCTGTGTGGCCGGGCGGGGATTCAAACTCACGGTCCCTTGCTCTTGAATCAGCAATTGAGACAAATGACAAAATGATGCAATGTCTCATATATCAAATATCATGGAGACTGTGACTGGGCGGGGGAATTCAAACTCACAATGCCTGAAATGATAGTCAGATAAGTTGCCGACTGAGCTAACCTAGACTGGTACTGATTTATGTAAATTCCTACATAAACATAAGCAAGTCAAGATTTAAGTATCTACCCATCCAAGTATGAATAACTTACTACCTTCAAATATTGCACAAGAAGTATGGAAGTAAAAGTAATTCAGTAGTACATAGCGTCAATGTACGACAGACATAAATTCTTTGCAGATAAAGGAATATCTGAGTATTTGAATTAAACACAAAAAAGCAACATTCACATTCTGTTATGTGGGTAGTACAGGTAACTCTTTGACAAATGCCGTTGAAGCGTCCAAGTACTTTTGAAAGTGTTTGAGTACTTGTGTAGCACTTATCTGTGACATTCTTGCGTATTCTGAAACATGAGTAATTCGCCTCCCGCTCTGTGCCAGAAGGAGAATGCGACAACAACTATGATGTGCCACCACTGGTGACTACTCCCCAGGTAGTTAAACGAGCCTGAAATGAACAAAATACCACATTGTCACGTGCATCCTTACTCTTACTTTCATAGCAATTTTGTCATCTGTATTTTTACTTATATAATAGTAATTTAATAATTTGGTTGACCAGTGTAGCACTCAATTTTTTAATGACCACTTCAGATACTTATATGCATTCTTACTCTTCTTTAAAAACAGTTTTGAAATATAGTATGTGCTTTAATATTCCTGTTTCATGACTGAGTTTACCTGACATTTGTAGTTAAAAAAACTAGTTGTGATCTATAAAATTTTATTTTATTTATTTTAAAAAACATATTAATGGTAACACAACATAAACATGTCTACCCTTAAAGCATCAAGGTGGTTTGTGCTTTCATATTTCATGAACCTATAACACCTTGATGCTCTAATGATTTGACTATTGACTTGCTGTACTAGCTGCCACAACAACCAAGCAGTAACAAATATCTGGTTAATCACATACATACATTATTTACCATTTCAAATACGGATAAAAGGTAGTAAAAATACAAGTTCAATGTGGTATAATGTTTTTTGTCCATCTTTAACATGAAAACATATGGTAACCAACAAAAATTAGTTCACAGCAATTAAGTGTTTGTTATTTTCTAGTTTCTAAATTTAGTATCAGCAAGTACACGATAATAGTATCAAGTATTGTTGGGCAAATACAAAATGTGGCAAATACAAAATAAGTGAGCGGATGATTGAAAGTAGAAAGCAAAGAAATAATCAGTAACTATTGAGCATATACCAGGTTGTAATAGAAAGCAAGAATATAATTGATGTCTCACTACACAGTTGTGTCCCTTTTTTAGTGAAAGCAACATGATTCTTGCACTTAAAAAAGTGCTATGTAATTTGGTTTGGAATATAGTTCATAGGAGTTTAGTTTTCTTGCTGCAGATGAGTAGAGCAAAAGCTGATACAGCATGTACTGCAATGGTGTTAAAAAGTGATTTTCAGCAGATACATCCCTGCTATGAAAGAAATACTTGGAATGATTAACAATAGGTAAACATTTAACATTTCCATACCTGGTAAGAATCTCTCGGGAAACTTCGTAATGTAGAATGCAAATGCCAGAATTCCCAGACCGTACATCACAATGACTTTAGGAATAAATAACTGGAATGAACAAATATCATATAATATTATACATCATATATAGTTTGAAAAAAGTAACTATCTTCTTGTATATTTGGAGAGTGAAATTCTGCCAAGAACTGTTTTTGAAGATTGCAAATACATATATTTTGACAATATGAATGGGGTTTAACGCCATTTTCAACACATTTCAGGTTGTATATGGCATATCAAGTTTTACTGGTGGAGGAAGACCCCAGACTGAGTCAGACAGTAGAACTAATGTCCTTACACAAGTATGGTAACTGGAAACTTTCTCACATAAAGCAGGACTCCAACCTACGACCTCAGTGGTGAGAGGTTAGTGGTCTTGAGATGGCGCCTTAAACCACTCGGCCATGGAGGAGCCTTGCCAATAGGAATATTTAAGGATTAAAATAAACATGGTATTTTTATACTGTGCACTATGCATACAAGAGAAGGAAAAGGCACTTATTCAACTTTAGAATTAAAAAATGTGTCAACCAGACTTGAAATCACTTATTTCTCTTAACATTATATTTGGATTAAAGACTCTAGAGTGGTAAGTCAAGATTATTTTCAATTAACAATAGGCCCAATTGAGCATGAGGATGCTTTACTGGATTATAGCGGCCAACTGGCCAAAGTGTATTTTCAAATTTCACAATATTAACTCATTAAACACCCTGAGACTAGAAAACTGTGCAAATAATTGTTTGCATAGTATATATTTATACATGTACAAAATATATTTAACGATTTAACATACTTGAACAATTTCTGCGGACCAGCCACCATTCAAGAAGTACCAATGAGATGCAGGCACAACACCATACCCTACTAGACCAATGTAAACAGCTATACGTTGACGGAACCAGCTGTTGGAGAAGTAGCTAGGGTGGAACTGTACAAACAATGTCAACCCGGATAATACTGCTATAGTAAATAAATATATGTCCCGCCATATCTGCAAATAAAATTGTGTTATGGTAAAACATGTATTTGCAAAATGACATTTGCAATAAATCATGGCAGTAGTTTATGCCACTGACTTTTTATTTAAGAATCAAGACAAGCTCCAAGTACTCAGGACTTGAACCTTGAACATTTAGGTTGAATGCTCTGCTGGCTGAACAAGCCAGACAGCTAACATGTATACTTTATTCCGATTGGTTATGTACAGTGTGAAACATATTTTACAACAAATTTCGAATTCATTCTCAAATTTCACAGACCCAAAAATTATCTGAACAAATCTTGAAATAGGGGCCACTTTAATAGAGCAAGAAAAATTATGACATTAAAAATGACCATGTTGGTCGAGGACTCAAGACACAAGCATTTGATAAGGGCGCTCTGCCAACAGTATAAGATCACCTATACATTTCATACCTTAATATGAAGTTAAAACATACAATAATACTTACAGACAAGCAATAAAATGCATAATGCACAGCTGGTAAATAACAGCCTACAACTCCTATAAGTATTCCAGCTAGATCTACAGCCAACCATCGTTTACTCGCCTTCTCTGAATGACAGCCAAACATGTGGAAACCAGCCGAACATAGCATACAAAACTGAAAATATTGGCGATTCAAAATTATGATTTGTATTGTAACTACCGGTAATTAAATCATTATGCATGTTATTCAGTGAATTGTCATTATACAGACAACATTTTCGGCAGAAGAATGAAATATGCTTTTTCATGATCAGACAACAAAAGTCCAAGTATGTGTCCACAAGAGTAAAGTTATTGTAACTGTCTTTTTCATGTTGTTTATATTTATTTCATGTAAAAAATAACTATAATCTTAATACTCTAATTAAATTGTATTTACTATTTGATCTATCATTATGTTTTTGCTTTTCATACAAATGATTTTTCTTTTAATACAATTAAATGTGTAAAATTGTTGATTATCTATAACATAACTGACATATCGAGCACACAATAAATTAATATGTTGTAGACACCAATAAAACTGTACGCCATAAATAACATTTAACAAACCCCTTTAAAACCACACAAAAAGAGAAAACTACCTGGTAACATATCAGTCCAACTGTAACTATGATGTGGTCGGCCAGATTGCCGCCATGACGGGGAATCTCTATGATGTTGTCGTATAACATGAAGAATAAGAACACGAAGAATCCTCCTAAATGAGACCAAATATTGATTGTTTCGTTGGACCAAATAAACATGCTGTAAAAGAAAAAAAATAGGTTTTAATATCAAAAATGTTACATAGTGATTATACTTATATAAATAAGATTAGTTAGTTTATACGGATTTATTTTAGCTCGATTGCGATGAAAGCTCAGAGCTAATATTAACCGTTCTCAAGTCCGCTTTCTGGGTAGAACCAGTACTGAGTGTTGTTTTATGAGAGGCGTCGGGTCAAGCTGGGGATCAAACTCGCAACCTCTGGTGTGAGCGGCCAACACTCAACACTCTATCCATAAGATTAGTTGGCCTTTTTTTGAACATTTGAATTAGAATTAAACAATTGCTGTTTACTGTTTTTATATATAAATACATCTTTGAAACCTTCAATAAAATACAATAAAATTTATTGTTGTATCTTGTAAGTTGTATAGATATTGTTTACAATTTTCTGTAATTTAAGAAAAATATAAGTGCATGTTGGCATATTAAGAGATCTTTTAAACAATCTGGGTTCAATTCCAATTGGGTTACATCCTGGGGGTTATTTAAAATTGTATGTACTTCCAATATTATTCAGACAAGGTTGAGGTACAGCAATGACATTCTTCAAAAATGATAAAAAAAACATAAAGCCATTGTGCGATGAGCAAACTATCCCATACAGGTAATGACTTGAATAACTGCAATCAAGCTTCACTTTCAATCATTATCTTTGAAAATGTGTACAAGCAATGTTAACAAACAAACAGACAGACGGATAGTACTAACCTTTTCAAGCATAGGCTAAATGGGAGTGATACCCTGTAACCACTGGTCACGTATGGATTTCCTTTTAAAAATTCTGGTACATCCTTATATCCATATAAAGGAATATCTTTCTCTCCTATATCACATAAACCTTGACTTAAAGTGCTCTCGAGGCTGTGATCTATTTCGATGTCTAAAATCTGGTAACTGTCTTTCTTGACGAGACCTGTTGTCTGTCGATTCTTGACAAAGTTGTCATATAATCCTGATCTACCCATCATCGCAGATTTATTTGCTGTATCTAAATGATCTTTCACAAAAATCAATGTAGAAATAATAATTTTGTTGATTTATTTAAGATTATCATCGCATTTTTTTCTCTCTCAAATTTAATTTAAATTATGTTTCGGATATCCGTGTAACAAACCGGGTCCTTTTCGGATAAAAATGTATTAAACAAATTAACGAGCAATATCGAATTATGATCATCTACCTCGTGTACTGATGATGTTTAAATCAGCAGTACGTAGAAATGTATCTGAAATAAGTACTGCATGCACAACAGAGCATCGGAGGGCATGTTAAATTGTGAAATTATCAAGTATATTCATGTTTGTTTGTTTCCTTGCTGCCCCACCGACCGCCTCCTGTCTGAAGAGTAGCAAAATGAGTATGGACTAAATCCATAACATTGTGCAACGGAACGACCGTCTTAACCGATACTTTTAGAAATTTTAAACATAGTACTGCCCATCTGGTGTGTTCAATTGTAAGTTCTTTTGATATTCTGTCTCAATCATCTAGCATTTCATAGTTTTTAAAATCACAATATATCAATTTCTTTCTTTTTTTTAAAAAAATGACAAAATCTAAGTTAAAGGGATTATTTTGGCAAGTAACACAAACACTGTTAATCCAGACTTTTCCTGTATGCAGTGTGCACAAAATAATACTTATGTATTGACGTATAACCTTTATTTACTTAAAAGTTATCAAATTAACAGTAATTGAATATTGGCCAAAACTTTAATACGTCCCGCAATAAAGTATTGCACAATGTTTACATTGAACTCCGTAAACTTCCCGAACAAAGCCTCGATAACGAGAATGACTCTTCGCGATGTTATCCAATGATTTATCGGAAACCCGAAAGTGGTTCATTGAAAATAGCAATGTAAACAAAAACAAAAACGTGGCTTCAGAAACCAGAAGTTTGTAATAAAGAGGTTATGCAATTAGACACTTTAGACGCTTATATCTCTAAGTTATAAGTGTATCTTCATGCTGGGCGTGTGTGTTTAGGACAGGGAATTGACGGTTATATGCCAATATAATCCCTTTAAAGAGGCATCACATATAAGTCGGATAAAATATTTAACGCTGATTATTTTAATGCTATTATATAAATAAAGCTATTTTATGGACTTTTTGTTCAGAAATATGTCTTCTTTTCTGCTTCTGTAATGCATGATTGCAGTCAGAATGTGAAGTGCTGTTGTTGTCGATTAAATCGCATCCTGCTCTAAATGCTACAACACCTATCCTGAATCCGATAATTCACAATAGACGATAACAAATCTTCAGATTTCTGGTAATCAGCGAAGTGCATTCCGAAACTATTCAGAATTGGTTTCACTAACATCAATCACAAATACAATTGTTTATAGACAACATTTTTAACCCTGTACTTCATATAGACGCCTTTGGACACCTCTAATATAGACGCCTTTGGACACCTCTAATATAGAAGGCTTTTAAATTATTTGGTGAATTATGTTTATATCAACTGACAGAGTGGAAAACAGTGCAGGAACTCTTCCTGCACTGTTTTCAAAGGCCTTCTGTGATTGGTGCGGGGAAACATGTATCTATGAAGTAAAGGGTTAAACACTTATTTCTAGAAAGTAACACGTGTTGCATCAATTTCTTCAAGTTACATGGGTTTCTTTCAGACAAGGTAGTGTTGGATCATTTTGTGGACATAAAAGTATAGGCAATGCCTCTTTAATGAATTGATTAGAATACAAATGCAATTGAGATAAAGTAGAACTTTGATGGCTCGGACCCGGCGGGACAGAACATAACAGTTTGAGTTAAGGGTTGTTCGAGATATCATACCATCTATATGCATGTATTAACATTGAAATAGGAATTTGGCTGGGACCAGCCAAGTGGTTTCAGCTATATATGGTGTTCCAGTCATCCATATTTGAGCTCACGAATTGTATGTTTTAATTATCTATAGAACTTAACCAATACATTACCTAAACCAGAGACATATGAACTGCCTAAATCAACTTGTCGAAAACCAACTTTTTGTAATGCTCTGCAACTAACCATCAATTTTGTGCATCTATTTGCATGTCTACATTGGTTGCTCATTTTCAGGAATACCTCCATATAAATCATTTTTAATTTTGTTTAATATTAATTTATTTTAACTCAATCACAAAGTCAGCTCAGAGCTTTGGTAAATCGCTCTCAGCTCTGTTTCCGTGGCAACACATTTAAACTAACATTAGTGTTGTTTATGAGGGGTCATTGGGTTTGGCATAGGACTTAAATAGAAGGATTTGCATATCTCTGCTTAATATTGATAAAATAGCACACCAAGAATAAGTACCTACATTAGGTCCAAAGCAGAGGACATATGAATAGATAGCGGCCTACATTAGGTCCAAAGCAGAGGGCTGGTATTAATGAAATATGAATAGACAACTGCCTACATTAGGTCCAAAGCAGAGGTCTGGTATTAATAAAATATGGATAGATATCTACCTACATTAGGTCCAAAGCAGAGGTCTGGAGTTAATGACAGCTATATAATCTAGTTATCAACATATACATTTTACATTGATGGTGAATCAAGTTCTTACAACTCAGACATGTCATTCTGCGAAGTCTTCTGGGGCAAAAACAGTACTAATTATATGCATATAAGTGTCCTTCTCAAGTACACCCCACATGGTAATGGTAGGGGATCACACCCACACCCCTCTACTCCTGGGTCTAATGGTCCATCATTGAACTGTGACCTTCATGAAGACAGATATCTTGTCATTGAGCATGACTTTATGGGACACTTTTCAAAGTCTTAACGCATTGTAGAAGTTTGATTTTTTGTTTGTTTATTCATTCCGATCTCTGCAGAGGGGTAGGAATCCTCCAAATGGGTGTCATGTTCATTTTATCATTTTTTGGCATGTTGATTATTGTGGTTAAATTATGAACCCCTGTGTGGTTTCAGGGAGCCATATGAGTGATGGCAAGAATAGGACCACTGTGGCTCATGCATGTCATAAGAAGCGACAATTTGAGTAATACGATAGAATTTGCCGACACTCTGCAGTTCTGCAGGTATCAAGGTTCTAGGTTCATTCTGCATATTCATTTGTTGGTGTATTTTTTTTTAAATCTGTATGTTTATTTGTTTTTTGTACATGTAAAGTGAACCTGGAATCTTCCTTCCTGTTGGCGTCGAATAACCTTAAAACTCTATTCATTCATTCATTTAGCTTTATTGCTTATATAAACTGCTCTCGAGTCAGTTTCTTGGGTATTGAGTGTTGTTTTTGAGAGGCCACCTGGTTTGATTTAAACTTATTTATTGCATAATAATTTACAGTGCAAGAGTATAATAAACCTTGTGTAATATCACTTCCAATTCATTGTTCGATGTTTTCCATTTAACTCGGCTCTCATGCGTAAAATACTTAATACGTTTTGACTTCCCCGAATATATCAATGACATCAATTTGTCATGATAAGATAACCTTATTTTGACACGTTACGTCACACGACGATTGACAGAAACAGATATGCCAGACTTTTTAGACATGATATGTTAAATAAATGGTAAATGTATTTTCTGAATCATATGATAAAAAGAATCTTGCATTCATGCTCATTTATTATTTGATTTATCAAACTCGTTGGTAAAATTGATATAATGCTCAGTAGAGCCTCGCATAATATATTTCTGCCAACTCGCTTAATAAATTCAATAATAAATGAGAACTCATGTAAGATCCTCTATTTGTTTTAACTCGATTTTGAAACCAGTTCTTAAAACTAAGACAAATCATACTGAAGGTCTGCCTAGGAAGAACTAGTACTAAGCACATGTGGATAAAGCGTCTTGTTCAAGGACACCACACACAGCCGTGGCTGGGGATCAAACCTGCAGCCTCCAGCATGAGTAGCTAACACTATCCACTCCCACCGGCCATCTGAACATGTCACAGACTTTTATAATAGTTTCACTATAAAATTTGGCAATTTTATAACCTAAGTAACCATAGGACATTATAAAAGATGTAGGGATGAACACAAAACAACTCCAAATCAAGTAAGTAGAGATATAGATAATTTATTGCAGACGTATCAATATATAACTCTACAAGCATGACCTGCCCACGTGTTGCAGACCTTTCAATATATAACTCTACAAGCATAACCTGCCCACATGTTTTTCTAACTGAGGACAGCATAAAATAACAATTCCTTACATGCTCACTAACATGGCTTGGCACTGTGACATTCAACTATATTATATAATATGAAATAATAATATAAAATAAACTGTATTTGTTCCAAACAATTAATCTTACTAAACACTACAAAAGCTTTTACAATAATTGCCAAATGAGAATTGCAACATCTATGTCAGTTACATTTACACTACTTAAACTATGAAGCAACGAAAAAAAAACACATTAACAGAACATTTTAATAATAGTATCTGATATAAGAGTTCTCGAAAGAGTTGTTAGCTTAACCCTCTCTTAAAATTACTGTATTCTGACGTCTTCAAACACATTTCCAGTAATCATTTCAGAAAATATTTAATTTACAAAATATAACTTCATGTAGCACACTTTCATGACTTGTTTTGTTTTTTCTATAAGTGTTTGTGTTATCTTTTTATGTGCACTTATGTTTAATCCAATTATAATTTGCTGATGCTTTAAAACCAAAAATGAATTTATAAACCAGGCAGATTCATGATCTTATATAGAAAAGGTCAGTGTTTTTACTTAATTGCTTATTGCAGCAATTACAGTGATGTAAATTTAAAATGGCAGGAATCTGAATTAAGGTTTGATAATTTTTGCTGGAGACAAAAAATTTTTAATAAATAATTTAAGAACGTTATTATGGTAGATAATCTTGTATGATCCCACTCCAATAATGTTGCATTATCTCATTTTTAAAAGAATAAGAACATCGCAAAAATACTGCGGTCCTGATATAATGCAGCTCCCGTGAATCAATTAAAAGTGATATTACGGTAGGTAATCATTTGATCCCAGTCCAATTATGTTGCATTATCTCATTTTAAAATGAATAAAAATATCGCACAATACACTGCGACCCTGATATAACATGGCTCATGTGAATCAATTAAAAGTGATGCTGTATATAATCATAAGTAGTACAATCATGTCAGACTGAATTATATAGAGGCAGTTGATGCGTAAGGACGTCGTCACAGTTGGCAAAAAATGTAACAAGCTCGCAAAGACTTCACGATTTAGTTTAGGTTTTTAAATAAAAAAATTATCAATTGCTATAACTTATAACGCAAGTTATTAATAAATCTGGTTCAAAGTATCAACTTTAAATTTAGAAGTCGTAGAAAAACTGTGTTATATAGAGTTTCGCGTTATATCAGACAGCAAATATTGGGATTGCAGAGTACACAACTGAAATTGTTAAAATGGCCAGTAAATTGAGATCAAAGGTTCAGGATTTAACTGTATCTCGTTGACAAGTTTGTTCGATATATTTATAAATGAAGGATGATTACTATATAATGTGAAGAAAGGCAAGGATCTCGTATTTGATTCTGTCTTATCAATTTTGTTCAACTAACAATGAAAGTGTTCTTGTGCGACCAGATTCGTAAATAATCAGGAGGGCTATTGCTTAATGTCATGCATGCATATTCAACTATTAAATAAACAAAAAAATTGTAAAAAGGGGGGAAACTGGCATTATGACAAAGAAATATGAGATCCCTAACTTTCAACATGCAGATCAAACATACAATATTGTCTTAATTATGTTCTGGGGTACGTTTCACAAAACAACTTACGATAAAAATCTTTGTATGTCAATTTGACAATTTCTTTGATGTATTCTTCATTGTATATTCAACTTTAATCAACACTTACAACGATTGTATTTCCAGACAATATATCATCTTCTGCATGATTTGAGATGAATATCAAAATTTTATGAATAATTGTTTGTTTGGTTTAAACGTATTTACTTTACTTTGTTAAACAAGTTACGGTATACAAATCGTGCTCAAATTCTTCCTGGGTAGACAAGTAATGGGCATATGTGAAAAAGTATCAATGACATTACACATAGCCATTGCGGAGGATCGATTCCATGACTCTCCAATCACAGGGCCGATACTCTACCACAATTATTGGCGCAAGTGTTTTTGTAAAACGCACTCCTGTCCTATAATCACAAGTATACAACTGAGTATTCAAAGCATATAAAGCAATGCGATATTTGTTCTCACCAACAACGATACAATTATATAAAAGACAACTCGTCTATTACTACCCTGTATTAACTTTTGTTAAAAAATAAAATATAAATCAATCTTCAGCTGGCCTGAATTATCAGAGGACCAAGCAGCTTAAATTAATAAAATTTTCGGAGGTAATAATATGGGGGTCATCTTTTAAAAAAGACTAGCAAAACACACATTTTAATAAAACTTGAAGTATTCTATAAAACTTAAAGGAACAAATCTTTTAACTAAACAAAACCGTATACAGTGATGTATATACTTTTTCACTTCGAAGTAATTGTGTAAAATAAAACTCACCCAGTGTACAGAATATATGACAAGTGCATCACAAATAAATAGAAGAATAAATGTTAAACAAATCATTTAATTGAATATTTAGCATCACTTTAATGCCATCAAGGGCTAACAGACAATCAGTCAATCTAACCACTCTTTCCTGGGATCGTTGAAGGTTAACCAGTACTGGAACACATCCATCTCTGCTAGTAACTGATGACAATGACAATGTGATGCAATGTTGTATATCAATAATCACGGAGACTATGGTCGGGCAGTGATTTATATTCACACCCCCTCGATTGATATTCAGACGAATTACCGACTGAGCTAACCTGGCCCGGCTGTATTGTAAGGATCATTTTGCAAACATTTGAATGAACTCAGACAAACTAACTGACAAAGACTTGGTAAATACTTACTGCCTTAACTCAAAATTCACTTGGACTGGAATGCAAAAGCTGTGGTTATATTCAATACATCTACTCAGAAAAAGTATCAAAAATTTGAATTCAAGTAACTTCCAATAAAATTTATGAAAAATGTTTGAAAATCACATTTCTTACCCATAAAATAATGTTAAAATGGTTTGTAATTTTTTTTCCATTGGGGCTTAAAAAGCAGTAATGGGTCATGGTGCAACCAATGACCTTTCTCTCATGCCCCTACATTACGAGTTGAAGAAAGAAATAACTGCCTCATAGTTTTCACAGCTGTGTTGAATCACAAATAAAAACTTTAAAATCAATTTTTATTCTTATTTTTGTAGTATAAGAGAGTGATGAAAAAAGTTAATTTTAAATATTCCCCTTTCATTAAATGAATAAAACAATGATTGTACAGTTATCATAAAAACCCATCACAGCTGATCAAACATAAACAAATCGCTTCACATCTCTTCATTCCATCCAGTAAATGTATCTTTTAACAATATCTACATGTATTATATACATTTAATAATCATTTTTTACACCACAAAACCTAAATTCTAACTTTTGTTCTGCCGCTGCATTTCATCTATCCCTTGGTTTCTACGACTAGAATGGTAAAATGACAAATAAAGTATTCTATCTATTGTGCATAAACTCTGTGCTTTATAACATACAATATATATATATATATATATATATATATTAATATAGTTTGGATGTTGTCCTACTTTCTCAGCCAATAAAATTGCTCTGATATTTCAAAACAGAACGTTCCATTTTACATAGAACGTTGTATCCCTCATTAGGTGTTGACCTACTTCCTCAGCCAATGAAATCGTTCAGTAAAAGAGAAAGTAGATCTAAGCCGGTTAGAAGTTACATAGAAACTTCCATATAACTTCTAACCTATACACAATGGCACAAAAAACATCAAAACCTTCTGTATTCTACAGGGTTTATGCACCATGTAGAGTCCCTTAAAAACTATGTTCTAGGTTAATGAAATTAAAACAAAAAATAGCAGTATAACACACTGTATTGGTCTTTAGTGGATTTTATAACAAATAAGTACCAGTAAGTAATTCGACTCAATTTCCCTTTTCTGCTGAAATTAACTTCATAGTACCACAGTACAACTAGGAACCCTCGCTCTTTTACAGCAAAGAAATGCTGTACATTGTTTTAATTCTTGCAAACAGTTGATAGGTGTTCTATACATTGTTTTAGTTCTTGCAAGCAGTTGATAGGCGTCTATACATTGTTTTAGTTCTTGCAAACAGTTAATAGGTGTTCTATACATTGTTTTAGTTCTTGCAAACAGTTAATAGGTGTTCTATACATTGTTTTAGTTCTTGCAAACAGTTAATAGGTGTTCTATACATTGTTTTAGTTCTTGCAAACAGTTAATAGGTGTTCTATACATTGTTTTAGTTCTTGCAAACAGTTGATAGGTGCTCTATACATTGTTTTAGTTCTTGCAAACAGTTGATAGGTGTTCTATACATTGTTTTAGTTCTTGCAAGCAGTCGATAGGTGTTCTATGCATTGTTTTATTTCTTGCAAACAGTTGATAGATGTTCCTATTTTGCACATTGGGTATTTATGACAAAAAAAGTATAATGTATTTCAAATTGCTCAGTTTTTATCAATATGATTGAGAAAAAAATCGAGGAAACATCAATTCAAGTTTTAAAGATTTTTTACTAATTTTTTTTTCAAAACTAGTGCAACTTCACTTGTTCAATAAAAACTCTTAATTATTTCTGAAATATGAAGTTACAGATAGTATTATTTATTTTTATAATGGGAAATTTACCCCATTTGTAACACATTTCAGGTTATTTATGGCATATCCAGTTTCATCCAGTGGAGGACCTCAAAATTAATCGGAGTAGAATCACCGTCCTTCCGAAAATTTTACCACATAAAGTTTTTGTATTATTTCACATATTTCTGGTCATCTATAAGAAAAATTGACATCTGCACATGTAAGTATATTTCACCAGTCAATACTGTATGATAAAAACTATATATGAATCTATAGGTAAGCTTGACATGGGCTGACCTGCATACATCCAACATCCTGTAACTCATGTTATTAAGATATTTTCAACTGCACTAAACATTTGGCACAACACAACCTGAATAAACATGAGACATAATACCCCTGATAGGCTCACCTGATGCAGAAAAAGTTTTTTTATCATCAACAAATGCTGATAGTACAATGTATCAGGTAAACAACTGTTTTATATTGAACATTTCCCGACATATTTTACAAACAATCGAAAGAATTTTTTTTGACAATTCAAAGGCAACTAAAATATTATAAGAATTTTTTCAAATATTACAAGACCTTATACTAAAAGCAGATGATGGACATAATGTCAATTATAAATGCTAACCTTGTCTTGTCTCCGGTAAGCTAATAAACTATATTGTCAAAAGATTCTGGTAGATATAATATTGTGACAGCCAACAACTTCAAATTGATAATAAGATTTCACCTTATACTGGATCAAGTGAGCTAATAAATGAAATATGGTTGAAACTTATTTATTTTACTTCTGTTGCATAACAAGTTCTTACAACTTGGACATATCACGCTCAAAGTCTTCCTGTGTACAACCAACACTAAGCATGTGCGGATAAAGTTTCTTGCTCAAGGGCACCACACATGGCTGTGGGAGAGGATCACACCCATGACCCTCTGATCATGGGTTCAGTGCTCCGCAATAAACGAAATATGACAGGTATTGTATTATCACAACCTTTCATTAAAAATTGATATAAAAAACACAAGTACATGTAATAAGAGACGTTATTCTCTTCTTTATAACTTAAAATAAATCAGACACAACCAAAAACACAAAATTTAACAAAACATATTATATGTTAAGAAACCAAATATTCTTTCCATGTCTTATTCAAAGAGCTCAAAACGTGTGAAGTATAGTCACTTCTTTTTTTTCAAAACTAGATAATAAAATGAGATTGGACAATTGTCCTTCAGTAACAAAATCATTAAATTTGGCAAAAATGTCACCAAATAATTATACCATTATAAAATTAATAGCACACTTGTAAAATCTATCACAGAAATTGGATGTAACAACCAGTGTTTTAACAGCTGTGATGACAACAATTTTGATCTATATGCTGGTATTTTGTCTTTCACCCATTGCATGGTTATATGAGTAGTTTAATTCTTTAGTCATGGTGTTTAAACTGAAAAATGTGTGAATTTTCCTTCAAAATCTGAAATTTTTGTGACTCTTCTGCACATATTTTAGAGCTCTTTGAAACAACATCTGTCCCTTAATTCATCAAATTTGTATGTCTTAAGCTCACACTAAAACTCAAATTTAACAATTTCTAAACACTAGCATTATGATATCATACGATTAAGCATTTTGTTTTAAAGAAAAGCGTGATTTTCAAATGTTTCCTGAAAATACATCATTGAAATTTACTGTTTTTACAACTAAATGCAGTTAATTTCTTGTAAAATTGTTTTTAATATGAATTACGAATTTTGACATTTTCAGTCAAAAGTCCGATATTAAGGCTCCAAACTTTGATGAATTAGGGCTTTGACTGACAATTAGGTCATTCTTTCATTATGAACCTGTTATCAGTTAAGAGGAACATCACTCAAGAGTACATCCAGTCTATCATTCCTTAATTAAGTTGCATGTATAAAACTAAAGGTCATATCTAAAACATGAGCTATGATATTATCATGGTCTAATGGATTATATATTATGAAATATATGACACAATGTTAGAAACAGCACCTTTTATCTGAATTAAATACAGTATGAAAATGTCTATGTTTCATGATACTAAACAAGTAATATTAATTGTCTTCAAATTTGTATATTTATAGAATGCCATCAGAAAATCCAAATGATCAAACAACAAGAAACCATTCTGTATGTCAAATTGAGGACTGAGTGCAAGACCAGTCTAACTCAATATAAAATAAGGAAGTATATAGATCAGTTTTTCAAAAAAAACACTTGAATTTAATGTAAGAATGAGTAATAACAAGAGAATATCAGGAATACAAAACAGAAATACAGAACACATTTGTTGCTTCTAAATTATTTCTTTGCTCCAATGAATAAATTATCTTCATTAAAATTAAATCAAATGACATATACATACATGTTGAACAAAAAAATATAAACAAAAATTTTGAGGAAATGAAAATCAAACCAAAAACCAATAAGTTTTTATTGTTTTGGGGAGAAATTACTAATTGCCAAAATAATTATGATCAAAACCAGCAAAAGAAAAATGAGTTTATTTTCAGAAACTTAAATTATTTAATGAAGCATTTAAACATACACCTAAGTACCATTGAACTTTTTACTTTATAATGTAATAGTTCTGGTAGGTCTAGCCTACATAAAACCTGTCCCTGGCACCGGAAAACCCCCACATAAACTGTATAACCGTTATATGCAACAATATTAAAGTGTTAAAAAAAAACAAAGTATTACATTCTAATTCAGTTACCAAAGAAAATTGGAATCACTGTAGAAAAATTGCTTAGTGTTTGTACTCTACACGAAAACAAAACATAGAGTATGAAACAAGAAACAAATGACAGATGTTTAAATTTTCTCTCCTCAATATCATTAAAATTTGTCTTAAATAAAATTGCCAAAGAAAGTATAAAAAATTCATAAAATATATACCTTGTATACCTAATACCGCGATATACCTATTACCACGAATGCCCATATAATAACAATCTGGGAACACATGTGCAAAGTTCCAACTTCCGTTAGCGCCGACATTTGTTTGCATCTCGTATCGGCAACTGTATTTTACTCGGCACACTTAAGCAAACTTTAATACTGTTTAGTATTGATGCCATTTTTTTACATGGTTGAAAATTTTTAAGACTCGCGGTATTAGGCATGACCAGTATATAAATCACAACCAGTAATTGTAAGTATACTGTATGGAACAGCTGACCCACCACCTGACATTAATATTTTTATGTATTTTCTCAAATAGTATCAAGGCAATTTCCTTGAAATTTGGACTTGAATAAGAAAGAATATTTATGATAACAATTACAAAGTCTATTAAATCAGTACATAATTGTCTGTTAATGTTGTACTTTAATTTTAATAACAATATTCATAATTTGACGAAGATATCAGAAATACAAAAGTGGCGGGTTAGCAGTTCCATTCAGTATATATAAATACAAACCATTTTATTCACATACCAGATAAAGGATATCTGCAGTATTAACAATGTAAAATATTTACATCTCAAATTAGATATATAAATTATTCAATGTATAAAAGTCAGTTGTAGCTTACAGATTAATTATTCAATGTATAAAAGTCAGTTGTACCTTATAGATTAATTATTGAATGCATAAAAGTCAGTTGTAGCTTACAGATTAATTATTCAATGTATAAAAGTCAGTTTTACCTTACAGATTAATTATTCAATGTATAAAAGTCAGTTGTACCTTATAGATTAATTAATGAATGCATAAAAGTCAGTTGTAGCTTATAGATTAATTATTCAGTGTATAAAAGTCAGTTGTACCTTACAGATCAATTATTCAATGTAACAGTTCAATGCCAGTTGTAGCATTTTTGGTTCCAACTTAAGTGAACATTATTCCCCACTGTCAATAAGTGTTTTGGCAGTATTTGGTAGAACCTCATTATCCTCAAAACTCTTATCCAGAGCAACACATTTTCTATCTGAACCTCAACCCATGGAAGGATCTTATATTCTTTTAACAATTTCAAACAGGAAAAAAAAATCATAAAATTTGTGTTATTACTGGTATCAATTATAATGGTTAATACTATTCCAGTATTTCATATCTGGCAAAATGACTGGAAAATTTACCATGTTCTACTTACTTTGAAATAGGTGGGAAATGGCAACTTCAAAGAAGAATTTATAAACCTGTCAAGAATATGAATTTTCGGTATCATACTGAAATTGTTGAAGTAGTTATTCATAATAAGAAAAAGTTATTTCCATTTTACTTTAGCAACTCTCTTAGTGACCAGACTTATTTTAAACCACTTAAAATAAATGTTTATTAGCAACATTTAGCTGGGACTACAACAAATCCTTATATACACATACAAACTGACTCCATCGTTAAGTATATTATGGGCATCATGTAAATAAATATATTATAAAATATAAAATAATAAAACATCATATAAAATTAAAAATTATTACAACCATAGAGGTCAACATAAGTAAGTGCAGCATTTTAACTTTTCCTGTATTAAACATTATTTTATGGTTAGGTCACAGTAACCTTGACCTATGATACAAAATTTAAAGGTTGAAATGTAAATGTAGAAAGTTAAATTTTACTGCATTAAACCTTTTTTTATGATTACATCATACGATATAAAAATTTAAATAGACTGAATATCAACCCTGACCAATAAAGTTATAAATTACAATTGTAGCAGGTTAACCTTTACAGCAATTATTTGTAACAAGGGTCATGGTGTCCTTGACCTATTATATTAAATTTAAAAAAGGCTGGTAAATGATTTTGACCAATAAGTATTATTGTTGTAAGAGCAGTCTAACTGCAAATATTTCAAAATGTCAAAAACATTTTTTTTTACTATGACCTCAATTTTAATCTTAACATGACATTGACCTGAATGTGACATAAACATGTATAAATAATGCAAAAAATCAAATGTTTTATATATGTAACAGTAAAAATATAAATTACCAGGTCACGATGACCTTGACATTTCGTTCCAATATTGAGAAAAGAGATTTATTCAAAATGTTGTCGAGTCCACAGAACTTGAGCTCTGTGTGGCATTCTGGGTGCAATTTTTCCTCTCTGATTTGGTTGACGACGAACCATATTTATCTTTGGCACTACTGCTGTAACTGGATACAGACGATAATTTACCGCCATCTCTACGTAAACTTCCTTCACGATTCTGTGCGTGCTCTTTCCTTGCTTTTTGAGCTGCACGAGTAGCAACCATATCTATCATTGAGTATTCGATTGGCACAGGTTCTGGTGTCTTTTTGCCCTTTTTAGACTGCCGAATTGTACTGACTGTACCCAGTCTTTCTACCACAGATAAATCCATTTCTGCATAATTCAACTTTTTACCTTGCATCATTTGGGCTTCCGCTCGCCCAGATTCACTTAGATCAATTTCCGCATAGTTCAGTTGTGGCTCTACCTGTTCAGCGGGCATGTGTGCCGGATGAAGAAGTGGGGATTCCGGAGGGGAAAAGTCTATATTCATATAAAGAGCCTTTGGCGACTGAATAGTTTCGCTTCTAAGACTTGTGCATATGCTTGTCTGCTCAGACTGACAAACTTTGGCAAATTTTGGCGACTGCAGGTCACTATAGTAATCAAATGTGAACACTGAACCTGTGGCTGGTGACTGAGGTGTGGTAAGAGGACTTGTGGTGTTGCTGTCATCAAGCGTCCTCCGCCGTTCTACTTTCTGATACTCCTTACCAGATCGAGGCCGAAGAATCGTTGAAGCAGGACTGCTTCTAACCATCATTTCCTCGCTGTAGCTGCTTCCGTCAAGAGATGAAAGTGACTGACTGTCCGTCTGCTCTTCAAGGTCACTGACATCAACTACCAATGTCGTCTTCTTTGTATCAGCAGACGTCAACTCTTCAGATGGGGGTTCTAGAAAGAAATGAGATCAGAGGTACTGAGAGGGTGTCAATTGGATTTAAACAGTATCTACTATTACAGTGTTACTGACTTAACCATTTTTTAAAAACAATATATCAGAATTGTAACTAAAATATATTTAGTTAATAAAGATTCCCCATTTTGCTATTCTAAAGTCATAGTGCGCCGCGTACGATGATGACTGCTTGACAGCGACGTTGCATTCAGAGCACAAGCTTGTTTATGTCAGTCTGTGGGATATTATCATTTTTTTAATCCCAGCCACACATGCTACTAATAACACGATTTTGAAATCCATCCCTTCCTGTTTTAAATTCAAATCAAACAATAAAACTGATAATTTCTGTCCAATTTAGATATTTCAGTGGATTGATAAGACATAATTGTACAACAAACAGAAGATTTCAGCCAAATTTAGTAAAATGTTAACAAAATATTCATATTCAAACTTAGCGAAAGTTTCTTTTTTGGTTCAGTATAGTCAAGTGTGAATCATGTATTGGAAAATTACATATCAGTTAATATTAAATGTCAGTTTTTTATTTATGAAATATAATATTCACTAGTTTATTCAATTGTTCTTTTCCATCTTTTTACTGAATGTGAATGGAACGAGACGGTCACGAATAGTACCCCTATTCATGAATGACTCTAGTAATGGAAATCCACAGTTTAATAAACTATAAATGGTTATTTTTACAGCAAAATCTAAAACAAACCTAATGGTATTGCACTTCTCGGTATCCAGATCTTCCCATGTTCGTCTTCAGAGGGTGGGGTAATCCTCAAGGTTGCCTTAGCTTGCTGTTTCATTAAACTTGGACTGAGGACAGGAGATTCTACTTTTTCATTATCACCAATAATTTGCTGACTAGATGCATTGAGAGGATCGGGCCTTTCCTTTTTGGGAGTTGTTCTCTCCAGCACAGGAGACAGTTTAACAGGGTAACTCTTCATTTTCGGAGGAACAAAAGGTGGCAGTGATGAGATATGGCGAGCTATAGCGTTTGCTTTTTCATCAGGAGAAAGTTCTTCAAGAGGCAGTGTCATTTTAGATTTCAAATCAGCTATTGAATCTTTTTCTGAATTTAAACAATGTGTAGAATGCCACAATTCAATTAGTTTTTCATCATCGGTTTTGCACGAATTTTTGTAAAAATTTCCACCCTGAACATTTAGCACCGTGAAAACTTTCCCCCCATGCCTTCCAGACATACTCTGATTAGAATCACCCTCGGAGACATATTCATCCGTTTTAACCACATTATCAACATGATTCTCATCTAAGTTCTGATCTATGTTTGCTGTTAAACACTCATTTTCATTTTCTACATGCTCTAAGGGGCCAGCGTAAAAATAGGACTGATTATCATAGTTCCCCCTCATCTCCTGCCCGTCACATTTTTCTGAATCACTAAGAACATTATCACCCGAAATAGCATTATCGTCAGTTTGGCAGTCATTACTACTAGCCCGCGTTGACACCGTCCCACAGCTATTGAGTGAAGAGTTTGTAGCACCTAAATCGGACTGTTGAGACAGAATTGAAATACCTGTTGAGGAGCTAGAGTTACTATTGTCATTCATTGTTATGAAACTCGAACGATTTGGAAAACTTGACGATCGACTTCGATCTTTGGGATTAAAGACTAGATCCTGTTGACTCTGTGAGCGACTATTCTCACCTGAACTTGAGCCCGACGATTCAGATAGAACAGCCAAACCTTCCTTAACAGTGGGCTCACCTGACAGTAAATTTTCATGACTTTGAGAAATACTCTTTCTATCCTTAGAATTCCTACGAATCAACCGTGAAAAAAATCCTGCGGTTTTCCCTCCTGTATTTTCAGACCCATTCTTTTCACCTGAAACATTCAATTGCACTGTTTTGGTGGTTTTTACATTTTCAAGAGGTAGTGTAAAATCTATCAAATTGTCAAATGGCATTTCCACTTGAGGAGAACTGTCATTCACAATAAAAGCAGTGTTCTCCCAAGATGGTCTACTGTCATCTAAAGCACTGTTATAACTCCTTACACTCTCGTTCAACTCATCCCTTGAAAAACTTAAACATTTCTGAACACTGTCTTCGCATAACAAATTTGGCATACTTTCACCAGAATATGTTGACTTATCATAATCTTGTTGAGATTGCTGGTTCTCTGACATTGATCCTTTCGGACTTAATGATGTCATTAGCATGTAAAGTGGTTCTCTGATAGGGGGCTCTCGTCGCATTTCCTTCGGTGAATTTCCTGCACTAATGCTAATAGATTCTGGCCTCGGAGGCCTTGGGGGAAGTGGGCTTTCAGGATTAGACTCTATAGTAGATGAAGCACTGAGAGATCGTGAGTATTTTGGTCTCTGGGACGGTCCATTTACATCAGGACTAATGCAAGTCATATCCATGTAGCATGCCGACGGATCTTCCCTGATGTTATTTTGGCCCCTTGGTGGTAGGTTAACAAATGTACGCCCAGCTAAAGATTCATTTAGTCTTTGAGATTCTGAATAGTCAATTTTAGAATGTGTTGGTTCCTTTGCGAAGTTCCCCATAACAAAGTAGTCCTCCTGACCAGCACAACCCATATTTGATACAACTTGGCGCGGACTCTGATACTGGTGCCGATATTTTTCCTGTCGTTGCTGGAGAAAGGACTGCTGGCGATCTGGAGGTCTTGGAGGTGGTGGTGGTCTAGAAGCGGCACTGATAATACGCTTTTGTTTGTTTTTCTGGGTTAAAACTGGTCCCTTTGGTGGCAATTCTGGGGGTGGAGTTTCACATCGCTCATTTGCATAAATTGGCTCATTGCAGTAACTCATGTCTTGTAGAGATTTAAGATTAAACTGCAAGTCTGTGCCACTGAAATTTCTTAGGTTCTCACTACTCCCTGGAAGTGAAATAGAAATTCTCTTATTCTCCTTGTTAGCATCTCTTTCTTCTCTAACATTATCATAACCTCTCGACGAAGCTGACCTTTGAAGGTCACACCATGACCCGCCTCCATCTGGAGCTGAGGTAGAGGCAGCAGCTATATGTACATGATTCGTGTTAACATCACCAACATCGTACCTATCAAGGTTCACATATGGAAGTGGGGCTCTTACTTTTGCCCTTTTAGAAATCTTTTTCACCTTATACACAAGGTTGGGACTCAACAGAACACTGGACGAATATCCGCCTTGTGGTGCTGGTCTAGAATGTGTGAGGTCAGAGGATATGCTAAGGTTGTCAAGGGATCCCCGCGCCGACTTGCCTCGCAGGCTTGACAGCTTGACCGGCAATGGAGGTGGCTGTTGGCACTTCTCATCATCGCTCCTGATCTCTTCCGTCTGACAAACCTGCCAATAAAAACACAAGACATACTACAACAGTGTTTAACAACAGCTCTTTCAGCAGACACAACTTCAGGCCATAGTAAATAAATTCCTAGATTTTCATCAAAGTTTGTTTCATAACAGGGGTGAGGCTGCAAGTGTATTTTTTATTTTTTTATTATAATGGAAGTGGATATTTGGCATGAAATGAAAGGAAATCATTTAATGATTAAAAGGTTTAAAATGCAGCACTGTTTTTCGCAAATTACCGTTGCCATTGTCCAAAAATAAACACTTTTGTTTTTTTTAATAAAGTATGTCAGGGCGGGTAAAATGTTTTACTGGGTTGGGCGGGGATGAAAATCAAGGTTTAGTGGGCATGAAAATCAAGGTTGGGCGGGGATGAAAATCAAGGTTAGGTGGGGATGAAAATCAAGGTTTGGTGGGGATAATAATCAAGGTTGGGCAGGGATGAAAATCAAGGTTTAGTGGGCATGAAAATCAAGGTTGGGTGGGGATGAAAATCAAGGTTAGGTGGGGAAGAAAATCAAGGTTTGGTGGGGATGATAATCAAGGTTGGTCGGGGATGAAAATCAAGGTTAGGTGGGGATGAAAATCATGGTTTAGTGGGGATGATAATCAAGGTTGGGCGGGGATGAAAATCAAGGTTTAGTGGGCACGAAAATCAAGGTTAGGCGGGGATGAAAATCAAGGTTAGGTGGGTATGAAAAACAAGGTTGGGCGGGGATGAAAATCAAGGTTGGGCAGGGATAAAATCAAGGTTAAGCAGGGATGAAAATCAAGGTTTGGTGGGGATGAAAATCAAGGTTGGGCTGGGATGTAAATCAAGGTTGGGCAGGGATGAAAATCAAGGTTAGGCAGGGATGAAAATCAAGATTTGGTTGGGATGAAAATCAAGGTTGGGCTGGGATGAAAATCAAGGTTGGACTGGGATGAAAATCAAGCATAGGTGGGAATGAAAATAAAGGTCTGGCGGGGATTTAAATCTAAGAATTAATTTATTATAGCCTAAATAGAACTTAATACTTTTCATTATATAATATGTAATATTGTAAAAAATATTGAAGGATGGCACTTAAATAGAGTTATAAACAGAGAATATTAAAGAACAACCAATTATGGTTGAAATCATGGACTTCTGTGGAAGGATAGGAAATTTGCACTTCCTGATAAAATAACATGCAAACTATTAATTATTTAACAAATTCACAGGCAACTGCTCTCTTGTATATAATTTTTTTTTAATGTAAGTTGTATTCAACCTTAGATGTTTTATATTAATTTGATCATGCAAAATAACCTTGAATTAACAAGACACTGCAGACTGCAAGCAGTATAAAAGTGCCTGACAGGAAATTTCTGTCTTACTGACAGACAGACATGCAGAGGGTAAACCTATACCGGTAGTCCCCTCCGGTGCAAAAAAATACTTAAGTTTAATTAAAATCAAAATTCTTGTTGCAGTATACCGACTTTGAAATCAGACATACTTCAATAATTGCTAGGAATAGTTTTGTTTTGTGTAGATTTCCATTCTGCAAAGTAAGAATTATGATTTGTAGTACTGAGATAGTTGTACATTAAGATAATCAAAATCGAGATTTCGCATGATTTTGTGTGATTACACTAACTTTCACAAAAACTCAATCAGCTGCTTTTCCTTCCTTATATTATTTATTTTGGAATATATATTTTTTTCAACAATGTCATGTGAAATGAATCTGAACACGTTTTAAAACAGATGTTTCCTGCCAGAAAAGATTTCAGAAAGCGGTAAAAAAAGAAAACTATCTGAATATAAAATGAAACACTTAGTATGTGGCCATATAAGTTTGCTGGTAACCTGCTCTTATTGAAACCCAGGATAAAGAAATAAATGGCATCCTACCTGTAGCATTTCATCAAGCAGCGACATTTCTTTTTCCAAGTCCTGTTCCGTCTGTTGTAAACTCTGCAGTACTTCCTCCCGCTGTTCCTCATCCACCACGCGATCTACTTCCTCAGCTATCTGGTTTGGCACTGATTGACTGTATTCTCGATACTTTGCCACGTTTGACTGGTTGTTGTAACCGCACAACACTGGAGCACTAGATGACATTGGCATTAAAGACTGAGTACTGGTGACACTTTGTAAAGACAGCAGACTACTCTGTGAGGAACTTAATTCTGATTGTTGACTTGAAGCTGTTGTCATGGGAACCTCGTATGACATCACATTGTTGTTAAATTCACCAGTCCAATTGAGATAATTTTCATTTCCTTGTAAAGACTGCCCGTTATTGAAATTTCGCAGAACGTCTAAATTAATGTCAAAGTTTCTCACAGGACTTGGGATGGCATTTTCATAATTAGAATTCTGCACCTTTTCCACTTTTCTGATTCTTCTTGGAGGTATATCATAAATTGCCATCAACCGCTTTTTCTCAACATTTTCAATGCTCTGCAGTCGTTGCTTTTCTGTGTATGTTTTGGCACGTCTGTAATCCGTGAAACTAATTGAATGTCTTTTGGGGCGCGGCCACACGTTGTCTTCCTGCTGTTTGTTCTGGTCTACATAAATTGGTGAGTTCTGGAATTTCTTGAAGAGGTTGTCACTGACGACATTTTTCATTGGCTCCAGTAGTTCACTTCCTGCAAAGAAAAGTGCAGACACAACTTTAAAAGACAGTGATAAATAATTAATAATCAAGGTCTGTTTTGCAATAATTCAATTTCATTTATTATTTTAACAAATCAAAAATTGGAAAATTCTTAATTACACTTAAAAAGGTAATTTTATTTCAGGGGAAATAACTCATAAGTACCCAAAGCACTACATATCTGAAAAGACAGTTATGTGAATGATGGGGGATTTAATCAGCCTTATCACAGTTTCCGAGTTTCCAACAACACAAACACTATCATATTCACCAAATTGTTAATACAGCTTGCTTACAGCAATTTCTGTATAACCTTTTTGTACAGTGTATAATTGTGAAGTTTGTAAACTGTTATAAGATCACCACTGTATGGTTGTGATAAATTTGAGACTGGTAAATAAACATGTTCTTCAATAGCATTTAACTCCGCTTTCTTACTTTTTCATGTTTTAGAACAAGCTTGCCATTCATGCGTAATACCATTTGTATACAGTGTAGTGTTAAGTCACCTTGCACAATCTATCAATCAGATTCAATATTGACTTGAAGTAAAGGATAGACATCAGAGAAATAGTCTTGATCATTTTCAACACTTGCTTAACATGAAGATAAATGTGCAGAAAAAAGTATGAAGCAGGAAGTAAGATTAGATTGGCAAAGACAAACACACTTCCTCATGGCCATAATAAATAAATTGTTAATTACATCACATACCCCCACCCCTCCTCAATTATAATATATTGATTACTAAGGATAAAAGTTGAGTTGGTCACCTATCAGATTGTGGAAGTGTATCAAAATATTTATCACTGATTGGTTGCTAATATTTGATGATGTCTTGTTAAAATTTGGAATACAGTCAAGCCTATGCAAGCACTCACCTCTATTAAGCAGCCACTTGTCTACAGCAGCTACATTTGCTATTTCTCTCTTCTATGCTTTCAGACCATATTAACCTATATTAAGCAACAACCTGTTTAAAAAGGGCCACTTTTCTCCTTCCCTTGACCGGATGCTTAAGACAAGTTTGACTTGAACAACAAGACCAACTATGGCCACAACACCATGAACTTACTTCTTTTTGAAGTCTGTCTTTTAATGAGAGGTACTGATTTTCCCGATCCTGCGTGTGCGAATATCTCCTCTATCTCGTCTGCTTGGTCTGTCTGCAGCACATGGAAGCCTTGACCTGTATAAACAAAGGTCGTCAACAGTTTGGATTACTGTTAGAAGTGTAGAACATGATATAAAGGAAATAATGCACATTCTAAAAATAAATATTGTGTGTTAACAGTTTACTAATGATTTGTATTAACTTTGCATTGGTTTGACATTGATAACAAAACAAACTATGTTATCTTATACAAATCATCCACTCTGGCTGAAGGTAATGTTTATTGGAAAAATCAGATTGTTTGTTTGAATGTTTAGCAGCATTTTTATGCCATTGAGGACTAAGAGATGAGCAGTTAACCTGACCATTCGTTCCTGAGATCCTCGAAGGTTAACCAGTACTCGAGCACTCATCTCCGCAAGTATACTGATAACTTTCCCAATGGAATCTGCAGTGGGATACGAATGAAAATGATACACAATGTTGCATATCAATCATCAAGGAGACTTTTGCCGAGCCCCTGGATTGATAGTCAGACATGCTACCGACTGAGCGCAGCCGACGGCACTCAATACCTACCTTTACCACATCGTGATCCACCCTCGAAACAAAACTTGCCATCTATTGTTCCGAATCGACGCAGCTCCGATACCTGCCAAGAGCCGAGTATCTTCGGCGGTATATGTGCAGTCAGACAGAACTTCTGGCCTTGGATGTGGAGACGGACTAGATCTAACGGCAGTTTACTCTGTGAAGGAACCTTTACTGTACGCACAGGAAACTGGTGCTCTGGAAGGGAATGTACATACATTTTTTTTATTGTTACATCAGGCCAACATTAAACAAAGTTTTGTTTAATGTCTCTTGATCCTAGTTTTCAAACTTGGGTAGAGAGGTAAGAGAGCAAAATATTTCAATATCAAATAATGATATCGTTAAAAAAAATTACAATAAATGTAGTATGAATACATGCAATTGTCTTCATTAAATTTAAAAAAATACTTTTTCCACAATCTAAAGAAAAAATATCAGAACTTTTTAATGGGTAATAAGTGAGACTGCACACAAGCAAAATATTAATTTTGGCCTAAAATAACAAGAATGTAAAACAAATATGATTATTTTCATAATATCAAGACCTTGATAAATTTTTTACCAATATTTTAAACTGGACATTTACATTCTATTATTTGTATATAAAAAAAGACACACGAATATGCAAGTGCCTTGTCCTAGAAAATAGTGAAAGATGTTTAATGGCAGATAACGAGATACTGGTAACACATGTCTTCAAGTTTTTTGAAAGGACTTTAGTTTATGCTTTTTGATAAATGATAAAGATTTCTCAGTGGATTATTTATGGAAATTTCATTTTAAAATAGATAAATGATAATTTTATTCCGATTTATTTTAGCTTGAATGCGAAGAAAACTTAGAACTTATATGATCCGTTCTTGAGTCAGCTTCCTGGGTATAACCAGTACTGAGTGTTGCTTCCTGGGTAGAGCCAGTACTGAGTGTTGCTTCCTGGGTAGAACCAGTACTGAGTGTTGGTTTTTGAGAGGCATCAGGTAAAGCTGGGGGATAAATTCTGCAACCTCTTGTGTGATAATGTTACTGTTTAAATCTTAAAAATTGTTAGTTTTTGTGAAATATCAATTATCTTTCATTCTTAAACATTTAAACTGGCAAACCACTTCAGTGGTCACTTGGTGAAATAAGACTCTCACATAAACTCATGTAGCACACAACTGAGATTAACTGTTGAAATGGTCCTCTCTCTCTTCACCATGGACTGTTACAAAGCAGTGAAATAACAGCATGCCGATTGGTCAGTTTCAGCAAAAGTTGAATGAGAGTTCACAGACAGGCATGGAATTCCCTGATTTTTTTATTGAGGTATATCAGACCTGATTCTTGAGATATCAGGGACTTGGATTGATTACTATGCAAGTGCTTTTTTTTCTTTTTCAGTATTATGGGAATGTGGTCAGGGCAGACTCCTCATCAAACTGTTCAACAATGTATTTAACAAGTAAGTATAATGGTGATCGCCTAATGGGACAGCTGGATTCATAATTTCCTTTCAGCATCATAACAACACTTAAGCCTTCAGCCATAATGTCACTGCAAGAATCCTTATCAGCTGTTGTTACTAAGCTTGTTCAATAACTGATATAAAATAAAATAAAGTCTATAAAAAAATTGAATGCTTTAAGTTATCCAGTTTTATATTCAGAATAATTCTGACAATACCCATTGGCTATAGCAAGATTGTCAGACAGGGCTGGCTAATTAGCTTTGCATTTGCTGAGATTTTCCTCCTCTCAAAATTCTCATTTCTTCTTTATCATTACTCAAACCCATTACACATTAAATAACCACACAGAATTAAAGTTGGAATACATTTTTACGTATTGGTAAAGGCAAACATTCCAAAATGATCAATGTAAATTTAGTTAAAACATTTCAAAAATTTAAAACTGAGGCCAGCAACTTGAAATAAAGAGTTGTAGCACAGTGCGTTTGAGATATTTCATGGATACAATTAATATAACAGTCACATGTGTAACAGGCATAAACAAAATCTATTTTTAATATTTTTTTCTTATCATGTAATAATTATGGAGGAGAACTTTACTGAAATATCTTTAACATTTCCCAGAGATTCCCTTCTTCTATCACAAAGTACAGTCATCTTAAGATTGCTATCAAACAAGTTTTTAGATAACATATAATTAACAGCATGACTGCTCCGTGGTGCCACGGCGTCTTTAGGCCAAAACATAAAATTATTTACTATCCCCTACTTACCCATTTAAAATATATAGCTTGTACATTTTTCTCTTTGCTATTTTTATTATACGGTTCATTTTATTTTTTATGTCAACAAAATATTTCTTCAACTCTCACCATCCCCCCACCCCCACACACACACACCCCCATAACCTCTGAAAAAAATTGAATCATCCACTTCTCAAGTCAAGGGCTATGAAACAGGAAATGAAGATTTTTAAGGGCGGCCTTACTTGACACAAGGTTCATTTGTAACACTTATATACAAAAATGACATCAGTAACAAAAAATTACACAAAAAAACGAAACAGATCATGAAGGATCATAAGCAGACTATAAAAATTACGCAACCTGCCACAACATATTAGCTTGTGTTATTTGTTATTCCGATAATTCGCAAGATCCACTTTGAGTTCTTGTATATGATACTCTTCACAGATACATCATACAGAGTCATGAAAGAAATCACTATCTCTTTATTGTTACCAATAAAAATATTATCTCCGATACTAAGTCTGCCTTGCAGCTATCGGACTTGGATGTTTGTTTTTTGTATAATGATATCAGACTTGAAGAACATATGCTTGCTTAATATTCATGGCATGGTTTATTTCCAATCAGATTTTCTGCCATTCAGAGGAAGTAGATGAAATATATCACAAAACGAGACCAACTTTTCGTTTAATTTATTTACTTCTTTAGAACTTGTTCATCAATTATGCACTGGGGACAAGAAAGCATGCCTTGTTTTCATGTGTTGTCATTACAGCTTTCCTTTCTGAATGAACTACAGTGGTGGTCTATGGGTAGAGCATCCACTTGGCATGCAGAAGGTCATGGGTCTGATCCCGCTTGAAAAATGGTACTAGAAGCATCTTTGCTTGGCACTCAGCACTTTGAGGACAGTTCTTGGTCAGGTCAGCCCAGTGTCAGTATAATTGACTGGGTGGGGTATCATACTGTGTCTGCAGCATGATACTCAAGTGTCGCAGTGCTTAATTAGAACTTAGAATACTGTCTCAAGTAGACACCGTCTCGATATAACAGAAATATTGTTGAAACGAAGCTAAACACCTTACAACCAAGAACAACTTTTCTGAATGGGGTTAGACACATTTACAGGTTCTATATGAACTACAGATTTATCGATGCTGGCAGACCACAGAATGAATCAGGGGTACTATCCTCCTTTCTCACACAAGTCACAGGACCATGTCACATTCAAATAAAAATACTATTATAAACTTTAGCACAAGTAAAATGACATCTAATTCAGAGAAGTGGGTTTGTATGTTGATTTTGCATATCTCGGATGGGGTACCAGCAATATATAGTGTGGGGAGTCCAGATACATGTATATGTATATCACCATGGTCAAAGACATAGGTACCTATCTTTAATTATTTTTTAATACAGGAAACTTCAGGGCATGGCATCCAGATCCCTGCCCCCCTCTCCCCACTCCCTCGAAATGCACCAGTGATGTAGGGACATAAATAAACATTAAAATTCCATTTCTACATTAATGTGTAATGCATGTAATCAATGCTCATTCTACTTTGTAATATAATGATTTTAACAGAACCCTCTCACCCACCAAAATCACATAATTACAAAGAATAACCAAGAAGGTAAGTGCCCTCCCTCACATAGCAGCTCTTTATTCATATAGCCCGTTACTTCATATAGACGCTTTTGGACACCTAATAAAGAAGGCTTTTGAATTATTGGGTGAATCAACTGACAGAGTGGAAAACAGTGCAGGAAGTGTTCAGATTGCTCGTGACGAGCAATCTGAACTCTTCCTGCACTGTTTTCAAAGGCCTTCTGTATTTGGTGCGGGAAAACGCGTATCTATGGAGTAAAGGGATAGCTTACCTTCTCCTAAACTGCGTCTGATCTTAATCTCAAACTGTATGAGCGTTTCTCGGGAATCAAACGCCAGCAACGTAATCTGTTTCTGACAGATAATGGCTAGGACACTCGTCTCTTTGTCGTAGCATATTCCAGACTCCAAACCATAAAATCCATCCAGCGGGAAATTGGACTTTGGACTGCAACCCTTCACAGAGTCTTTCACATCTTTGAACAGCAACACTTGAAGTCGGTCTGAAAATAGTAAGAATTTTACAAACCATTAATGATTTATAAACAAAATCTTAAATGTATCTGAAACCATTATAATACTGTATGTACACATGACCTTTAAAATACTGCTCTATATCTCAACTTATCAAAGGTGATGAGTTGGGGGAAAAAAAACACTTTTATTTAAAAATGTCTAAAAAAGTAAAATTAAATTTAAGGTGCAAATAAATTACATAATTATAAAATACAGACAGTTTGGAATATCAGATCTGCAAAAGCTGAACACAAAACAATATTTCAATTGGATTGTATCAAAAGGACAGACACAATTTTACGGAAATATCAATTTTATATTTTTACAAGTTCTTACAACTGTAAACATATTTTTCTAGCATGTTACCGCTGGTTTCTAAAATGTAATTTTTCAGATATTAACGAATACTTCAAGATTTTTATTTCCTTAATTGGAGAAATTAGCGCAAAACTATTCCATCTACTTTCTTTATCTATAATGAATTAAACTAATTTTGCACCATTGTTTTGATCAGCGTTACAATACACTCAAACCTGTCTTAATCAGCCAGTCAAGCGAAAGAGCAAATGTGGCCTTTTCAGACAGATTGTTGCTTAATACAGGTTATGGTAATTTACTCTGAAAGTATAGAAGTGGGAAATAGAAAATATGGTTGCTTAATTAAGACAGGTGGCTAGAGGTGACCACTTACACAGGTCTTACTGTATTATATTCAAAGATGTACCGGTAAAAAAACGCTGATGTATGAACAATGAACATTGCAGAATTTATTTTAACATTAGATATGTCCTTTTAAAAAACTACTTCCATTTCAGGAAAAATTAATAAAATTTTGTCAGTTTACTAAGTCCTACTTTTTACACAGGATCTTTGTCACCATCACATAAATTATCTATAACTCCAAGAAAATTAACAAAATAAAATAGCTCAGAAATCTCATGTTCCATTTATTCCCAATGTTAGAATCACAGTGGAAATGAGTCCAGGACTGGTTTGGAACTACACTTGATGCACCGTTTACAAAATTAAATGCCAAAGCAATTCAGAAATTGCTAGAACTGGTTAATGACATTAACAATTTACTGGAAATTAAGTCATTCTCAGAGATGAAATGGAAACACAGGAGATAATATCAAATTATGATAAATGATTAGATTTATTTACAATTTTATGTATGTACCATTCCATTGGTACATGATTATGGGTACAAAGTACTAAAACTAGTGTACATATTGCACAAGCTTATCGATAATATACAACTCTGAGGTGATGTACAATCATTGAGTATCTTTTATATTTTCATTTTTTAACATCACTAGTCTTGTGTTATTCGTAAAACAACAAAATTATTTGCTGATCGTTTTGATAATTTCATTAATCTGATAAAGCAGATTTACAATTAGCAAAGTACTTAACTACAAACTTTATAAACTCAGAAACTACAATGATAAATAATAAGGAAAAATCAAAACTGAAATTGCATTTCAAGCAACAAAGTTTACAAATGATCAGCATGCATTCATCTTAGAAACCACAATATTTCCTCTGTAGTAAACCACAAAAATGCTAAGAAAACAACTGTTACCATCTCTATTCTGACTCAGTTATTGCACCAGTCAATCCTGACTCAGTTATTGAGTCAATCCTGACTCAGTTATTGCTCCAGTCAATCCAGACTCAATTATTGCACCAGTCAATCCCGACTCAGTTATTTCACCAGTCAATCCCGACTCAGTTATTGCACCAGTCAATCCCGACTCAGTTATTTCACCAGTCAATTCGGACTCAGTTATTGCACCAGTCAATCCTGACTCAGTTATTACAACAGTCAATCCTGACTCAGTTATTGCACCAGTCAATCCTGACTCAGTTATTACAACAGTCAATCCTGACTCAGTTATTACAACAGTCAATCCTGACTCAGTTATTGCACCAGTCAATCCTGACTCAGTTATTACAACGGTCAATCCTGACTCAGTTATTACAACAGTCAATCCTGACTCAGTTATTACAACAGTCAATCCTGACTCAGTTACTGCACCAGTCAATCCCAACTCAGTTATTACAACAGTCAATCCTGACTCAGTTATTTCAACAGTCAATCCTGACTCAGTTATTACAACAGTCAATCCTGACTCAGTTATTACAACAGTCAATCCTGACTCAGTTATTGCACCAGTCAATCCTGACTCAGTTATTGCACCAGTCAATCCTGACTTAGTCAATCCTGACTCAGTTATTGCACCAGTCAATCCTGACTAAGTTATTATACCAGTCAATCCTCATGACTCAGATGCAAATATGGCAACAATCAATCCTGACTATTCTAAGATACAAATATGGCATCAATCAATCCTGACTCAGTTACAGATACCGACACCAGTCAAACCTTCAATGGAATATAAACATCACTTCAGTAATTAATCCTTAAAATAGCCAGCCAGCATCGTTTAGAAGAAAATAAACTTTGGTAATTAATCCTTAAAATAGCCAGCACAGAGGCAATTATGATAACTCCATAACACAAAAACATTATAATGAGTTAACAGCCACTTAGGTGGAGCAAATCTTCCCCATAGATCAAAGTTGAGCTGATAAGTAACCCGTAAGTGTAACATTTGATAGTCCAATTAGGACAATAGAGACTGCTGTTGAAGTTCCTCGCAGATACCGATAATGGGAAATACAATGTCGATCAAATACTCTCTCTCTGCTGTCACTACTGCAGGATCTATCTTGTCTTCTTTCTTCAATGTATCTATCTTCTCATGATACGTTAACTTACTGTTTTATAGCAATTGCAGATGGCTTATCTGTTCTCCTGCTCATTAATGAAAGTAAAAATAATTTAATCTAGAAAAATGAAAAAAAAGTTGATTTGTTCCCACTTCTACCATAAAATACGCATTATTAGTCAAGATTGGCTATGGAGAATAGAATGGGCTTTATGCCATTTCCCCCCTATATCAAGTTATATAATTATGGCAAATCCAGTTTTCTTGCACACCAGATAAGGATATCTGTTTTTTTACCAGAGTTAGATTATTTCCATCTCACCCTAGGGCTGAGATAAAACTCTTGGGCTATGACTTTAGACAGAATTATGATGTTACATAAAATATAACTTTTATGACATAAAGATAGATTAAGTTAAATGGCTTTTCGGTTTGAAGCGAAAATTTCGTCCTTTAGGATAACTATTTTTGTGGGACAAGGACAGAATTTTCTATCCGAAGTTCAAACCCATGTAAGATTCTTATATGGTAGAGAAGATCAGCATTGACCACAGTCACCACACTGTTCAATAAAAAACTGCATTGTTCATTTCATCCATAACGTAAAATTGCATAATTCTATTGATCATTATAAAAATTGCATAGTTCTATTAATCAATATAAAAATTGCATAGTTCTATTAATTAATATAAAAATTGCACAGTTCTACTGGTCAATATAAAAATTGCATAGTTCTATTAATCAATATAAAAATTGCATAGTTCTATTAATTAATATAAAAATTGCACAGTTCTACTGGTCAATATAAAAATTGCATAGTTCTATTATTAATCAATATAAAAATTGCATAGTTCTACTGTTCTAATACATGGTTTTATTTATCAATGTAAAATGGCTGTGTTGTATTTCTCAGTGCAATTTGGCATGGTCTGTAAATCAATGTAAAATTGCATGGTTTTGTTTAGCAATGTAAAATTACATGGTTTTGTTTATCAATGTAAAATTGCTGTGTTGTATTTCTCAATGCAATTTTGCATGGTCTCTATATCAATGTAAAATTGCATGACTTTGTTTATCAAAGTAAAATTGCATGGCTTTGTTTATCAATGGAAAATTGCATGGCTTTGTTTCTCAAAGTAAAATTGCATGGTTTTGTTTATCAATGTAAATTAATGTAAAATTGCATGGTTTTGTTTATCAATGTAAAATTGCATGGTTTTATTCCTCAATAGCCATATGGAATAGTCTGTATATCAATGTAAAATTCCAATGGTTCTCTCATTGCTTGATAATATTCAATTCAATATAAGTTCTCCATCAGTAAATGTAAAATCACATAGTTCTATCATCAATATACAATAATCAATGTAAACAGGTGCAGTTAATTCAAATAATTGGGTAGATAGCTCCTTTTCAATTAGATTAAAGTACAGTTCTAAATCTTCATTTCCTTTATGAAGCAAAGTAAGTGGAAATGAATGTCTGTGTTTTAATCAGTTTGCTACATTTTTTATTAAAGCCTGTACTTTCTCTTTCGGGTCCACACTTGTGACTTTAATCAAATCTGCTTCTCTATTTTCACAAGACAAATGGCTGCCAGATGGTTTTCTTAATTTATTGTTTTGTTGGTGTTCATTTTGTTTAGTCAGCTGTTTTTTCTGTTTGTTTTTTTATTCTAAGCTTTACATACAGTTTTCATTCATTGGCATAGGTATGTTTCACTTCTGTTGCAATTGTTGGTTGGCTTAAAAAAACAAAATGTTTTAATTTGGATTTTTTGATAACAGTACAACATTGACATAATTATTGCTAACTTTTTGATGACAATTGAGACCATTTCAATGGGGATGATTTCTTCTTCTTCAAATATTAACAGGCTTATTTAAGAAAAAATTTCTGACCATAATGTCCTTTAAAAAATCAGATCGGCAAGAAAATTATAAACCTTTAGTAATTTCCACACATGAGCCACACTTCCATATATACAGAGATTTTGCGTTGGTAAGAAACATGGTGGTACAAAATTTGATGTGGTCCGAAATACTATATCAGTCCCAAAATTATTCCCTATACCCTTTATGTATTTTGGACTCACTAGTATGAAATTCAATGGTTTAACAAATTAAATTGTACGAAATCGTTACTTGGTCCCCAGATGAACATCTTCAAAATTTTGCAACTCGATCATACAAAAAAGGTGTTTTTTTAAACACCAGCTACATATTACAAAGTGTCACAGACACAAATAGGTTAAGTAGTTTGTTGTTCATGTAACTAACCACGAATCGTGAATCAAATAAGAAAAATAAATACTACCGTATATTCCCTAATTAACGCCCCTGGGGGCATTACATTTTACAAGATGGGGGCGTTTACAAAAGATAAAAAAAGCAAATTTAACAACAGTTAAAAATACAATAAACCAATAAAACCATGGAAAAAAACCTTAAACCCGGTTTAAATCCCCGAAAAAGTGGTTCAGAATTATTTTAGAGTGAATGAAATAATCGACATAGGATGAAAAAAAGCTGAACATCTGTATGAAATTACTAGTCTGCGTACTGGAATATCCAAATTTATGGTCATTGTACTCTTCACTTTAAATCACTTGGACGCTTGCTCTTATCAACGTGGAACAATGAGCTTTCAGCGTACACAGACTAACCGCATTTTCCGACGTTCTGGAATGTTTTAATCGGCAGACGGCATTTTTACTAGCATTAAACAGCAAATATGGGGAAGTATTTGTTCAACCAAAAGTGATTAAGTGGTCACCCAAGATATAAACAATGGGTTAAAGAGTCCAAAGGTAATAAACACTTCGCTAATTGTTGACTGTGTAACAAAATAATAAATCAGGGAAAGATGGGTGAATACGCACTCAAATCGCATATACGTTTTGTTTTTTAATTTTTCAGAAAAATAGGTGGGGGGCGTTTATAGAGTGGGGGCATTTATAAGGGAATATACGGTATATGATTATATCTACTGCTAACTAAAGGGCAATGTTGAAGCAGTTAATAGAGGATAAAACTACTGTTAGGTCACAGTCACAAAAACATTTCAATATTTCATGTTAAACAATGAGATAATAACAGGTTGCAAAACACAAATTTTGTACAAGAATTTCTCTACAAAACACAAGTAAAGATACTTGTAATTAATGTATTTGATACATCGTGCACGTATTGAAAGAAAAGATGTCAACATTGAGATATATCTTAAAAATGCATGATTTTTCAGTAAAATATGCCACTTTGAACCAGAACTTGATATAACGTAATTTAAAAATCAAGATGGTCCCATCGATTTCGAATCACTGTACTTAAACTGTAACTTACAGTTAAGTTTAGCTTTTAATTAAATAGTGAGCAAGAACAGAAAAAGCCTACAAATTCTAAGAATTATAACTTTACTTCTTTATAAACATTTTCTGATGCAATTATTATATAATCACACAGAAAGAAACAAAATCTTAATAAAATATAACAATAGGCCATTAACCAGAGAGCATTTGAAACAGCATTTAATATCATAACTTTTGTTATTTATAGATTTTACATCTGCTGCTATTGTTGTATTACAAGCTGCTTGCCACGGAAATAGGAAAAGTAGCAAGTTTTAACTCTGCATTAAACCCCACAACGGTACACTGCAGTCCCGATATTCCATGGTGTCTGAGAGCCAAAGAATTGGGCTGCGATATAGATGGAACTGTGCTATAAATATCGCAGCTAAGGAAAGTCCCATGTGTGGAATGAGACATATTCTTTGGAACTTTATGCAAACTTTTTTCTTTCCGTTACTTACAATAAATAGTGGATCTTAGTAACATGAAATTATTACTAACATTGTTTCTATTCTGTTATTATATTCTGTTATCATCATGTCAGTCTGGATTAATAAGTTGAAATTGATGCACGAATTGGACATGGCCACAGTTGGAAAAAACTTAACTTAAGTTAAGATTTAGTTAAGATTTTTCAATGAATTCATTAATTGTTATAACACAATTTTTTCATGAATCTTGTTAAAAATATCAATATTAAATATGGATGCAATAGAAAAAACATGTTATAATGAGTTTTGTGTTGTTTCGGACTGCGCTATATCGAGGCAGCAATGTATTAGTAATATTTCGTACTTACAGCTTAACTGTTTATTGAATTTGCAAAAAGTAAACTTTACATCTGCTGATTGCTATGAAAATGAGACACTGTAGCAAGTTTTAGCTCTGCGTACAGCACAAACACATGGCTGCAGCCCAGTATGTTTGGATTAAAATTCTCATCATTAGTAAATACAGATGAAATCCACAAAATACAAGGCAGTCCTGGGGTAGAAGGTTTTTAGGATATGTTGGCAGACTTTGCACAACTTCTATTCTGATCAGGCGGGATATAAAACACAAGTCTCTTCTGCAGTATAGTGAAGCAGACCAGAACACCACTTATATTAGGCCAGTTTTAATTATGTGTTGTTTTATGAAATCCGCCATCATAATGTTTCCATTTGTGATTTTTTTTATCATTACACTTTTTTATTTTGTCTGTTCTATGAATGTAGATTGGTAGGTATTGGTAGTGTAATTTGCTACTGACAAGGAACTGGTTTTGATAGTTTTAATATCAATAGTTTTGACCCTTTCCAGGTCTACTATTCTATAAATGGTATTAAACTGAGAAAAAATTAAGACTTTCTTTACAAAACAAAACAGTACACTGTTAATTTTTATGAAGATTAATACCTAAATATATAAAAAAATATTACACAAATCTGATTTCCATATTTCATCTGCAACAATATATTTATACTATTTTATGAAAAACAGGGTTTTTTTACTACCTATTTAATGAAAATTCAACCATTTTACAGTTAACAATCAGTAAACCAAAAAATAAAAAGTCGGGCCTTACATTTTATGGTACCAATGTCTGCTGCTGCATAACCGCAACTTTTGTTATGCTTCACCAACACTTCGAAGTTTGTTCTTTTAAATATCATAGCTGCATTAAATTTGCATATGAACTATAGATAAATTGTTTTATGATATGGTAATTTGCAGCCGTTCTGCCCCAGATCTGAAGTTTTTGTTTTAACTTTTCTACTATACACATTAATGTGTGTTTAGTACTGCCAGTGGTATGGGTAACATAAACCAGATCTTATAACCCATAAATCATTAGGATGTGATGTCAGCTTCTAAACAAAATGGCTGACTGTTTCAAAACTGTGCAGAACTGGGGCATGTTTAAACAAAAGCTACGAAATTTTCCAGAAATAATGTTACTATCTGGCTCACCAACAAAAATCCAAAATTGTTCCTGTATAAACAAAATGAAAATCTCTAACTGCAATATAATCAAGTAAAACATTCTTGCATATCCATAAATTGTCTCAAATTATGCAAAAATATCTTGATCTTTTTAAAATCAAGGATGGAAATGACGTTTAACAACATTTTCAACACAATTCACAGCTGCACTCAGTATCATTAAACGTTTGCGAACATTTTCATGGACAATGGCTCAACCTCACATTAGAATGCATTGAGGAATAAATACAACCAGGCAGTGAATGTATTTGTTTTTTAACAGTAGTGAAAGCAGTCCAGGTTGAGGAAGAACTCAGAATGTTTATGTGCAGAAACACTGTCCTTCTGCAAGTAATTTAAACTAACAATTAACTATCTCAAATGCATAGTGTCATGAGTAAGAGCTAGGTAATCTAGTCATTGCAAGGCCACAGAGGACTCCTTCTGTATGAAAGGTGAAGATGAAAATTTGTATCATTAGTTTATACTAATTTATTTTAGCTCAATTGAGATGGCAGCTCAGAGCTTTTATGAACCGCTCTCAAGTCCGCTTCCTGGGTAGAACCAGTACTGACTGTTGTATGAGAGGTATGGGGCCGAGCGGGGGATTGAACATGCAACCTCTGGTGTGAGCGGCCAACACTCTATCCATACACTACCGCCCTGCTATTTGTATCATTATTGAAACATTCTTAATGTTACCGAACTGACTAGATTCTAGGTGGTGATAAAAGTACCAGCAGCATGTGTGAAATACTGGTTATTCTATTTAAGAATTAAAAGCCGAATATTGAGTTTTCATTCAGATGATGAAAAACAGCAGGCCAGTTTAACATTCTTGAAGCCTGAGGGCTCTTCGGCAACTAGTCGTTTTTTGATCACCTGATGAAAACCCAAATTTGACTTTTACATTATATTTACCAACTATTTTAGATAAAACTATTACGTTATTTTGCCATTTTGATATTTAAAACGTAAATTATAAGCATTAAACCACAAAGCCAATGTCATGAATGTCACGGCAACATTGTCAACAAACTGAATAAGTCAACAATGAAATCTCAGATTTACATAAGTATAGTGAAACAAGACCCTGATGTTCAGTCATATCACATTTACCGGTAGAACCGAGTCTTGGAAAATCTCGAATCAGAATCGAAGAAACCTAGAATAATGAACACCTAGAAACCTTAGTTAAACATTATTTCGTTGTTCCAGAATTCCTCCCCAAATTAAAAACTACATTCCGGTGGATTTTCAAAATCCGCTTCATTAAGTTTGCAGGAAGCTCCAGATTTTTTAGATTTTTCGCTAATAGAAAACAAACAGAAAGTATTAAATCAAAAGGGAAGAAAAGTTACAGAAAATTGAAAACTGCTGGGTATAGTTGAACTAAATGAAACAAAGTAATGGAAGCCTGAATTGCTGGAGATTATGCTGGTATCTAACACAGAGCATGCAGTAAGATCTTAAATTTCAAATTTTCTTCTGTGGGTGACATCAAATATTACGAGTACCATATTCATCCTTTTAACCACCCTGTTTGCTGCCACCCTGAATGCCCTGAATGCTGCCACCCTGAATGCTGCTACCCTGAATGCTGCCACCCTAAATGCTGCTTCCCTGAATGCTGCCACCCTGAATGTGCCACCCTGAATACTACCACCCTGGATGCTGCCACCAAGAATGCGCCACCCTGAATACTACCACCCTGGATGCTGCCACCCTGAATGCGCCACCCTGAATACTACCACCCTGGATGCTGCCATCCTGAATGCGTCACCCTGAATGCGCCACCCTGAATACTACCACCCTGGATGCTGCCACCCTGAATGCTACCCGCCTGAATACTACCACCCTGAATGCTACTGCCACCCTGAATACTGCTACCCTCAATGCTGCCACCCTGAATACTAACACCCTGAATGCTACCGCCACCCTGAATACTAACACCCCAAATGCTACCGCCACCCTGAATACTGCTACCCTGAATGCTACCATCCTGAATACTACCACCCTGGATGCTGCCACCCTGAATGCGCCACCCTGAATACTGCCACCCTGGATGCTGCCACCCTGAATGCTACCCGCCTGAATACTACCACCCTGAATGCTACCGCCACCCTGAATACTGCTACCCTCAATGCTGCCACCCTGAATACTAACACCCTGAATGCTACCGCCACCCTGAATACTGCTACCCTGAATGCTACCACCCTGAATACTACCACCCTGAATGCTACCGCCACCCTGGATACTGCTACCCTGAATGCTGCCACCCATAATGTGCCACCCTGAATGCTACCAACCTGAATGCTAAGAAAAATGTAAAATCTGCATATAAAAAATTGCCAATTTCAGTAACAATATAATGCAAGTCACTGACTTCTACTTACACAGTGTAACTTCTGCTAAGGTAGTGTAATTTTTTTTTAATGGGTTGTAATGCCATTTTCAAGACATTTCAGGTTATATATAGCATATCCAGTTTTATTGGAGGAAGACCTCAGAAAGAATCTGAGTAGAACCACCATCCTTCCACAAGTAACTGGCAAACCTTGATTTGTTCTAATAAAGTTTTTGAGGTGAGTGAGACTCAAGTATACAACCTCACAGTGAGAAGTAAGTGACCTTTGATTGGAACTTTAGGCCACTCAGCCAGGGAGGACCTCCGTGTAGTGTGAAATACTAAATATTACACTCAACCAGATGCCATGGTATGGTTATATAACTGATTTTATTTATTCTCAATGAATTCAAGATTATACAGTTTGGCACCTCTTGATGTCAGGAACCTTACAAACAAAATTTCATCCAAATACATTTATGTTGTCTCACTTTCTCAGCCAATAAAATCGTTGTGTTTTTCAAAATAGAACATTGACTTTATATAGAATATCATGACCATCAGAAGATGTTGCCTATTTCCTCATAGAAAATACCATACAACTTCTAACCTATACGTATCTCAGAGGAAATTTAAATTATAGAAATGAATATATCTGTCTCTATTTTCAGTAAAAGTGACCTTGACATCAATTTAACTTAAACACAATCCAAATCAATCTCTTATTACTTATCCATGTCAGAATTTTATATGTTAAATTCATCAAATAATCTTTGAAAAAAAAAATTACAATTAAAAGCTGTTTTAATCTATTTTAAGTAACAATGACCTTGATCTGATTTTATTTATTACCAAGTCAGGAACCTATCCACAAAATTCCATCAAAATTACCCAACCTCAGAAACTAGATATCAAACAAAACTTCTTTTACATATTGCAGTAAACAGAACCATGACCCAATTTTACTAAATAGTGAACTCAACATTGTCATGTCTGGAATTTATCAACATGATTTCATCAAAATACCTTAAACAAAGTTTAAGTTATTTTACTGGAACCAGAAAATATTTACACTGCAATTAATTTCACCCGGGTAACAGCACCAAGAACTTCAGAATGGACAATTTACTGATGCCTGTCAAAATAAATGAAAATATTTACTTAAATTTTGATATAATTGGTATAATTCCAGCTAGCATTCATCAAAGTTAGTCAGGTAATCCTGCAGGCATCTGGGGGGTGTTTAATAATTTATAATAATTACCAACATCTGCAAGAGGCAGGATGAAGATAAGTGAAGGGGCAACAAACATCAATCAATACAGCACTGAGTTCCAGTGGAAAACTGTTATCAAAGGTTGCAAATGTCCTAGATAAAATACATTCTCGGGGACAAATGGCCAACGATCCATTTTTAGATTGAGGGAGGGCAAATTATTAAGTCTATCCCAGAACCTGATATATCCCGAATCAGGTCTATTAACAACCAACAGAAAAAGCAGGGAATTCTATGCCTGTCCCACAATTCATAGCAATTGAAGACTTACTAAATTATGAGGACATTCAAACTTTCCCTGAAGCAATTGACCAATCAGCGTGCTTGTAACAATATCTATTGAACGGACCCAATCGGGAGAGCTGATTTCGTTCTACAGACTTTAGGGCAAATGTCCTGGGGGACAAATGACATACTATCCATTTTTAGACTGGGGAAGGGCAAATGTCCTGGGGGATAAATGACCAACTATCCAATTTTAGACTGGGGAAAGGCAAATGTCCTGGGGGACAAATTAATGTCCATATTCTGGAAAACTGTTATAAAGTGTTGCACATTTCATTCTTTCAAGTGTACTAAAAGTATAAAGTTTTTTTTATAAAATTTTGATAACATTCAATAACATTCATTAAAGAAGCATTTATTATTAGGATCAATAATCTTGATCATGGACCATTTTTTGATGATTGATGTATTTCCATAGAGTTTGAGTAATGTGTATGTTTGAACGGTGTTTGCTGTTAAATTTACAGTTTTAAATGTTTAAGCTTTGGTTACAAACTTTCTCACTTGAATCTGTGGTGAGAGACAAATGATAATGAGATACAATATCATTGGTTACAAAGGAAGATCAGAGCATTTGAGATCTGTATCCTGAGTGGATCCAGTGAATACTTTTGCTTTTATTTTTTTAGAGACAATCCAGTCGATCAAAGTATCGGACCTGTTACTTCTGACTTGAGCAACCAACTCTCTATTCACTGGACTATCCCATCCCTCCAGTAGCTGCAGCTGCTGTCTATTTAACTTTCTTTGCCATATTTCTCTATTTCTTTGTAAATGGTAAAATTCAGGCAAATGTTTTGTGGAATTGCTACTCTGATTATCTGATTTGCTACCAGCACTCGTGGCTCATAACCATCATCAGTATGTGTCCTTGACGGAACACACTTTTTTATTTAAAATTGCCATCAGTCCTGACCACATAAACTACCATTCACATAATATGCTTTTTTTTTGCATTCTTAAATTTCGTGCTGAAAGTGGTATGTGTAGATAGCAGTTTTGAGGTTTATTTTAAATTCATTAATATTTTCCAATTTAAAGATTATGAAATGCTTTAAATTCCTAAAATTTATTCTCAATGAATTCAAGATTAGACATCTTACTACATCTAACATGAAACTTCAACTTATAACAAACCATCTTTATATATCCGAGTAGACTTTGGGGGAAAAATTGGAACTGATACCACTTTCAGGTGCATAGGAGCTGCATTGGGCCTAGTCGTTATTACATCATTAATTACAGGCAGTTAACAGGTACGAGCCGATAGCATGCGCAAAGAGATTGTTTGTTTGTTTGAATGTTTAACATCATTTCTATGCCATCGAAGGCAGCAACATCTAGTCAGCTAATCTAACCACTCTTTCCTGGAATCCTGGAAGGTTAACCAGTACTCGAGCATCCATATCTCAACAAGTTACTGATAAGCTTCCCACTTGAATCAGCAGTGAGAGATGAATGACAATGAGACACAATGTTATATATCAACCATTATTGAGACTGTGGCCGGTCAAGATTTACACTCACAACCCCTAGATTGATAGTCAGACACACTACCACTGATTTAACCAGGTCAGGCAGATGCAAACTAAGTTGGTTGGGGTGGGGGTGGGGGACTTTAGGATACCAGGATTATTACATACTAAAAAAGACACAAATGAAGCTGATTTTTTTAATGTCAACAAACAAGTAAAAATATATGATTTTATGTGTATATTTTCAAACAAACAAATATATAATTCAGCATGTTTCAATACAAAATGGTACAATTTCAGTTTTATTCTTATCAATCTGATATGCCGCTGAGCCGGTGAACTTTGCTCTATAACTCAAACGGCAGAATAAACCTATCACTTCCCTGCAGGAATATAACTGCTTCTTAAAAAAACACAAACTATTTCACACCTGCTGTCCATCAATATACCCATAACACAAACACATTCCAGAAGTTTACAGAAGTTTCTTCGAATTTGAAAATGAAGACATCAGCATAGAGAGATAGGGATAATTGGAATCAGCCAACATCAAAACATCTGTAGTCCTTGTTGATGGTGATTGCTTCCAGGCCTAAACTGCCTTATAATCACTGTACCAGAAACAGAGAGAATATGGCCATGGTAGTAGAGACTGTAACATGCTTTAAATGATAAGGTTTTTCTCACATATTCTCAACATACTACAGATAATTGAACAACCATCATCCTTCAGCAAGTAACTGGCAAACATTCTCACATAAAGCTTTTGGGGTGAGCAGGACTGGAACCTACTACCTTTGCAGTGAGAGGTAAATGATCTTGAGACGGCACTTTAGACCACTCGGGCCACAGAGGACCCCATTGATGAATGAATGAATGAATGAATGAATGAATGAATGAATGATTGAATGAATAAATGAATGAATGAATGAAAAAAAAAGTCTTCCTTCAGCAAGTAACTGGCAAACTTTCTCACATAAAGTGTTTGAACTGAACTGGGCTCAAATTTAATCAAACATATCATCCCAACCAAATATCAATGACCTCTTTAAATCATATCGAGCACAATACCATGCCTAATTACTTGGTTTTACCAGATCCTGGTGCAACTGACCTGACACAGACTGTCAATCAAACAAGTTGATTATCCAATCAGCAATTGGTATTGTTTGCTATAATGCCATTTTCCTTAGGCAAACAAAGCATGCCTATGAAGCATACACTATATTGCATTTACTTGGACAAACAATGCCATGTGGTAGTTGCCAGAGTGACAGTCATTCGTGCCAATTAAAATACACTTGTGTGCAAAAAAATAATATCGGATTGTAGTAATGTTAATTCGCATTAATGATACAATTTGAAAACAAATGAAGAGTGAGGACTCACATGATACCAGTCTGTGAATAACTATCAGTCTGATCAGGGTGTGCATTGTTCGGCTCCCAGTTACTACAGACTTGTTAGAACATTTCCTTAATGATAACTGAAAAGTTCTAAAACAAGAATGGATGAGTCTGTGATAGAAATCATAAAAACATTATAGCTCGGTAAGGATTTTTATGTCATGTGATAACGGAATCATTTTTTGAGTAGCTTTAACAAAATTGTATGTAACTATCTAAATTTTCCGTGGAATGGCTTTAAAGATGCCATTAATTATTAGAAATTGGCTAAATCTGAAACACAAGCACATTGCTCCATTAAAATGACCTTTTACTACTGTGACGGTAGTCTTGGCATTATTTATATTGTGGTGAATTTATATTGTTGCGGCTGTGTTCTTTGAATGCCCCGTGTCTGTTTTTTTTTTAATTTCAGTCACCAAAAATATGGTGACCCATTTAATCACCCCGTAATAGGTCTGTGGGGGTGGGGGAATGGCCCATGTCTTGATTATGATGTGTTTCCTTTTTGGTTAGGTTGCATGAGTGACTGAACCCTATATAAGGGCGAGTTAAGAAATTGACTCTGGGCGCTGCCATATTGAAACGTCACGATTACGTGTTAAAAACACAGCATTCACCACATGGAGGTCGCCATTGTTTTTCTAAACTGCATCATGGGAATGTACAAACCGCTATTGATATTAAAACCATAGGTCATATGTTCCGACCACTTTCCGGCTAAGAGGAAAATTCAAATGCGGTGTGTGTAATAATTGGTTGTGACGTTTTAATGCACTAATTGAGATCACTTTGAATTGTTCTTTGCATATTTAATCAGGAAAAAAATGATAATGCCTTTAATCAAGGAATTTTCTAAAATTCCTTTTCTAAAATTCCTTGCGTAAATTAGGTCTTGAAACTTATCTTTTTTGACAATTTATCGCCGTTTCTGACAGATTCCTACCGAGTTAATGTAAATAATTTTCAAATAACGATGTATTTACTCAATTATTATAATATGCTGAATGCATAACAATGAAAATGATAACAAAATAAAACAGCTACATTTGTTTATTTTATTCAACACAACAGAAATATAAAGATAGTTTACCGGTGTGACATATTTTCAGCACGTCGTCAGAATCAGATATATCGCCGAATGGACAAGTTTTTGAAAAACAGTAATTTTTAACTGTAGTTTTTAAAAATGATATATCCACAAATTAATTTAAAATATGGATACAAATTATTTTAAAATATATTTTCATCACAGTAGTAAATTGTATAGAACATAGCAGTAAGTATGTTAGACAATATATAAGGCAAGTTTTTTTTACTAAATATGCAAATGGCAATACATAATGATTGATATCAGTACATTTAAACATCAAAGTTACTATCAGGCACACCTGCAGCTTGGAATTTGCTGTGTCAACCAAAACCTTGTCGGGATTTGGTATCAACCATGTTTTTAGTACCCTGTACAAGGACCCAAACTTACACATTCATTCAGTTTTATTGCCACATCGTTTATAAGACCTAACCATTGGATGCTTTTTAAAAGCAGCCAACTTGTTTTGTTTTAAATTGTGTTCTTCTGCATGTGTGTCTTGAAAGTGTAACTCATTATATATAACATAATTAGAAGATTGGAGGGGCTGGCCCAGCTACTGTGTCCTGCATTATCAGAAAGTAATCTCTTAACCTCTCACCAACAGGCAGCTGTGCACATGATCAGGGGGAACACGTGTTCACATGAACAGTATAAAAGTCATGCCACACTATTTTGATGCTGAATAACTCCCAGTCAGTCAAGGCCAACAGTAAGTTAATGTTGTTGTTCTGTCACAGACACATGGATAACCAGACTGATGGACAGATATTTTAATTTCTAAAACAAATTTTGGTGTAAGCAACCAACATTCTCTATCCACTGCATTACCAGCCCACTTGAAATATTTAAAGGAGGTATATTGGGATTGTTATTAAAAAAAAAATTATTTTTTTACGAATTGGTGATGGGCTAAAATAATATATTGAAAGAGATTTCCTAAAATAGATTTCCCATTTAAAATAGCAACGTTGTGACGCGTCTTATTTATAAATCACGAGATTTAATTTTGATTGCGATAAGATATTGGTTATATTTATGGTAGAATTTGGTTTATTTTAGAAAGAATGAATATAATAAGGCGAAGGTCATCAAGTTGTATGTAGTTGATATTTATTTTTAGAATAAAAATTTTGTTTAATATTTACGACTCCTATTAAAGTATTGCATTTTGCCACCTTTAGGAAAATATGAAGTTCTTAATCATGTCAATTTATTTATAAATGATAATGAGATAATAAAAAAAATTTCAATTTTTTAGCAGTTTCCCCTGACATACTACCTTTAAAATGAATTTATCAGGATTTAAAAAAAAAAAAAAATAATTTTTTCCAATATATCATGCCTATAATTATATAGTTATTGACACAACATTGCCAAAAGGATATCTATGTAAATATGCCAAAATAACAATATATTGAAAAGGGATTACTCCCAACTTGGGGTACGCACCTAGATTAGACTAAATTAGATTTCCCGCTTACAATTGCAACATATTTTGTATTGTATTAAATGAACCATGTGATTTCATTTTGGTTTCAATTTGATCTGTTACACAGGTTTACATATAGTAACAATTGTTTTAGCTCAGAAAAAGTACAAATGAGGATTCGTAGGTCTTCAATCAGTTTTTAAGAGCTGTCTATTTTTAGAATGGGGATTTTTTTTTTGTTTAAAGTCTATTACTCCAATTTCAATCATCTATTTTGTCCTGTTTTGTTGGATTTGACATACCAAACCATTCAGATTTTATTTATTAATAATTTATCCATTTTATAATTATTTTATTTGCGAAGACATTTATAGCACTTTTTCCTGATAAACCCTTATCTTAAGCCCCTAAACTACAAATAATTCATTGGACAAACATATTTTAGACAATGCATCAATGAATTTTGAAGGGAGCTTGTATGTGGTTTTAAAGATTGAAGATAGTGGAAGAGCTTCTGCCTCGCATGTGCAAGGTCGTTTAATTCCCGGTCGGGTCATACGAAAGATTTTAAAAAATGGTACTAGAAGCTTCCTTGCTTGCAGGCACTCAGCATTTAGAGGATAGTTCTAGGTCTGGTCAGCCGATGTCCATATAATGTGACTGGGTGGAGTATCATACCATGTGTCTGTGGCATGATACTCCAGTGTGGCAGCTTCAGCATACTGTCTCAAGTAGACATTGTCACAATTTACCGGAACAATTGTTGAAAAAAGTGCTAAACACCAACAGCAAAAAGATAGAAGTAATGGATAAAAAACTGTTTACAAGCAAAGGAAGTTGGGTTTTAAAAACAGATGTTTTATGTTCCTAATGTTATTGCTAAAGTAACCAGTAAATATATTTTCAAACACAGCATCCAGAGGGGAAATATCACGTTTTTTATGAGCGATGATATCTGGCGGAGATGCTGGAGAAGAGATACACTCCAGATAAAATGCTAGATACAAAAGGACAGAAAGCTTGAGCAAATATACCTCTCCCTGCTGTGTAATTTAAAACTAAAGACAAAGACTTCACAAGGACCATGGAAGTTATTTTCATATGTTCAATCACTCTTTAGGAGTTTTTGCAGTTTTTGTATGTGTTAATTTACTCATATCTACCCGAGTAGTGGTTGCATGAGTTTTAAAGAAGCTATGGAGTAGTTATAGAGTAAAAGACTCAACCAGGCTGTAACACATTTCTGAAAATAAGAATCTTACAAAGATTTGGGATTCGGGTAGAAAATTCTGTATGGAGTGATATCTGTTTTTGTGGGAATGAGCTAGGCTCTGTCAAAGAGACATAATTTTCTATCCGAACCGAGAAAGCCATGAATGATTATTTACCTCGCATACCAAACATATTGAATAACTATTTTAAATTTCTAACACCCTCGCTTTTACTATGTCAAATCATATCATTCGCACCATAAGTTGATTGATTGAATATAAAGCATCATTTTTATGGCATTGAGTGCTAACAGATGATCAGTTAACCTAACCGCTCTTTCCTGGGATCCTGGAAGGTTAACCAGTACTTGAGCACACTTCATATCCGTGAGTAACTGATAACTTTTCCACTTGAATCATTCATGAGACAAATAATGAGACGCAATGTCGTTTATCAATCATCAGGTATCAATCGTCAGGGAGATTGTGCCCAGGCCCTTGGCCTGACAGTCAGACGCGCTAAAGACTGAGCTAATCGGGCCCGGCTTACGCCACATAATTGAAGTGGTCATGTCATAGACAGTTTGAATGTCACAGTGTGAGAATTTTATCTAGTCCCTAGGGTAAAAATGCAGATCTTCTTATCCGGTATGCAAGACAAGGATATTACTATTATAACATGGCTATACTTTCATGTTTGTTTGTTCGATCTGAATATTTAGCTTCATTTTTAAGCCATCAGGGACTTACAGACAATCAATTTATAACAATGCATTAAAAAAAATCACTTATGTCCAACCGTAATAATATAATTATTACATTTTTTCTTTATTTCTTTTAATCTTCATTTGTGAAATATTTATTGACATAAAATGCATAAAGGAGTTACTTCCCCTATAATTGAAGCATAAGATTTCCAACCAAAACGCGATATCACAAAGAAAAAAGAACTAAAAAATTAACTAGGAAAACATAATCTACGTTATCAACTGTTAAACTACTGCGAAAAAGTTTATCTCCAGGAAACTGCTGTGACCTTAACACCGATTAAGATACTGCGATAAAACAGACTGGTATCTCTCAAATTATCTATCTCCACTTAAAAAAAACAAACTTCATATATATTTTTATGAAGGGTTGCTCATCCAACATTGCAAATGATTTTGGGTTATTGCTAAGTACAAAGTACATTATGTCAATCCATTCCTACACACAGTGACATGCTGCATTGTCTTTTTAATGGGGATCAACATAAGATAATGCAATTTCAGTTAGTCTGAAAATGCTGTTAAAAGTAATATTTTGGTTATCCCAAATGGGGTCCAGTCCCCCCTTTCATGATCTGCCAGTGGAAGCCATCTAGTTTTATTGGTCAAGAAAGATCGCATACCCATAATACTGGAAGAGGAATAATTATCCTTTCTAAGTACAGGAAGTTGTTTTCTTTTAGATGTAATTGAAATGAGCCTTGAATTGAACCTGCAACATCTGGTGTGAGAGACCATCCCCACTATACATTACACCCCCATTAAATGTTGTTCAATAATTTTAAAACTTGCACATTAATATCATGTATAGCGTTTATTTCTATAAAAAGGTATGCTAAAGCACTTATCGTTATAGCATGTATAATTTTACATACCATATTACTCCTAATAAAGGACCCCAGTGGGTTTACATTTTTGGAAAGTGGGGCAATTTATAAAGCAACATTTTTCCAACGCCACAGTTTTTCATTATTTTTGTGTGGTTGACAAGATATATTTACTGGACTATCATGTTGGATTATTTTAAAACAGAAATTGCCATGCACCTGATATTTTTGGGGAGTGGGTTGGGTTGCATTTATTAGAAATGGGGTATTTATTAGGAACACTATAGTAGACCATTCAGACTGTGGCATTACAGAAGATTTTGCTATTGTGTAAGGTCCTAAAACAGCAACTTCAAGTTTTTTAGAACCAATTTCCCACATAAATCAAATCAAATTCTTTGAAGTCGCCATTGTAGCTCAAATAATTAAAATGTAAAATCCCAGTAAATAATGTTTTCTCCATATCAGTATAGAAATTTAAATTGATTTCCACTCCATAAACTTCGTATTTTACTTATCTCCTAACCGCAAGTAACGTTCAATCAGAGTCGTTTTGACAAATCACTGAATGCATTTGGGAGCACAGGTGCAAATCTTGTTGCCGTCAATCAGTGAGAAAAATAAATACAAATCCTTCTTTCTTTTCACCGACAATACCTGTTATCAGGTATTAATGATTCATTTTCCATGTTATATTTTATAGGCATTCAATGAGTGACTTTATTTTATCAATTTGACGATATACAGTGGTGACTGGCGAAATAAATCCATGAGTACATTAAAGATAAATGTATTTAATGGCTGATATATATTTAGTCCAAACCTGATTATCCCCAACTGACGCTCTTTTTAATAGTTTAATGGTAGTAAAAATGAAAATAAGGTAGAAAAAAAATGTCTTCGGAGAACGGATGTCTTGCTACATGTCACCGACATACAAAACATTTCCCTAAATATGAATGTAGGTCATGGTCACTGTCAGGTTAACGAAAACTATAAGGCACAAACAGAAAGCTGTTGAAGAAATCCAGCCAGAAACAAAATGATTAGAAAATATTTTTTTTGTACATAATTATAATTATGAATAATTATGATCTAATTTTATTATATAAAAAAAATAATATGTAGTGCTTTATATTATTCCCAGCACTGCTATACTTATAATAATGCATGTATGATGAATGTAAACTAATGATGCATTACATATTATTCCATTATGGGGTTGTAGTATTTTCTCATTTACTTTCAGGGATGGAAAATTATGTCCACCACTTTAGGTTGAGCTATTTTTATCCATTCGAATGTAACATCCACTAAGCCATGAATAAATACATCCTTGAGCAGGACTTTAAAGGTAGTATATCAGGAAAAAACGCTATAAATGTCTTAAAAAATAAAATAATTATTATCATTGATAAAATGCATCTTATTATCATTAATAAATATAAATTTGGTGACAAAATCAGTATTTAAATCGGAGTGGTAAGGTAAACTTGAAACAAAATCCCCATTCTAAAAATGGACAGCACTTAAAAACTGCTTGATGACCTTCGCATCATCATCTGGGCTCTTCCTAACATGAAACCATGTTTACTTGTATACCTGTATAACAGATCAAATTGAAATAAAAAAAAAATTGCGTGACTCATTTAATATGTCACAAAATATGTTTAAATCTATTTGAATGACAATCGCATTGCAATTTATATCTTTCCAAGATGAAACAAGTTTTAGTACATGTAAACCTGTATAATGGGTTAAATTGAAATCAAAATGAAATCATTTGATGATTTAAATACACCACAAAATGTGTTGTAATTTTAAGCGGAAAAAACTATTTTAGTCTAACCTAGGCGTGTAGCCCAAGTTAGGAAATCCCTTTTTCAATATATAAAGTAGGGCTGTGCATTGGCATTTTTTTATCTGCAATGCGTATCGCGATACTTCATTTTCAAAACAATACATATCACGACACAGATTTCCTGTGAAAATAAAAGGCGATGCGTATTGCAATATTTTAGTTGCGATGTAATGTGCATTACAATACTGATTTTTAAACTGAATCTTATGCAATTACCATGATTATTTAATAAGGTGTAATTAATAACTATGCTCGCATGCAACTTAAAAGTATCTTTATTAACAGAGAACAACAAAACTTATAACATTGCATAAAATTCTGCATGAGTGATGAAATAAACATAGTGGGATAGTATCTGATGGAAAGGATATGCTGTCCGTAATATCCGTCACATGTTTAGCTAGTTTATATTGGAAAATTTGTCTTGCTTTTTTTAAAAAATCGTTCCTTTTCGTTTGTTAGTTTTTATTAGTTTGATCTATTTTTTTATGTTTCATCAAGAATGGAATTGTGATGCATGATATCAGACAGTCGTATCGATGCATTGTAGGTATAAAGAATGCATTACATTGCAATCTATTGGAAGTTTCATTTAACACCCAATACACAAATCGGCGGAAAGGTGAATTGCTATCCATTGATATATCAATGAATTGTTACACCTCTAATTTAAAGGCATGATATATTGAAAAGAAAAAAAAAATGGTTTTAGCCAATTTCAAAAGTTTGAAAAATCCGGATATATTCCCTTTAATGCAAACAGTTTTACGACTTAATTTGCTCACTCAATATTTCTTGTGTCACGTGAACATAACAAAGTGCAGTAAAATATTTAATGGTATTTTACTTAAAACAACAGGTGATTAAAATCAAACTAACAACTCATACATTGGGTAGAAATGTTTGGAATATTAAGAGAATGGTTGTCACCATGGTAACACCAGATATCTCTGAATAATTATTGCAGTGACCAAAATGTACTGGTACCCTGCATGCACCCCCCCCCCCCACCACCACTTATATTTTTATTTATAAGTGGAAAGCTAGGACCCACCCCACTGCATCCACCACCATCTCTTCCCTTCAACTATGTTAAATATATTTTAATATATATTTTTCTCATTAGACTACATTTTATATAACAACAAATCACTTCGCACAGAAAATATTTTTTTTATTTAAAAAATCAAAACACGCCAGTTCAGAAACCAGACACATGACTGATACCGATAATATACAATAATGAGGGACAAAAACAAAGCCATAAAATATGTAAATAACAGAATGTCTACACCGCCATAAAAACTTGTAAAACCTTTTGTCCTAGAGTATCTGAGCATTCAACAAGTTGGAATGGAATCAAATGTATTGTAAATATTGGAATGTTGATTTTACTACGTGTGTCACCTTTTGCAACTGTCGATGGCAATGAACAAGTGTCACACTGTCAGCCTGATCAAGCGGGTCAGGAGAGAAGAATGGTTCAAGTTAACTGATTTTCAATATATTATTATGGTATGCCGACAAATCAAACATTATCTACAAATTAATGCGATTTTAGTCACATACCTTGTATAGACACAGATATTTTTTTTATGTAAAATTATGCTTATCAACTTCTCACGGTGTCAGTTTTTTGCACCTGCAAAATAGTTGGAATTGTTTAATAGACTCTTGGCAGAATGACATTCTAGGTCAACAGAGATATTTCAGTAAAACAATCATGTTTTGCAGTGGATATAAAGAAGAGTAAGATAAAGAAGACTGGTGAGAGTACTTTGTGAGAATGTAAAAGAAATATAGGAGGAATCCAATCAAATAAAACAACTTCAAAATGGCACTATGAAAAAGTTAAGGATCATAGTATTACTAAGAAATTAAATATAATAATTATAAATAATAGTTGAAATGGCACTCTGAGAATGTTAAAGAATGATAGGAATCATGACATAATTTTATTATATGATAACTTAAATCATGTTTATCCTATTTTTAACCTTTCAGAATGAATCAAATTTCTCAATAGAAATTAAAAACTACCACCATGTTCTATTTAACCTGTTGCTGTTTGTGTTTTTATAAAATTATAAAATAACAAAAAATATGGTCAGAATCTTGCTTGTCATTTTTTCAAACTAAACAAGATTCTCCACTAAATCAGGAGAAGTTCATTTGTGACCGTCACTGTAACCAAGTCAGACATTACGATATATAACTGAAGTCCACCGTGACTGAGTCAGACATTACGATATATAACTGATGTCCACCGTGACTGAGGCAGACATTATGATATATAACTGAAGTCCACCGTGACTGAGTCAGACATTACGATATATAACTGATGTCCACAGTGACTGAGTCAGACATTACGATATATAACTGAAGTCCACAGTGACTGAGTCAGACATTACAATATATAACTGAAGTCCACCGTGACTGAGTCAGACATTACGATATATAACTGATGTCCACAGTGACTGAGTCAGACATTACGATATATAACTGAAGTCCACCGTGACTGAGTCAGACATTACAATATATAACTGAATTCCACCGTAACTGAGTCAGACATTACGATATATAACTGATGTCCACCGTGACTGAGGCAGACATTATGATATATAACTGAAGTCCACCGTGACTGAGTCAGACATTACGATATATAATTGATGTCCACCGTGACTGAGTCGGACATTAAGGTTTATAACTGATGTCCACCATGACTGAGTGATCTGTTAGTTGCCTTCTCAGAATCACTTTCCTCTCAATGCTGTGGTCATGGGTTTGAGCCCAGATTTTGCTCTAAACATTTGATGTGAGAAGGTTTGCCAGTGACGTGTAACTGTAGTTTTACTCACATTCATGTTTCTGAGCTCTTTACAACCTAAAACCTCCCTAAAACACATAAAACTGGATACAGTACTTCTTAAAACAATAGTATACACATGTACATGTACCTTGGATTCCAGTTTATATGTTATATCCCTTCATATTTCAGTTTCTGTGCGATACCGACATTTGCAGTTCCTGTACCATACAAAACAATAATATGGACACAACAGCTTGTTCACAACTCAAAATCCTGACTTTTGAGAGTCTTTACTTTTATATACATGCATACATGTATTATATTTTGTAGGATGAATTAGTCAACTGTCAGTACATGTAGTAACAGTATAAGTAGATAGTAGTAACAAAGATGGCTGCAGGCCACACATACTGGGTGTTGGTCACAAAGCGGTTAGCTATGACAACTTCCTTTTGTAAAT